>JAWLRI010000377.1:78673-136352 GCA_034781795.1 Crypturellus tataupa | reverse complement strand
TATGTAGATAATAGAGAAATAAAAGCTTTAGCTAGTGCACCTTAGGGTGTGCATGATAGGTGGAGCTATCCCCCATGTACCCAGCGCTGCAATAAAGTGAATGCCTGCTTCTTAATACTACATTGATGTTAAGAGGTTTGTTCCCAGTTTTCACTGACAATGGAACAAGCTGTGGGCCCCTCTCATCCCCTTGGCAATCTGGATCATGTGACCCTTGGTTCCCTTAGAACCTCACCTAATGTCTGGGCAAAAAATCCCCTCCTTTTTAAACCTCTGTTGTAAGCACGAGCTTTTACATTCAAACCACACAGGTTTGTATGTAGGTCTGTGTAGGTCTTGAACTGGTCTTTGCATCCTGGGTTTCCTTAAAAAAAAAAAAAAAAAGTACCTCTCTGGAGGAGGGTTTTGGCCAGTAAAATCACTTCATAATCACTTCACATCACTTTCACTGCATAATAGACGTGTAGCTAGTGGTATCCCTCTGAGTCCAATAATTGGGCATTGGGTCCGATCCTGCTCACCCTCATCATCAATGACTGAATGAAGGGACAGAGTGCACTGTTAGAAAGTTTGATGAGGATCCCAACCTAGGAGGCTGATGATACCTCAGGTGACTGTACTGCCATTCTCATGGACTGGCCAGTTGCACGGAGAGGAACCTCATGAAGTTTAACAAAGGCAAGTGCAAGGTCCTGCACCTAGGGAGGAATAGCCATAGGCACCAGTGCTGGCTGGGGTCTGACCTCCTGGAGAACAGTTTTGCAGACAAGGACCTGAGTACCCTGATGGATAACAAACTAATCATGAACCAGCAATGTGCCCTTGTGACCAAGAGGGCCAATGGCATCCTGGTGTGCATCAGGGTCAAACCCACATGATCAAAACCTCTGATTTGGAGGAGAAAAAAGTGCTAATTGACCCAAAATTGCAGTTAAAAGAAGTCAGAAAAAAAACAAGTGGAATAAAATTAAAATAATTTTCTGTGAAAAATGAACAAATAATTAACCTACAGCTACTGTAATTCTTTTTTTTGTTAAGATTTTTATCGTATAATAACCTACTTAATAACTCATTAAAGAATCATCGCCTCAGTTTGCTTCTATTATTCATGTGAGATTTTGCACCTGCTATACACTTCCACTTATCAGCCTCTGTATATCTAAAATGTTTAATGCCATCATACCGTGTTTGTTTGGAACCAGAGGCAGCACTTCCATCTTAGTCACGCTCTCTATAGAATTTTTCATGATACCTCTCATCTCATACAGGAATAAAATGATTCTGAGAAGCCTCTAAGCTTTGGCAATAATACATCTCTAAAGGGAATATTAAGCAGTATACTAGAAATGAGTTTCCTGTATGTTATGGTACATAAAAATCATAATCTGAAGAGAAATCAATACCATAGACCAGGGAGGTATTATATTATATGCCTCAATGTGGAGACTGGGACCATGTTCTTGGTGTATTCCATTCTCTCTTGGCTAATTCCATACTAAAAACTTAATCAATATTTCAAGAGAGTCCAGAAGTGTCTAAAGAATTAACACATGAGGGTGAAAAAGATTAAGTATGTTATGTTTGGCTAAAATATTAAAAAGATCGCAATTTTAGCACTGAGGAGTGAGATGGTGTCTTAAGCAGGTGCAAGGAAAATAAATAGGAGTAAGCAGATAAATTTAAGAAGCTGTTATATAAAAGTGTTCTCCATAATGAGATATAAAATGGTTTCTTAAGGGAATTGCCGATAATCACAGTGCTTGGCACGATCTAAATAACAACATTCACAAGACAAAAAGAAAAAAAAAAAAGTCTTGCAGTGCATAATGATGTTTTGGCGGGGCAATAAACCACAGAACTGAATATTTTAACTGCTTTATTTTCCAAATATGAAAAGTACTTTATGAACGCCCAGTTACAGTCAAAATTTTAACACACCACTAATATGGCTTAGGGTGGCCATGGCCTAGGCTCTTATCCATTCATTGAAGGCAATAGAGTAAATTAAACAGTTAATTGGATATTTACACTGATAGTTCGCCAAGTCTGGTTGGAGGCCTGTGGCCAGTGGTGTCCCACAAAGGTCAGTACTAGGTCTAGTGTTCTTCAGCTTGTTCATTAGTGACTTGGAGGAGGGCACAGAGTGCACTCTCAGCAAGTTTGGAGATGACACCAAACTGGGAGGAGTGGCTGACACTCCCGAGGGCTGTGCTGCCATTCAGAGAGACCTAGACAGGATGGAGAGTTGGGCAGAGAGGAACCTTATGAGGTTCAACAAGGACAAGAGCAGGGTCCTGCCCCTAGGGAGGAATAACCCCCAGGCACCAGTATAGATTAGGGGTTGACCTGCTGGAAAGCAGCTCTGCAGAGAGGATTTTTGGAGTCCTGGTTGACAGCAGGTTAACCACAAGTCAGCAATATTCCCTCACGGCCAAGAAGGCCAATGGGATCCTGGCCTGCATGAGGAAGAGCGTTGCCAGCAGGTGGATGGAGGTGATCCTTGCCTTCTACTCTGCTCTGGTGAGTCCGTACCTCTGTGCAGTTCTGGGCTTCTCAGTACAAGAAGGACATTGAGCTTCTAAAGAGGGTTCAGCAGAAAGCCATGAATATGATTAAGGGACTGGAAAATCAGTTGTATGAGGAAAGACTAAAAGTGATCTGGGTCTGTTTAGTATGGAGAAAAGAAGGCTGAGAGGAGATTTGAGTAACATGTTCAAGTACCTGAAGGGTGATTGTAGGGAGGATGGGGCCAGGCTCTTCTCCATGGTGGCCAGTGACAGAACAAGGGGTAACAGGTGTAAGTTGAAATACAGGAAGTTCCACCTCCGTATGAGGAAGAACTGCTTTACTGTGAAAAAAGAGGGGAAGAGCCCTGGAAGACGCTGCCCAGAGAGGTTGTG
This sequence comes from Crypturellus tataupa, assembly GCA_034781795.1. NCBI lineage: Eukaryota > Metazoa > Chordata > Aves > Tinamiformes > Tinamidae > Crypturellus > Crypturellus tataupa. The sequence goes on along the minus strand of JAWLRI010000377.1, from coordinate 133,452 downwards.
GAGTCTCCTTCTCTGGAGATCTTCCAAATCCACCTGGATGCCACCCTGTGCCACGTGCTCCAGGTGTCCCTGCTGGAGGAGGGGGGCTGGATTAGATGATCTGTAGAGGTCCCTTCCAACCTTAACCATTCTATGATTCTGTGATTCTGTGATCTGAGAATATTTTTTTTTCCCAGAAAATATTTGTTCAAGGCTCTTCAATGAAAACCTTTGAAAAAACTGTTAAAAAAAAATTGAAACATTGAAACTTATCACTTTTTTAATATGAAAAAGCAATATGTAAGAGTTTGTTGCTTTTGTTGTTGTAGTCCCTCTTGTAGTTTTGTTGTAGTACCTCTTTTATTCCCATTTCCAATAGCCCTATCACAGGATGTATCTGGACTTCTCGTCAAAATATTTATATTTTACTAAATCCTTATTTCATGGTTCTGTTTATTATTTTTAGCAACCAGGGAAGATTTTTTTTTCTCTTTCCTTGTCATTTTTTTTTTTTTAATTTTTCGTATCAAACATTAGAGACCAATCACTGGAAAAGGTATAGTATGTATAGCAGAATGTATAAATGTTTTCATGGCTGTTAATATCACAAAAGTTCCTCATTGATCATCAGATTTTGGCCTATAAGAAATTTATCAACACATAAGTTCTGAGAAACTGTCCAGGATTATTCTCCTTTCCCCTTTGGCACAGAGATGAGCAAATTTCATATGCACAACATATAATACTTGCAGCATCTGTGACGTTTCTTACTGCCATTTCACAGTATATGACCACTTTGACTATCAGACTTTTTTAAAAAATATACGTACATAGCTTTTCTTATTTTGTAGAACTGTAAAGGGCTTTGTGGACTCTGGCAGAATTCAGAGAAGATCTTTTATAGATATTTTGGATAGAATTTCAATCACTTAGGTAGATGTGATTGTAAGGGACTAAACACATTAACAGGGTTGACAAATTTCCAAATATCTACTAATGAAATCATGCTTCTGCATTTTCAGTGTAATAGTTCTTTAATTTATTATTCTCATAACTCGTCTTTAATACTGAATTCCTTGGGAAAGGCAGTGTCATGTCCTCCAGTGTAGCTGTACAGACCACTTTAAAAAATGATTTGGGAAATCTTCACATTGAACTACCAAGTACAAGGCAGAAAGACATATTCTCCTTTGAAGTATCAATTGAAACTCAGAAGATACCCAAGAAGAGAAAGACATGAGCTTCCACTGTCCAAACTTTGTGGCTTAACTACTTCGTTAAGACAGGCTCAAAACTCACGTCTCTCCTATTAAATCTGGATTTGACAGAAATCAGGTACTTATGACGAGCGAGAGACATCTTTCTATCATGTTCACTCCTCACTACAAGTAGAGAGATTTTACTTTTGATTTCAGATGCCTAAAAAGTGAGCAAAAAGTGGAAAACAGACATTCCTGTATTACTGTCTATGCTGAAATTGCTGTGCCTAACACCTAGTTTAAGAGGTATGAAAGATCTTAATTTCACTACATATGTCTTTTTTTTTGCTAGTAGTTTTTTATGCTATAATTCCCTGCAATATTTCTCTTTAATAATTCTCTGTTCATTCTTTCTGTCTGTCTTTGAAGCTACATTTTTTCTCAGCTTCTCTTTGCTGACATGAGTAGTCTCCACATGATTTCGACTTACATTTTTGATGCTCATATTTATACCGATAGTAACTATTATGGGATAGATAAGCTGAAGATATAATCATTTTTATTACACTAATTAGTGTACACTATAGTGTGAAAACCAAGAAGGTTTCAGACACGCAATCTCTTCTGAACTAGAAAAGAAGCTACTATCATGACAGCAATAGTCCTAAGTACTGTTGCCTTACAATATTTACATTTGTCATTGCTTTATTTCACTTTGAGAAAATCCTCCATGTAAGGATATAGAGGATGCTCAGAGAGGGTCTACATTATTAAGGTTATCAATTTAGGGACATTTTACAATTTTTAGTTTGCAATTTTAGTACATTTTACTACAAACAGGACAGTAAGTAAAGCAGGAAATAAAAAATACTCACAAAGCCACAAATCTGATAGAAAATGAATAAAGAAACAACGACAAAGAGCAAATCTTTCAGTCACTAACAACAGGCCATTAAGAAACTGAAAACATCACCAAACTGGACTTTATTACCATAAGAAGGACAAAATAAGACAAGCAGAATACCTTTTAGATAAAATGGGATAAAGAAGGGGTCTGTGAGGTGGAAAACTTTTCTAAGGAAGGGAGGAACAAAGGGGAAAAGAGGTAGGAGGTTGAAAAAAAGTTATTAATTACACTAACTCTGGTATTTAACAGATTATCTCAGTTACTGGGAAAAAAGGCAAATCCTCCTTATTTTGTAAGATAAATCAAGAATTAAGAACCATAAATTTAATTTTTTATTACAAAAGCAGGAAACTGACATAAGAGTTTTTATTTTTTTCCCTGTGCCTCTTTAAAGTTACCACGTGTAACATTCAGATGTTGAAGTTACACAGCCAAGAACTATTGCTTTCAGAAAACTCAACTAACAGCTTTAAATGTAAACTGAACACAGGAAAGTGTCATCACATTCATGAAAGTCATGTACAGAACAGATTGTGCTGCACAGGTTCTGAGCAAGTAAAATCCAACTAGTAACTGATTAAAATAAATCAATTTATTAAATTGGCAAAGCGTTAGCCACAGCTTACCTTCATTTTTCTTAAGGCTCTAAGAAATTCTATCATATGTTTAATGATTCATAGTTTTAAAAATTACAACACTGTGCATTTTAAGCTTATCAGAGGGATTCCAACACTGGATAGGGTTTCCCTTTCTCTTTCTTTTTTTTTTTACCCCCCTCTAGAAAGCTCTCTGGGAAGACATTAAAAGCAGGCATGGGAGTCTTCTGAACTAAGAAAAAATTCTAAGACTAAAGATTCAGATAAGCATACTAGAAACTATAGCTGACATTAGTCAAAACAAACAAACAAAAATAATAGTATATGAAAGCATAAAAACACACATATTTTTTTCTTCTCCTTTTTCTATTTCTTTTCCTAGAATCACACAGAATCACAGAATGGTTGAGGCTCTAGGTCTAGAGATAATCTGGTCCAACCCCTCTGCTCACGTAGGGACATCTAGAGCACATGGCACAGGGTCACGTTGAGGAGATTTTGAAGAGCTCCAAAGAAGGAGACTCCACAGCCTCTCTGGGCAACCTGTTCCAGGGCTCTCTCTTCATTGTTCATCAGTACTGCAGTGGGAATACTGTGCAAATATTTAGAAAATACAGCCTATTATTGCCTAATATTTCCTAATTACCTTATTTTCTACTATGTATTCCAATTATCAGTACGAAGGGGATCATATAGATGATCTATAGCTATTGATTAAAACGGAAAGCTCTCTGCTTGCCCTTTACGTGTTTTAAGCTTTCTCTCTTAAATTTTTGTATGACTTAAAGTATTGCTGAGAAATCAAGATTATTGAGATTCATTTGGTTTTACTAATATATTTAAAAATTAAGCATTTGAGTTTATGTCAACTTCAGAGAGCAATTTGTCTCCTCCCTAATAAAAATCTGTTACTGGCAAGATAAATCATATTCTTCAAGCTTCTTTTCCTCTGCACCACTTTATAAAGAATGCTTAGTCTCTCAGATTTAGGTATCTTTCATGAGATGTCTGTAAGAGGTGATGATTCCCAACACCTAACATGCACTGTATATATTAGTTGCTCAGTACTAGGACAATGGCCTCTTAGGCACATAGGGAACTCCTTGCAGGATTGCTCTGTCCAGGATTGCAGGCTCTAGCATTAGTTTTCAAATCAAGACCACAAATAGGAAGACAGACAGAAATAACTTTTACAGATATAAAAGATTCTTTTGGGGCAAACATTCTGTGATATAAATACCTGACAAATATACTGGAAATTCTTTGGCCTGGACAAAGCTCAGAATCTCTTAAAATGGAATGTGCCCATAAAGTTTTGATAATCTCCTAATTTTAATCCACTCTGTGGAACTACTTTAAAGAAGGCGTAATAAACACACTCAATTTAAGGTGAAGCAATTTCTGTAATTGTCTTCTACTTGCAATTATTAAAGACTAAACCAGTTGTTTAATGTAATAATGAACTGAATGTCAGAAGTGAAGTGATATACAGATGGAAGAATAAAAATGAGAGAATGACAGGGTATGTCAGGAATGAAAAAAATATATATATTCAGGACCTCTTTTTCTTTATTCTCAGCTAAAGCCCTGCATTTTCTGCTTTCTCAGGTTAAAATTTGTCTACATGTGCATTTTATACCATCAAGTGAATATCCTTTAAATTTAACTGGATTTCTGTTAAATATTTAAAGTGACATGCGTTGTATTCAGTATCCTGCTCTGTGAAGTATGCCATCAAAGAAAATTTTACAGCACTGCTCTTACTTTGGTTTTACACTGATATGACTGCAAGATATTTGGCCCATAGACTTTTTTTGTTGTTAATTTATGTTTTTTATATAGTAGTAATCAAAAAAACCTCTAATTTAATTAGAGGTTTTAAAGAAGAAACCAAAAATATAGAAATTATGTAGAAAATGAAAATTATCTCTTACAACAGAATAATGAAACAAGCAGGGGCTGTAAATTAGCAGAGGTTTTGAAAGTCATTTTCTATGGAAGAGGGACGATCTTACTCAATTATGAGAGTAGAACTAATGGAAAATTGGAATATCTCTCTACAGAAAATGTTGCTGTATAAAGAACATACTGGGCCAGTGCATCTCTAAGAAGGCTGCTTCACTAATGTTATAAAATAACTCTTCAGAGGATTAAAAGCAGAACAATTTCAAATAATAGTAAGGTTGAAGGAACTTTTAAATCTAGGTTACACTCATTTCTCACAAGTCAGTATGCATTTATGGATGTTAAAATGTGGATAAAAGATACAGAAATATACTCCAATTGCACACCTTCCTACTGTTCTACTATCCTATCCTTATCCTACTAGAATGAGATCAAAGAAAACCTTTTTCTTCACCTGGATATGTACCATCAGTGCCAATATGTTCTTTCCTATTTTCTTTTATCATTGAATTAATTTGCTAAACTAGGTTTAAGTGAATCTTCAGCTCCTAGACCCTCTTTCCTGACGGAATATCAACCTTGATAGTCCCTGACACAAAGGACACAGCTGAGGCACATCTCAAGCATCTGCTTCAAGAAAGCTGAACTGCTTATCTAGAAGCCATTTTTTTCACTAGAGGACTTAATAGGGAGTTAAAACTATTGCATATAGGCATCCAGCACCTTTTGAGATGTCCTGGGTATTTCTTATTCAGTTCTGACCTTTTTATGTCTATATTAATGAATCTCACCCCAGCTGACTGTGAGTTGCCAAAATGATGGAGTTAGGAAGCCTGTAAAAATAATCTCAGGATGTATCAGGAAGGTATTTCCAGTATAAGGAAAGTGAAATTGTTCCAATATGCAGGATTTCTGGGAGAGCTCATCTGTGTTTATGGAACAGGAAGGAAGGAAGAGGAATGGAGCTTGCATAACCTATCAAAATGAAGGACAGGAGGGACTCACTCTGTGAATATAAACATATTCTAGTATGAGCATGATGAAAAGGAAAAAAAAGAACTCTCTGGACCTAAGGATGCAGAAGGGGATTTGGTCCCTTGGGAGGATTTTTAATAGACTATGAAAAAAATACATACTATTAAGGAGAGGGAGGAAAATCAAAATTCACCTCTTCACAGCACAGGATCCTTTTTAAGTCCATAATTGGTATACTTGTGCTGCATGTCCTATGCTTGCTGTGCATGAGCTCTGCACATACTAGAAGTTCAATGACAATGTTAATGAGATGCAGAGCTCAAGTTAATAAACCTTACAGGAGAAGGGTTCATTAACTCAAGCTTTTTTTTTTTTTTTTTTTTTTTTTTTTTCCTGCATAGTGACACAGTTGAACAGGTTTTGGTCATCTCAGAACTTGAGCTAATTCACATTCATAGAGAGCTAAGACAGAGCAAACTTACTTATATTCAGGATATATAAAGAACAGAGCCTGTGGTAAAACAGAGTGTGAGTAAAAAACATAAAATGTAGCCCATTATAGGTAGACAGATAGTACTCTAACACAAAAACATATAGCTATACTATATGGACAAGTCACAGACTTGTAAACAAGGGATATATTTTAATATATATATTTTTTAATGTACAGTCAGATTGACACATTTTTTTCTTGGCATTCTGACTGTAACTTTAAGTCAAATCTAAGATAGAAAACTTAGACAAATCTTTATCAGAGATGATTTTTGAAAATCATTTGAAAAATATGGAAAAATATGGAATAATAAGAAGATTATATATTCCAATAATATATATTCCAAACAATTATATCTTCCAATAATAATATATTCCAAACAAATGTATCTGAAAATATATTCCAAACAAAGATAAATATAGGGAAGTACAATACCTGTCAATACCTGTGTCATACAGGGGATCAATTTAAATCATAATCATTCCATCTCAGAAATCTATAAATCTATTATTTGTTGCATTTTCGTTGCATTGACTGCAGTGAGTATAATAATGTTACCTAGCACAATTCCATATAGGCTTAAATTAAATGCATTTGTCTAATATTTTCCATAATGAACTCATCGACAACAACATAATATAAGCTTTGGAGGTCTTAGGAAAAAAACCTTGTTGTCAGAACATTACAAAATATTCTGAACATTGGAGAAAGTCCTAAGGATAGTGCTAGTATAAGATGACAATGGATTATATACTGTCTTTAATACTCTCACATACAATATCATGCAGAAAGGCAGCAATGCTTTGTTCATTCCTTCCACTTCCATAAAGTTTTTTTCAAAAATGACTTTTACTGTCATATCTTTAATAGGATTAATCTAAATCTGTCTCTATCACATGATATTATTAATTTATTTTAGAGAATCATTCACTGCTCATGAAGTCATTCTTCCATCTTAGTAAATAAAATGTATTCAAAATGGTATATATTTTAGGTATATATATTTAGGTATATATATATTTTAGGTATATATATATTTTATATATTTATGATATTTTAGGAAAGTAAAATGTATTTAGCTGAGAATGCTTAAAGTACTCCCTTCTTAGTAAGAATTCTTTCATTATACTTTTGAAGCAATACATATTTTCAGAAAAGACTTTATGTTCTCATTCTGTTCCTGTGTCATCTGAACCTCTTTCAGATGACATAGCAGCACTAGTTTAAGCCTAGAGAAGCAACAAACAGCTTCCAGCAAGTGCAAAGCAGTGAGCTGATTATTATAATCATGTCTTAAGGTTTCAGGAGAAGCTGTGCAATCTATGTGTTCTGATACAATGTCCTTTCAAACACTAGCTATTTAGACTGGCCTTGCAAAATAACATGTGAATGACTATGACTGTCCATCACATCACATTATTAACTTCTGTGTTCTATTAGCAATGTTCAATCACATCAGATTATTGTTGCATTAGCATCAGAATAATGATAGGGTTTTCGGCATCCTCCTTGTAAAGTAACATATATGTAAAGTATTGTAAAAAATGGTGGATTTTTTTTTTTTTTGAATTTACTATAACAACCAGTCTGGAAAAATGTCTGTCTCTTTTGTTTCCTGACTACTTTGCACAAATAAGTAAAAAAGTGTTTGAATTTCTTCTGGGGTTTAATTATTTTTTAAGAAATAGCAGGAAATAAATAAATACCACCTATGTTCTCAGACACGATGCAAAAACTAATGAGGCACACTGCAGCAGCACTACTTGTCTCCATTTGAAATGGGATTTGATAGTGAGAGCGAAAGCTGTTATTCCTGTGTGAATCAAGATGTATTTTGAGAAAATTCCATTGCAAGGATAAATACTAAAGAACCAAAAAATAAAAGCACAGCAGATGTAAAAGTCAGGGAACAATGTTTCCATGGAAATATACAGCCAATGAGAGGACAAATAATCAAGGAAAATAAATATGAGAAACAATGGCAAAAATAGGAACTATTATAGGAAATGGAAACAGAATTAATATGAACTAAGTATTAATGTATCTATTATTATAAAAACAAATTTGATTAATCAAAAATATATTTACATAAATATTTAATTATCTTACAAATATAATATAGAATTTTATTTCCTAGTAAGGGATTTTTTTTTTCTGAATGATTTATAAAACCTGTAGAAAAACAACAGCATTCTTTATTAAATTAAATTATTTTTTTTAGAGTAATTTCTTCAGAACCTTAATTTTAATAAGTCTTTTTTGCATCCATTATAGTCTGTACAATTTTCCAATGAAGTATTATATTAGGATATGTTAAAGAGTTTGCAGAAAGTATTTTTAAAGTGCTATGTGTTTTGGAAAAGTTGACTCATGGGTTATTAAACTAACCTGCAGAACCCACAAAAATACCTACAAGACTTGGTTATAAAGGAAATCTGAATATGATTTATATCAATAGACAACTGATCTAGTCATGACCTGATTATCTATTTTGTCTTTCCATCTCCTACAATTGTCATTTGCAGACATATGACAGAGATGTAATGCACTTCTCACATGGGTAATTTGTTCACCTCTGCCAGCTGCAAACTTGAAGAATTTCATTAAAAATATTTCATGCTGAAAATAAACAAGCAAAAAAAGATGTAGTTTTCCATACTTCCTCCATATTTATACCTTGACCACACATTTTCAGATTACTTTTTATGAGGATAATTGTGACCCCATTAATCAACAAAGAAAAACAAAAAATCAACAAAACCAATAAAAAAAATGTTTCCCTTTGGTTAGACTGAAAATTTCCAATTAATTTCATATTCACATGATGAAGAGGCTATGAATGTGATTAATATCACTTTCTGTCCTTGAAATAAGAATCGTTTTTGTATAGGACAGAAGATTGTATGATATAATGGACTGATAGAAAAATGTAATTAGACGTTTCTTATCCTTTAGCAGAACCACTCTCATTCCTGCTCACAAGGGGAGAAGACAACACCAGAGAATTTGAACATCTCTTAGATGCTCTCTGCATCCTAATAACTGACTCAGCCTTTAGAAAATAGCCACTAATTGCATATTGCTGATTAATATTCTTTGAGGATTTTTTTCTTTCCTCTAATCAGTTTGCTTGTACAGCATTACCCTTGATTTATATTTATCTAGAGGAAGCCCAAAGCACATAGAGTGAAGAATTGTCTACAGAAAAGCAAAAAGAAGAGAATTCTTCTCACCTAACTTCGGTCATCTGGAAGTCAGGCATCTATTTTAAATTAGTTATTCAAGTTTCTTCTGCAGTCAATGAATAATAACTCTTCAGGGATTTAGTTCTCACAACTGAGTTACAAGAATGACTGACTTTATAGAGGTTGCTATCTCTTTCCCCTACCAGTGGAAGCAGCTTATATTACTAACTTAAACTAGACACTTGACTTTTAGATAGCTAAAATTAGATGAAGAATCATGTCATGTGAGCACCGATGCAGATTTGAAATCTTTTTAGGCTTTAGGTTTGTGATGCATGGAATTAGGACTGCACATGGTGCCTCTCCACTAAGAATCTATAACCCAGACCAATTTTCTAAAAGTGGACATCTACAAGAAAGATCAGACATGCTAGACCTACAGTATATCTTTTATTGCTCAAAAAGGACAGAAAAAAAATCAACTTGACATTCCAAAGATGATGGCATAATTAAACACGTAAGTCAAACATTTCGTGCTTTGCTCTACAAACTTCACAGCCAGCAGTGTAATATATTGGACAATTTATTTCATTGAAGTTCAAAAGCCAAAGAATAAAAGAAAATGCTATTCCTAGATAAATCAAAATTTTTCATTTTTCACTATTAAAGGAACAAAAGGAAGAGAAAACCCAAACCACTTGGTATTATTAATAAATAAAAGGTGATCATTTTCTAAATACTTTGCCAGAAAAGCAAAATCTAAGGTAAAGAAGTTGGTACTTTTCCTGAGGATTTTCGCAGTCACATCTTGAGATCTATGATTTTGATCACTTTTTATTAACAAGGAATTAACTGTCATGAAACTTTTTTAAAAAAGTGAACCTCTAAGAGAAAAATAAAACCAAAAAGAGAGTGTATTGTTTGGATCCCCAGAAGTAGTGTACAAATACAAATATTTCTTTTTTTCATTTTCAAAGGTATTTTTTTTTTTCATCCTAAACAGAACATTTGATGCAATGAAGGGAAGAAAAAGAGTAAAGGCAAATTACTGTATCATTGTCGCTTCATAAGCATGATATAGTCTCTGTAAAATAATCCATTTGTGGATCAAAATAACTGTACATGTCAAAATACCTATTGCCAAGAGCTGAGTTCACAATTGACAAAACAATGAGAAAGCAATGATAAGGCTACGCATACCACAGATCAACATAAAAGAAGGAAAACAGTGAAACTGCAGAAAAAAAAAGAAAATTCAAAGAACTCATTGAGCATAGCCTTTATTTAGTTAAGTCTAAAATATTATTATCCTATAGAGAGCAGTTTTTCATGAGCTGCATATTTTACTTAAAGAACAATGAATGAACCTTTAAGAGTTGATTGCACAATAAATCTTTTTTCTCATTTGTCTTTTTATTGATAATCACACTATTTCTCTCTCCCATCCAGTATCTCTCACACATTCTTTATCCACACTGTCCTTGGCCTTTTTCTTTTCTCTGTCTCCTGAATGACTTCCAAATAGACCACATATTTACAACCACATATTCAAGAGCTTTGAATATTTTCTGTTATCTTCCACACCTACTTCATTCATCTTTCATCAAACCAGTTATACTTATTCCTATTCCTATTTCGCAATATCTAGTTGTTAGGGTTTGCTCTTCTACTGTGGTATTGTCAATCTATTCTTTTCACATCATTTTTAGCCTCTGATTTTGAAATAATTGTGATATCAACCATTATAATTAAAAAAAATTAGAGATCTTGTCAAGCACATGGCAACACACAAAAGATAAATATTAAATTAAAATGGCAAGAAAGCAAGTTATCTGTCTAAATCACTAAATATAAAGAATGAGAACAGTCTAATAATCAATGAAACTAATGAAAGATTGGAATTGTTTGTTGTACTTCCGTAGCTACAATACTGGGGTGGAATGGAGTTCCTTATGAGCTTCATGCAAGCAAAATTGCAAAAAGGAATTTTTGAAAAATGATTTTAGGCAGAATTTCAAAGGTCATCCACAAGATTAAGTGACATGAATTTGGTTCAGCTGCCTCAGTATTTACTCTTGAAGACCATTCTAGATGTCCTAGGCTATCTCAGAACTCTAAATATGTCTGGCGCATATGAGGCAGATCTAAAATAGATTAATACCCTTTGGAGAAGTAGCTAGAAGTCACACAGAGCATATTAATCCTATTAACATATCTTAAGACTTTAGATATCCAAACTGTTCTAGGATTTGTACATTCTTTATATATTGAAATCATTTACTGTAAGAGTAGGTCTGGTAACAAATATGCCCGAACTTGATTCCATCTGAGAGTTTATCAAGTGATCGGGATAATCAGTAGGACATCTTTATGTTTCTAAATACCAAAAGGCCTATCTAAATGTAATCCGCATATCAGTTATCAGTGAAAGACTGAAAAGAGTTTCTTATCACTGACTGTTTTCCTGTCCATTTTATTGTCTTTTGAATATAATGACATACCTCTCAGTGAAAATGTTCTTGGGAAAAAAAAAATCAATCAATATATGGATCCCTGGTGGTAAAAGAACATGTTATTAAATGTGTGAGCAAATGTCAAGACAAAGTGGAATGGCTAATTATGCTAATACTCCATATACCTCATTTGTACCAATATATACCCAACAACACTAGCCATGATGGTCTGTAGAAATTTCTGGCAGAAGTACATTTGGTCATGAATTTACATATGAAACTTATGAGCTTATGTCAGATTCCCTTCCTCCATCCCAAAAGTTTTGTTTTTGATAAAGAAAAAGCAAAAAGGTATAAGGCTGGATATGACGTTCTCTGCCTGACTGCTGTCCTCTTCTGTGCCATTTTTAGTAAACCTGCAACTTTCTTAAAATTGTAGTTATGTAGCAAATGTGAAATCTCGCACGGATTTACTCAAATATTTATTCATTGCTTTTGTAAGTGTTCTACTAGCCAAAATTTCAACCATAAAATGTTAACAATAATTAATAATAGTAAGTAAAAAAGACGATTTACCTATTCCTAATTTATCTTTCCTCCACAATATCCTTATTTATATCTTCTATTCATTTACTCCCTTAAAATTCATCTTATTTTTTTAATTGAAATAGTTTTTATAGATTATTTGTTATTTTACAATGCAGACTGATTTCTTATATTAAATTTATTTAATATTCTTGATTTTGTGTGTGTGTGTCATTATTTAATATAATGACATGTTGACCTCAGTACAAATGAAGTAACTGGCATATGAAGAAAAGAATCATAGATTAATCTTGGCAGTGTGCAGCCCTAATGTTAAGAGAGAGACAATATTTAAAGTTTGCAACTTTCACCTTTTCAGGTTCTACTTCAACTGCCTAATGTGTTATAAAGTTGCATGACTTACGCAGAATCTCAATTTGATCACTGCCTCAATGCCATTCTGTTTATGTTCAATATTTTGTGGCAGAGGGCTATGAAGCAAGATGTATTCGATTTTGGTTTGGTTGAACAAAGTTTTGTAGTTTATCAGACCTTAGATTTCTTCCCATTAGAAATTCCCTGAGAAGATATTGTTTTTCATTTTTCTTTATTAAAATAAAAAGACTGCTATTTATGCTCTGTTCCCCTTCAAAGTTAGAAATTCTGCCAACTTTTCTATCACCATTTTATCACTTTTGATCTGGTTGCAGATATAATCCTTAACAGGAAATTAAAAACAAATCCAAAGAATTCAGAAGCTCCAGACTGCCCACTGATTAGAATGAGTTTAAGCCTTAGCTTAATCTTCATTTATTCAATTGTGTTATGTCCAGAAACTAAAAGATGTGGTGTATACTTTCTATTCTTAAATTTACTTACAGTATTGCCACTTAGGAAAGGATTAATCTCTTTTAACTGGATTTACCTAAGAATTTGTTTCCTAAGCTCTGTCTTCAGTCAGAAAATAATAGAAACTATCAAGAGATTGATCATATTCTGTTCTGAATCACTTTCTAATCTAATTCATGATCAATAAAAATTATATGAGTTGAATCTTAAAGCAATGGCTGCTGTGTTATACAGTTAGTATATTTAACTATATGTTAATTTTACAAACTCAGACTTTAAAAAGGAATTGCTTAAATCCATACTTACATATCTAAATAGTGGCCAGATTTCAAAAGCTTTGCTTTAAGTCTCTGGAATCCATCATAATTTTTTTAGTGATCTGAACACAATATTGCAAATAATATTGCAGATAACCCAGTTTGAAAGTCTCTACTCTAAAATTTTGGTTTGAATGTTCTTTGTTATGATTCTCGAATGAACATAACATCTAAAAGTGCAGAGCACCAACTGGGATGCACATAGCCCATGAGAAGTAAACATATCTTTTTCAAAAAGTATCATGGAAAAGTTTTTGAGAATTCTAAACGCTCAAAAAATAACAGAAGAGCAACAAATATGGCAACCTGGCCTGCAAATAAAACACCTATATCACTGTGACTCTTAAAATTATGCTAGTACTGAAGATGCGCTCATTCCGAAGCCTTAGCTGTTGTCTAGTAGTGAATCCATGCTGAATTGATCTGGTAATCTAAATACACTGTTGTTATGTCTACTGTGACAGTTCTGTCTGTCTAAAGTGTTCTACAATTGCAGCACAATGTTTCTGAAGATCTCGAGCATTTGGGAAATAAAAGGCTATGTACAGCACTTGGATAAAAAGTGAGAATTTTTTCAAAGAACAAAATGATAGAATTTCTTTTCTTTTTTTTTTTTTTTTTCTTTTACTATCTAGCAGGTAGGTGATTAGTGTAAGCTAAGTGTATCTGCATCTAAGGGGAGACACAATCCCAGCGATGTTCAGGCAAATGAGATAAATCTCTCTGCTGACCAATGAATGGCTGGATGTTTCTACTCTAACATAATTCATTCCAACTAAAAATAAATAAAAAATATGAATTTGAAATTTTCCCAAAACAGTATATCCACATTGGATATTTTAATCTATTTATGAGTATTTAAATAATGATAATAATTTAAATAACTTTCAGTATATTTACTTCCAAATTTCAAAAAATACAGAGTTCATAGTGTTCATAGGTGTCTGAAAAAAAAATGTTAAAAGTCTTATTTACCAAGTAACTATATGCAGAGTATACATGTTCTGTGGGAGTCCTGACTCCTTTGCTAGGAGTGCCCTTGATTCTTTTGAGGGTCTATATCATAAACTTAAATATATAAGTATATATAAGTGTATATAATATAAAATTAAGGTAGGTATATTTTGTGTCATCTGTGTAGTCCCAATCCTTGATCATTCAAGGATGATCTGAGAGGACCTATGTAACTACACAGTGTGGCTCTTCCTTGACTTTGAGTTTGACTTTCTTTTCAAGATCAACAACGTACATGGAAGCAAGCAAGCTGATTGTGTGTGACAGCACACAATCTATAATATTGCATTATCCTGGAATAGATGTGAGGTCTGGGGCATAATCACAGTTCCTTCAGCCTCATAAATATAAGATTTTGAGACACGAATGGCAAGTGATCAGATTTGATTATCTTGCATCACTATTAAAATTTTCTAAAGAACGCTACAGTTAAAGGTGTTAGATATTAACTGGAGATGTACATCTTCTCTAAAGAGGAAGCAAATTGCTTAGAAAGTCAACAGCTTAGAAATGTCTTCCTTTGGGAATGCTGAATATCAAAGGGTTCTAATCCTTTGGCTACTAGATTCCATAATCAGAAATAGTGATTTATCACTTCAGGGCTAAAATAGTATATAAAAAAGGAGAAAATATACATGTAAAATGAAAATGTGCTGACTGAACTCAAATATAATGCAAGGGAGAGCCCTACTGGCAGAGCTTAATAAATACAATCACTGTTTTAGTAGCTCAAGTAAATAGCATATCTCACAATGAGGGGCAGTGAAACATATATGTAGGTGTATTTGCTTCTTCATATCCTTCTTCATTTTACATGTGAACTGAAATATCCAGAGCACATTTCAATTTTGTGAGTACTTCATTATCCTCACGTTAATACTGCTACTATGTATCATCCTCTTCAAACAAACAAAAAAAAATGGACTATGAAACAGGTCACTAGAACACTAGCAAACCCTTGTGTCCTCTATTTTGGATGTTTAAAAAATGTAGGCTAAATACTAACTTTTAAGCTATTAATTGCTCTGTCTTTAAGCTCCATTATTAGAAAAGAGAAGCAGAAACACTCCTGGAGCGAAGGATGAAAGAGGAATAATTTGTTGTTTATATAGTCAGAAAGAAGTATAAATAATATCCTTTCAATTGGACTAAAACAGATAGATAAACTAGAGTTTTCTGCACTAAATTTCTGTCATATGTGGGTGATGTTGGGAGTTGTTTTTTCAGATTTTATGAATCCCATTGGTACTCTGTACCAATATCAATAAAAATAGCAAGAGCATTTGGATTTGAATAAAGCTGTGGGTAGCAGGCCAGCATCATGTCTAAATGAAGGTTAGTGCAAGTGTAGTACAAAGCACACAAGGAGAACTTACAAATGAGGCAAAAAAGAAAGAGTTTGTCATATCTTATGTTATGGTTTAGAAAGTACATATTCCTTACACTTATGTGACTCCTAAAATATTCACTATTGAAGCAAAAGACTGGTTACCAGAGTAAAAGAAAAAAAATATTTCATAGCTATACATAGTAGATTTTCTTTAATCTTCCTTCAGAACATCTGTGATAGCCCATAAGAAGCAGATGCAACACTAAGTCCTTTGATGCTGTATGTAATATTAATTTTATATAAAATTTTGCATTTTTAAATGTATGAAGACAATAACTCATATTTACTTCCGAAAAAGTAGTCTGAAGAGGAAAAAAAAAATCTTTTGACAAATCTCAAAACTAACAGAATAAGGAAAAAAGAGGTAGCTGTCACTGATGTGAAATCAGTGAATTTCAAACAATAAACAGTTTAAAATGTGAATAAATGTCATCAGCTTCAGAATATACTCCACTGTTACGAATGAAATACTTTTGGGAGTGAAGAATCTTAAGCAAAATCCTGCAAGTTGATCTCCTTTCTGATACAGTGGATAGGTTACATCTTGATTAAGCAACTCAGGAGCTTCTCCCAGTTTTTGAGCCTGGAGGCACTTCTTAGCTGTATCTCACCTCTCTGTTAGAGCAAAACAGGAACATAGATGCTGTGTCTTCCCTTTCTCCTTCCCAAATACTACCTCCCAAAGGTAGGGTGAATGCAAGATGACTTCACCAACAGGTTCCTATCATCTAGGCAGTCAGAAAACCATGGATGAAATTCAGCTCCAGACTATGGATACTTAAATTTAGCTTAAGTTCCAGTTGACTATACAAGATACTGTAAGCTGCCTAAGAAATCTGCTGTGACTAAAGACTTATGCCTATTATTTTGAGTATCTACCAAGGATTGAGCAGATTAGCCTTTCATGCTTAAATTGTCACTAGATATAGCTATGTCTACTCAACTAAGTTTCACTGTAGGGGCTTCATTCATTGGCACATGAATGTGAAACTGCTATTGTTTCTAGTGCAGTATGAGGCACTGTAAAGAATCCAAAATATCTGCATGAGGTTGGTAAACATGCCACAGAACCTACAGGAGAAGCACAGCCATCTGGAGCAACAGCTGGTAGTCATATGAAAGACCTTATTGGCCTCCAAAATGAAAAATCAGTACCAAAAACCTTTGTTTAAAGTACTTGCATGCAAAGATACCTAAACTTTGATTACAATTCAGTGAAGAGCTAAAGGAAGAATCAGGCAGCTAAACATAAGCAACCCCATGAAAGAGCTGACACAGAGTACTCTGCCTGGTACACTTAGTATCGTCTCTGGCATCTACATTTTGACAAGAGGGTTAAGACCCTACTGAGAAGACAGCCTAGAGAGCAATTCGGCTCACCCTGCAGGAGACATCTTCATTTGGCCAAGTGAACAGAACTCAAAACCAACAATTGTATTGCCTGGAGCTTCTATTATAGTAGAAGTGCAGATGAACTAGTGGATGGATTGGTACCAACATCAGTTGTTCGTTCATTAGGAAAACAACAGAAAAGTCCCTGAGGAATGTAGTTTGTTCTGAGAAAACATAAGGCAAGTTCTTAGAAACAATTATTAGAAAGAATAAGTGTGGGAAATAGAATTGTAAATGTTTTAGGATTTTACCATTGTACAGGGAGGGGTCTGGGTGACCCACCTGTGACCCTAAGTGTGGCGCGTGCTCAGTCAGGCTAGTTAGCCTGGCTGAGCGGTGCGCCACACAAACACCATCCTAATGGGAAGGCTCTGGAACCCGGAGGGTGGGGGCCAGAGCACTCTGCCCTGGCCCCTGGTCCACCCTATCAACGGGTTGTGCCAATCACCGAGCCCCTTGTATTAACATATCCCCAATGGTGATGCGCTCCTCCTAAAACAGAGGTTATATAAGTTATGTTCCTTGGAATAAAGGTGGCGGTTGACCTTAACTCCGGTGGAGTTGCGTTTTATTTTTCTCGGTCAGCCATCGCTCTTACCATCACCCGGGTGGGGGCCTAATTCTACCTACCTTCAAGCCTTGAAGGGTGGTGCTGGTGTCCGGGAGTGACATCACTGTCGCCGCTCCCCTCCAGTGACACCCGGCCACCTAATCGCAGATTACCCAGAAGAAGAGGCCTTCCCAGTGAGTCTTGCAGAGATCGAAGATCAGCTTACCGGTACACCACTTCCATCTACAAATAAGTAAGACAATAAATATATATATTAATTTCAGTTCACTTATGGTTTAAGGGTGCAGAGCTCAAATTGTCTTAAATGGAATGAGGTGGCTCGTACATGAATTATATTGATATATCCACATATGCAGATTTGTACACACATAAATTAGTCTTGAAGGAATAAACTGTGATATTATTAGGAGTAAAATTAGGAATATGGACTAAAAGAAAGCTTAATTGCAATTGTGATGGCAGAGCAATAAGGACAATCTGAACAATCAGATGGTACTTAAACTTACATAGGTAATAAGGTTTGTCATGATGTGCAAATATTTTTAAAATAAGATTAGCCGTGATCCTAATCAATGTGTAAGAGAAGTTAAAAAGACATTGGCATTTACACAGAGACAGATGCATTCATTGACATCATCTACATTTCAGCAAACTATCAATGGAACCCCAATACGTAATGTACAAAGACTGCACAAATTATACAGACTGCTGTGACAATTGCTATCTAAATTGCTATCTAGTGGGTATCTATCCCACTGTTTTCACAGCAGGCTGTGCATCTGTACATTTAAAGGGTAAATACTGGCTGTTTCATCATCTTTTCTCATACCTTCCCATTTCAATATTCTTGAAGTAATGGAGTAGAAGAGAGCACAGTTGTCAAGGTCTGGGTGTACATTTTGTATACAATGGCATAATGATATTTTTACTAGTAATTCCCAATTTCTAATTTCTTAATGACTTCTAGTTAGCAGTGAGCTAATATTTTCCCAGAACTATCCATTATCAACTGAAGACCTTGGTCTCAAGTTACAGTGAGTATCCAGAGCCCATGAGCTTCTTTATAAAATATAAAATCAAAGCAGTAACAAATGAAAAAGAAAGGCCAGATTAAGTCACTCATGCAAAGCTGATTTCTACATATGAATGAACAGCTATAGAAACGTCATCTCAAAGCTTCCCAGCAAAGTGAGTTTTACTACACCAAGGGGATCAGGAGCCAAGTTGTTTCTGAAAAGGATCGAAATAAAAAAATGTAAAAATAATAATAATAAAAAATAAAGAGTTGAAGCCCTTGAAGACCCCTGCAGAGCATGATTGTAAAGGAGGTATCAGCAGTGGCAAACAGCAGATAGCTATTATCCTACTCTCTTCTTCTTTTCTCCTTTTTTTTTCCCTCACAATAATAGCAGTCACTGTTCAACCC
Organism: Crypturellus tataupa; assembly: GCA_034781795.1. NCBI lineage: Eukaryota > Metazoa > Chordata > Aves > Tinamiformes > Tinamidae > Crypturellus > Crypturellus tataupa. The sequence continues at coordinate 114,276 of JAWLRI010000377.1, read as the reverse complement.
AACACACTTACAAACAGCAACCACAGTTTTTTTTGCTTTCCAAAGCTTTGCACAGGAGAAGTATACAACTGATCTGTGTTCCGTTTCTGCTGACCTAAATAGCTGACTAACATTTGCTATGCCTGAAGCCAACACTGGCTGAATACAGCACAGGATAAGGTGCATAAATAACAGAACTGAGGCCAAGCAAGGTTATTTGCTATTCATGAAATTTGAATTAAAAGGGATTTTTGGAAGGTGACTAATTAAAAATCAGGCTCTTGGAGGAGTGAGGGCACATTTTTCTCTTTAAGTTATTCTATGATGTACTCTTCAGTTTATGAAGATAATTTGTTTCCAGACAATCATTTGTACAAAATAAGCCTAAAGTCCAAGAAACATAAACTTCTGCTTCATTGTCTATCAAAGATTCTGCAGGTCAAGTTCTGTCCTTTGGGCTGTCACTACACTATTCAAATTACACTCTGAGAAACAACTTTGCAATCCTATTATCTCTAGTGGGATACACAGTGCCAAACAAGGGCATAAGCATTGGAGTAGCACAAATAACCCATTCAATTACAATTTAGTTACGAATTCTGTTGATGGTATACAATTCATCTCTGCCTGCCAGGGTCATGTTGCTGCTGCAGCCATAATATCTGTTTTTTTTCCTTAATAAAATGCAGATAAGAGATATTCTGATAGGTTACACTTCCAAATAGCTTTTTTTTTTTTTTTTTTTTTTTGGACAAGTACTATACTTCAGAGTAAAATAAAGAGTTTGATAGAATTGGTCCCAGACTGTGTTTTACTGTCTCTTTCATCTATGCATCATAGATTTTCAGGATTACAATCATTAAATTTCCTGTTAAACTCTACAGAATAGGTTAGTATGCCAAACCCAATGTCGTATAATCAGGACAACAATGAACTTAAAAAAGAACATATCAAACTTTGAAAAAAGGATCTCCTGTACCATACCAGTGCATTAAGCTACCTACTAGACAGTTAAATGTTGGCAGCACTTCATGCTTTAGAAGAAATAAATGAAGTAATCAAATTAACTTAGGTTCATTTGACCAAGTATGAATTGTGAACATTTTCTTCCTGATCCTTGAAAGCATGAGATTCCTGCATTCATTAATGAAGATCTGTCTCTTTATTAGTATCAGGTTAATGCAGAGATTATTCTTTCCTCCAAGAAACTTTGATAAAATGAGAAAACCACAAATTCAAAACCACTAAACTCTGAAAAACACCCAGAAGCAGAATTAGGTTTTAAGGATTTTCCAGTTATTGTCTTCTGTTTTTTTTAAATCTCACTTAAACTTCAAAGTGAGTCTCTGTGAAACAGCTTTTCTGATAACAAACTACCCTCACTTCTAGGAATTTGCATGTTAATTTATGACTAAATTCACATAATTTAAGCTTCTAGTATGCAAATCTTTCTATGCCCACTCAGGGACTACTAAAATATCCCTCATCAGTAATCTTGTTTAGCAGTACTCACTAATACTCAATCACTACTAGGTCTTCTGTTCCATAACTAAACAGACCGCTTCTCAATCATTGTAGCACTAAGTTTAGAATTAATTTCCTGCATCATATTTTCTTTTGCCTGTCCTGAATTATTTCTGTATCTTCCTACTAATCCAAGCAGTCTTTTGAAAGCAGTTGCCTACATATGCCAGATCTCCTTCTATTTCATTTTTTAAATCTCCAAGAAACACATTCTCAGTGCACAAGTTTGTTTCTGGACAACGACATTAGTTACCGTTAGACAAACAGAAAGCTTTTTTTTTTTTTCCAAATTGACATTCTTTCAAGTCATATTCCTGATGAACATTATGCTCATAATATTCAGCAATTCAGTTCAATTTTCAATTCAATTATACCTCTTCACTTATGTATAGCTACCTGATTTTCAAAGGTTCTGCTGACCAAGCAAAATTTTATTCTCTTCAACATCCAGCCCTTTGAAGCCCTTTGAAGGACAGTCATGTAAGAATAACTGAGCAAACATCAATACTTGGCATTCATATGCCCTCAGATCTGCATCTGCAAGGACATACCGATTCCTCATTCTGTATCTACACATAAATGAATAATTTAGGAGCAATTCTCACCTACCTCTTTTTTGTATGGACACTGACAGTAGTCTGCTTGTATGTTGAAATGAGACGCTACTTCAGGTATATAAATGTTACGAAATTCATGCAAACTTTTGGTCTCAATTTCCTTAGAAGCTCGGGCAGGTAATTATTAAAGAGTGTTTCCTCAACCTGAATGACCAACATTTTTTTTTGCATCCATGCACTTTTGCGCACCTACACCCTTGAGTGTTTTTCCTTTTTAGTACATATCCAATGCTCCTCTTGCTGAGAAGCAAGACTGTAAAGCCAAAGAGCTTTTAATATAACTACACTAGTCCTAATTAAGAATGTATCTATATCTTAATATTTCGAAGCATATATAGAATCCATCATTTACATGCTTCTTGATAACTAAAGATAATGAGAATGCTGTTATATTATGCAGTAACTAAGGTATGAAATGATACTATGGTGGTTAAAAGAGAAACTTTTATTTATTTATTTTTTTCCTACAGGGATTAACAAAGGTACATTAGGGGAAAAAATCTGTTTTTCTTAAATGTATTTTTAACATTTCTTATTAAGTTCTTTCAACATTGTTTTAAAATGTCATTCTCAGACCCTGCCACTCTCTTCCCAAGCACCTACTTTACTTGTGGCATAGTCAAGAACTTTTCCTTATTTGAAAAGTTCTCCTAAATTTAAAAAGATTTGTACAAAGAGACTTCCATGAATACAAATTATATATTCTCAAATGATATTTTAAGATATTACAGAAAACTTATTTCATTTTGACTAATTTATTTCATTTTGACTAATCCTTTTGGAAACTTCAGATGTTTGGGAAGAACTAAAATTGCAATCTTGTACTATTTATCAACAAATTTTTAAAAAGCATAAGATTTACAATGATGTCTGCCCCTAGAATATACTAGTGTTTTTCTTTCTTGATATTTTCTTTTAGATTTTCTCATCTAGATTTTTTTGAAACTTCTTCCTAGGAATTCAGATATATGTTAAAACATGCTTTCTATATGCACAAACCTAAAAATTATGGTGTCTTTCAAAGAGTTCCAGTTATATTTGTCTTTTCATGTTATACACTTTCTTGCTTTCTTGTTGAAATAATAGCGATGACATCTTTCTAGAGAAGAGTAATCCTTTTCTATAATTTCTAGTAGACCTTTTGCTATCTTTAGATTAAAAAAAAATCTTCTTTGTTTAATTTTTAGAAGAAATGCTTGATTGCTTCTGATGCACTGATTTTCTAACACCATACAATAGACTTGTTGGTTATGTTATCTGAGATAGGGAGTATGACAAGGGATACATGTGAAGCATTCAGCCCTGAAAGAGCTCTGGAATGGAGCACCTAGCTCTTAAGAGAGCTTGTTTTTGCACAGCTGGTCAGGCATAGAAAGCTACCTCCACTTTCTTTTATCGTTTCTCCTCCTGCTCTTCACAGTCTCCTCCAAATATTTAGATTGCTTAAAGTGATATCAGCTACAAGGTAGTAGCTGAATAGATAAAACTTCTAGGTAACAACAGCATGATCACACACCTAATAAAACCCACTGATGGTCACCATCATGCCAAATGCCTGAGGGAATACTTTCAGCTTGCTCACTGGCAAATTTGTAAAAGAGAAGGTGAAAGAAATTCCTACAGTGATGGCAAGAACCATCAAGCTTATCCTATCACTTCAAAGCACAAAGTACACTGCATCAGATAAGACGGTACCTACAGCTAACTACAATAGGATAAAGATCAATTCATTGTCTGTTATAAATAAGCAATACTATGATTAAGCAAGGTTTGACCAGATCTTACATGACCCTCTAGGCGAGTCCAGATTCTAGGGTTATTGTTTAAGATCCTAGCGTTGTTCCTGGGTTATTATAGCTCAACAACTTCCTTGTTTCCTTTTTGCTTTTTCCACTCTTCTAGACCATCTGTCATAGCTTGTAAGCTCCTTGATATTATGCAACACCAACTATTTACTTTTATTAATCTTTCTCACATTTACCATATTTGACCTTCACATCATATTCCCTCCCGCAGGCTCAAGTTCTGCATGCAGAACTGCCCTCATCTAGTTCATATTATCATTAAATTTTCTTCTGTGACAGTAAAGCATTCTTTGTTGCAGGATCAGTTTTTCCACAGTCTTTGCTCTCCACATTTTTTGGCCAGGTGGTTCCCCATGTCCCTAGTGCTGCCTGAATGATAGCATCCCCTTAGGCCATCTGAGCATCTGCAACTCACAATGTGCTTTAAAAACATTTAATAATGTCCATCTGCAGCAGTACCATCTTGTACTGGAGAAGATACATTTGTGGTCCAGGTACTGTAGCTGGTCACCATGGCTCTGTTCACAACAGAATAGTTTTCATTCATAACTTACTGGGAGGTCTTCAGTGAAAAATGAATTCCCTTTTATCAACAACATATAGCTGATTAATATTTAAGGCAAAGTCATTTAGTTTAAATGGTCATATTAAAAATGATGTTAAAGGTATGTCCTGATCTCTGAATGAGTGGCTCGGTGCTTGTCTCCAAGCAGCTGTATATGTGAGGAGAGAGGGCAAAAGCATATCCCTGTTTTATTCAGTAACTTTCTTATGAGAAAGAAGACAACTTTAGGGTATTTTATTATATTTTGGAATAACTGGAAACAGTGTTTTCAACTCACCCCAGTGCTTGACAAATTTCCACCCATTGGCAGAAACCAAGTGGAACCTGTAACAGAAAAGAGACAATAGTCTTTCCAAGCGCTGTCCTCGAACAGGACAATTTGCCTGGTGAGTTTCCAATGTCATTTCATTGACTATAAAGGGAACCTAGATGACTTGTTCTGATTCTTTGTCTTCAGGATAGATAAAGTTAGGTTTATCTCAAACTCCATGTATAATTAACAGGTATATCGCAGATGGAGGCAGAGCTCATGGAATAATAGCATATTGGCACCAAGCTGCCAGTTAACAGCTGGGTAAGATGTTGGAGCAGAAGTCAAGTTTTCCATTTTATGGAAAAGTATTATGGAATTTTGTGGAAAATATATGCATGTTAGCATATTTCCTGTTCCTCACTCCAAAATTCACTTTGTTTTGCTGAATCGTGCTGTAAACTGCTTAAAATTGTGACTTTTGCTTACCAAGTGAGTGCTTTGCAATACAAATTTCTCATATTGCCTTCATCCCGCTGAGTTTCACTGGTACCTGTCAGATCTGCAGTAAAGTTGGAAATCTCCCTGATTTATAAAGCTATCGCACCTCCAGTCATACTATTCAGGAGCGCAGTGGACTCAGAAGAAACAGCTGCCTTCTTATATGCCTTCCATGATGTGAAACTGTTCTGCTTGCAGGCCCACAGGAGGCGTTATTGCTGGATTCTCAGCAAGCCAAAATATATCTGAGAGGTCTTATTTATCTTAAAATTACTTAAGAAATAAGTTCACAGCTCACAAAGGGTGAATATTTTGCATGAACATTATGAGAATTATTTTTTTTAAGTGCAAAAGATACCAAGCATTTTCTTCCAAAATCTGAGTATTAAAAATATATATTAATGGGAACAAGGTCTAAATTAGCACACAAAATCATGTAAGCAAAGTAATAACCAGGTTTATTTTTTCTCTTTCATAAACTGTGAGAATAAACTTGAGTAATTTATCCACATCTTTTCAACTTCAAAATAGAATGGTAGTTTCATATCTTCATTTGGTGACAATTAGAACATAATAGAATTAATGACATGTAAAGTACAGTTAATATCTATTCAGTATGATTACTTTTTTTCTTTTGGTTTCTTTCTCACAGTCTATTTTCCTGCCCTCCCTGAATTCAATCTTCAGTCTACTCTTTGTTCAATTTGTAACAATATGGTTTAAAAAGGCTATTTACATTAAAGAATTAAAGAATTACAGAAAGCAAACTTACTGTATATGGAGTTCTTACAGATTATTAAATCAGTTGGTGGGGAAAAAAGAGTTCACAGAGTTGCAAAGCATTTATACTCTGTGTAGCTGGGCAGCTGGTAATCTGTGATCACTGTTTATCATGTAATCAATATTGATTTTTTCTTTGTGCTTCTTCTATACAGTAGCTGCCTGTTGTCTTTTGTTTCACACTTTTATTGGTAGCTCAAACCAGCACATAATAAATGATAACAAATAATAATATCCCATGAAGAATTTGCTGTGTGGGGATACATAGAGAGGTGAATTCCATGTGATTTTGTGTGATTCTGTGTGTGATTCTGTGTGAACTATCCGCAGATAAAGCCAAATCAAGTTGTATATTTTGATTAAGAACTACAGATAGATTTTAAGGGCAATAATTATGCTGTATCTTAAGAACATCATTTACTCAGAGTCTGTGTGTATGTCTATATATATTTAGACATATGTTTTTATATATGTACGTATGGCAGTATGCCTCTATAGTGAAGCACAAAATATATATTTTTATATGAACAGCATTACAGCATTTATATGAACAGCATATTTGAAAACTATGGAAGAAAGACTAGATCATCTTACAACAAATTCTAGATATTCAGAAAAACCCTTTACCTTCACTATCCTCTAATTTCTACACTAAACCATAGTGTAAATTTATTTACAAAAATAGTCTCATTAAAATTTAGACAGTTACATATCTCACACCAGTATTTTAATGACAGTGCTAGCTAGTATCAATGGCACACACTATCTGTGGTAATTAAGTAACTTTATCACAAATCTGATGTTAGTGTGTTTAAAAACACACGTTCAATATTTAATAATTTGTAAAAGCTAAGAGGGTATAGAGCATGAAACCAATAACTACGTATATAAAGGGGAGGAAAAAAAATCCAGAGACTTAGAAGAGATCATACATGCCGAAAACCTGTTGACAAGCAAAAACAATAACTCTCAGGACAAAATGTAGAACAAAAAATTAAATAAAATGTTTAAAGTAAAAATTAAAAAAGTCATTATTTAGACAGACTGAAGAGAGGAAAACACTTCTGATAAATTGTTAGTCTATTATCCTTAAATATGGAATAAAGGAAAATATAAGAAATACACACGTTTACTCATAAATACGTAAAATTTTCACTTCTCCTTTCATAAACTGCTGTATATTGATTGCCTTATAGATTACACCTAATTATGGTCTTATTGTACTCTTCAAAATAGTGTATATTAAGCATTTTAAGTGTGATTTCTCAGACTCAGTGCTAATGAAAGTTTGTTTGATCAGTTTCAAGCACACATTCTTCCTATTATCAGGATAATCTCAATGAATAATATATGCTACATGTTAAATAGATTATCAATTCAAAATCTATATTTTGTAGAACACTATGGAATCCTATCAGTATTACTTTAACATAGTTAGCTTTGTGATTCTTATTTTAGGGTGGTAGAAAACAGGTCACATAGAGATGCAAGCTGTTCATAAGTGTTGTCCTTACGCATAGTTGCACAGAGTCCAGATGAATGTGAGCTGTAACTCTGATTCAGAAAAGCCTGAGAAATAGTCTTTGAGAAACTTTTTCTCCCATGAGTTAGGTTGTTTTTAATACTTCTAAGGGTTGAACTCAACATCTGTAAGATCTTCTCTAAATCATCTCAGTCATCTGAACTTTACATGCTCCCTACTGCAGGCCACTGATCTTTATTAATAATATGTAAGAAGGTCATTAGCCCAGTCTGGTATTTTGCTAGGCATGTGTGCTGTACTGAATTCTAGTGCATTAAAGTGATAAATAAAAATGTTATATTTTTTCAAGGACCATGAAATAGAAACTACTCCTGCCAAAAGAATTCTTTTGGATTCAGCCAAAGTTTCCTTCTTCATTATGTCCCCGAGCAGAGTGGTTTATGTGTACTTGTGACAGGTTTTTACTTATTATTTATTTATTTATTCATTCATGCATTCATTCATTCATTCCGTCCATCTATTGAAGCTATACAGAAAACTGAGCAGGAAAGTTATGTAATAGGAGCATGAATAGAAATGTATGTATTCTTCCTATGTAATAGGAAGAATAACTGGGAGAGGCAGTCATTTTATATGTTACATGAGAAAATACACTAAAGTAGGTTTTAGCACCTTTGAGAGTAGAGATTTCAGTATGACTTCAATTAAAAGAGGATGCAAAGCACAGAATAAAGTATTATGTAACTTTCTGTTTGAACTGACAATGGGTTGCCAACCTGGCAGTACATTCAGTGCCCTCACAGCAAAGCTCCCAGAGTGTCAACTATTGATTTCCCAACCTCAGCTGCAATAGGATGCTCACTAGCCACATCTGCCTCATGGAATATTTTAACCCAGAGTAATGCAAGTCATAATTATTTATAAATGTTGACTTCCCAGACTATGTTATATAAAATATTTGTGAGTATCTACAAGTCAACTGAGAGAGAACTATTTATTTTTTTTTCTCCACTCATAATACAATAAGGGGGGTTAGGATATTTTATTGTGGACTGCAAGAGTCATTTGCTTAGGGCATTAAATGTTAAAATCTTAATGGTGCTGAATATTAGCCATGAAATTTTGAAATACTACTGGGAAAATTTACTGTAAAATGTAGAGTACAGACAAAATTAATTTTTTTATATGTTCAAGGAATATTTATAGTTAATATTGCTTTACAAAAATAAACATATCAACTTTTAAGTTCCTTGTGTAGAGAAATAAACTATACGCAAATTTTTCTTTTGCAATTTAGTCTTGCAATTTTTATTGTGAACTAAGGGTGTCATTTGTGTTTGAAAACATAGAAATCAGTACTGACTCAAGAAAATCAAAATCAATCAGAATTATTAAGTTTAAAATAAACAGCATAAGACTAAATATAATTATCTCTATCTCTTGTATAAAAGACAAAGCAGAATTACTAAATGAAGAACAGAAGCAAAGATCCAGTGAGACATCACTGCTTTCTTTATATGTTTCAAACGTGATGTTTAATTTTGAATCTGGATAGTTTTACTGGTAGGCAGTTAGGAGCACAACTTCTTCTGTCTGCTTGGTTTTATTTTATAATAAATTGTGCATTGCAAGTTTTTAATGTGTATCAACAGCTAAAAAAAGTTAATAGTTGCCCTATGTTTGTGGGGATCTTGGTAGAGAGGAAAGTGAACATGAACTGAGCCTGTGCAGCAAAAGAAGTCAACAGTATTTGGGACATATAAAAGGAAGTATAGGCAGTACGCCAATCAGGACCTCTGTTTCTCCCCCAAATAAGGTGTTGATTAGCTGGGATGAATCCAGTAAAGGGCCACCGGGAAATTCAGGGCTGGAGCACTTGCCCTGTGAGAAGACACTGAGTGACCAGGGTTTTCAGTCTGCAAAAGAGACAGTTGCATGAATGTAACAGCAACTCCTGGTGCCTGTAGGGTGGTCATCAAGAAGATCAAACCAGGCTCTTCACAGCTATGTGTGGTGAAAGGACAAGAGACAACAGGTCTAAGTTAAAACAAGAGAGCTTCACACTGGATATGACAAAAATCTTCTCCCCCATGAAATTAGTCAAGTCATGGAACAAATTGCCCACGGAAGTGGTGCAGACTTTTTCCTGACTGAAGACCTGACTGAACAAAGCACTGAGCTACCTGGTCTGACCTGAGAGGTGATCCTGCTTTGAGTAAGCATTTCGTGTAGAGACTTCCTTAAGTCCCTTCCGATCTAAATGAACCCCAAATTTTTGGTGAAAATCAAGATATTTTTAAGTGAAGAAGCAGTTAACAGATGCAAATTCACAGGTTCCTTTAAATAAGCCAAGCTAGGAGGTATAGGTCTAATATCAACCCTGGATCTTTTATTTTTTAATCTAGAAATGTGACAAATAATAGAAATATTGTCAAAAACAATTTTCAAACATCTACTTCAGTGTAAGGTATATTAAGATGTATTACTCTCAATGAATTATTCAAGATTTATTTTCCAGTCATAATTTCTTCTAATTATACTTCCATTTATAGTAATTTTATTGCATATGTTATAGGAACAAATAGGACAGAGAAAAAAGAAACAGACACCATGGAGGAATAGTTCATGTTTCATCTTTGTGTAAGAAAAAAAAATATATCCAGCATTTTAAATACCAAAATACTTTTAATTCCTATTCAGCCTATGGCTTTCAAATAAATAGATATGGAAGATCAGTATTACACATCAGTTTTGGAAGCTGAAATATTGCTTCTTTTGTTGGGACTGGACTTTGTTACCACTTTTAGAAACAAATGTAGAAACACTGCAGGTCCAAATGGGGCTGGACTATATGTAATAGGAGTCTGGGGGGAGGAGGGGGTGGGCAGGAGAAAAGTGTGCTGGAAATGACTAGTGTTAAAATAAAATGCAGATGAAATCAGCATTTCCCTGACTCTGATACCAAGGACACTTGATCTCCTCCTTTCACACATTTTGGGTTAACCAAAGCCTATGATTTTAAGTGGCATGTCCTCACCTGAACAGAGAATAAATGACTTCCAGTTCTTCAAGAGTCAGACTGTTGTAATGGTAGGTAGTTAAAATCAGTGCTATTATTACATTTAAAAATGAGCTAGCCAGTACTGTGCATTCACAATTTCTACAGCCTGCCTTTGAAACTGTGGCTTCTTGTTCCTTCTGAAAACTCAAGTCATAAGCAATGTATTATCAAAGTCCACCACCTTTAAGAAACAATCGAGTAAGGATTTTTCTCCCCATTTTTCTCTCAGGTAACTAAAAGTTGCTAGAAACTCATTTCATAAGCAATAAGGCCAGACCCTAGTCTTTCTGAAAGGGTAATATGAGCCTTAAACTACCTATGCACTTCTCTAACTCTTAACTCAGTTGAACATTGTGAAACACAGTATTCAGAATATTCTTTCATGGCAGAAGCAGAGGATATAATACTATCTGGAATACTGTTAGGGATAATTGTTGGTTTTGAGATGGATATGAGGAAGAATGGGAGGAAGATAAAGTGAGAAACATATTTAGACCCCTCATCTCTAAAACCTTCAACTGTGTAAGTAGTTGAAGTAAGGTTATACTTACACAGTGATAAAAGAGATTGCATTCAAGAAGAATAAAAAGCCTGTGGCTTTTGAATCAGTATTCATTTACAAGGTCCAGCAATCTTTAACATACAGATCCATTTTAAGCAGAACAAACATCCTGTTACAAATTGTATAGTTTACAAACTGAATTTCTACTAAAAATTCACATCAGATTTTTCTGCTTAGTTCAAAGAAACCAATTTTTTAAAGGTTAGGAAACCATTTAAACTGCTTTACTTGTGTAGTTATTCTTGAGACATTTAATTTTGCTTCACACAATCTGGAGTAGAAAAGTACAAATTGGTAATCAATAGAGGGAAAATATAAAATGATCGCTTTGATACAATGGCCTTCCACGTCAAATTTAGTGGCTTTTAGTATTTTACATTCATTGGCAATCCTACAAGGTATTTTTATTCATAGCCCATAAATACCAAAAAAAAAAGAAAAGGTACCATTAAGCTTTCTGAATGGGAATACGAAACCTGTATTACTTCAGCAGACAAATTTATAATACAGATCAGCAGAATTTTTGCAAACACCATGAGCTGTTCCCTATGGTCTGTTGGTTATCATTAGAAAGTGCCATTTCTTAGTTTTTCTGCATGAGGACATATTAAGGCAATATGTGAAAAACTCAGAGGTCTGTGACTGCAAATCATGGTTAATTGATTACAGAAGAAAACAGTCAATGCCTCTGTGTGTTTTTTTTCAAACCAAATCCTTTTTATTATTTCACCTAAGATTAAAAAGCTGATCTGTAGGTCTGAAAAAATCTGTTTTTCAAGAAATATAATACAATGCCAACAGATGTGAGACATAATCACTGAATGTGTCCATCATCATCACAAATTTACAAATTTATTTAAGATTCTGACCACTAAAATATTTTTTTCATAGTATACAGGGGAGAAGGCTAAACATTTGAAACCATGTAATAGTTTATTGTATTTTATTTTTTTTATTAACTTATTTTTATAACACTTTATTTTCTGAATTAAATTCTGGTTACTAAAGGGTTTTCCCATGCTAAAACATGGCAGAGGTTGGTTTGTTTGTTTTGTTTGTTTTTCAAATGAAAGTGATGCTTTCAATGATGAAATGCTAATAAAAATGGCAGCAAAAGAAATGGTATATGCATACTTAGAAAACATACAGTGAAAAATACAAATACTCATGTGAATGACCTTGAAAGTAGCTTTTCCTTTATTATGAGAAATTGTTACACCGAAATGAATTGGTGATTCTTGAAATGAACTCATAATCCGTCTAGAACTAGCTCTTCCTGTTCCCCAACTGAGAAGCTTACCAAATCCCAGATGTTAGATCCATCACGTATCAGTGTGAGGTAAAGTGGGTTAATATGAGCAAGAAAGCTGCCTCTACGAAATGTCAACACATTAGCAGAAACTAAATACCAAGACCATCAGTTCTACACAATCTCTCTTTCCATCCTGCTTCCAAGTTCATCATTGACCGGAAACCTTGTCCTTGCCTACTAGGATTGTGATTTCACAGACAATAACTCAGGAATTACATTCAGGCATAGGAACATCACCCAGTCTTTGAGATAAGAGTGCTTTTTCCTACGATAACTTGTTACCTGATATCAGACACATTATCCAGCAAATCCTCTTTTGCACTGTGTGCTATCCTCGCTGCTGGATTATGAGCATGCATCAGGTCTCTTTGGAAAGTAAGGTAGAACACATATAATTTCTAGCTAAGATAACAATAGAGAAACAATTTCCTGCAAATCATCTTATCTCTACCATATTGTAATTAAATTTGAGTGAAGGCCATACTGTTTCTGCCTCTCACCTGACCAGCAGCTCTAGATCAGATTTGTGTCTAGTGATGATGGTATAGGCTGTAACACAGTCATGTCAAGAGACTGCATGAGAAACAAGCTTGCTTTGTACTTAGAAATCACATGCAATTAGAAATGGTCCATGTGAAGGCAGAGACACACGAGGCTGAACTCATTGCACTCCAAAGAAAATATCACTGTTAAAGATAAATTACTATCTATTCATATACGGTGTCTGTTGAATAATACAGGATTTTCCTCTAGACCATGCTTTTAAGCAGAGCACAGTTTCAGAGTTGTTACCTTATATTCTCTTACATTTCTCTCACATGTAAGAGGTCATGTGTAGGGAACAGTCTATCAATGTGACTTACCAATTACTTCTGTCTTTCACAGGGAACTACTTAGACATTTATGGAAGTTATCTTAAAATTCAAAAATAAAATTTTAAAAAGAATTGACATGCAGATTGGAAGATCAATCTAGGAGTCTGGAAGCACAGTCAAGAGCAACTGTTGTTCCTACACAGTGTGTTCATTAGGCATGTTAGCCACTAACTTACAGACCTTATTTACTCAAAAAATGAAATGCATATTGTATCCACATAGTCGTTATGCTGTTTCCATGAGATTCTAATTAAGTAATTCTAATTCAAAAATAGATATTTACTAGTAGAAATTTCTAATGCAGCTATGCATAATCCGCAATATTCCTAGCAAATTACTGAACCCCTCCAAAATCCAAGTCTGGATATCAAAATTATTATACTTGATAAAGACCTTGGAGTAAATAGTAAAATAGCAAATCTGACAAGAGTCAAGAAGGGTTTAATCAACAATTAAATTGTTCATAAATTTACAGCTTTACTGTAATTATGACCGAAATATCTCTAGAGCACCCTAATTCCCTCATATGCTTACCCTTCATTAACTTCAGGACCTTGAGGTTCCTCTCCATTGTAAGTGTGCATCTCAGCTATAATCACAAACTCTTTCTTTATTGTGTTTAAATCAGTAGAGCCCAGTAAATTTTCACGACCACTAAAAATATCTTCCATTCAAAGAAGTACTGATAGTAATCGAGCTATGACTGCCTCTTGTTTAATGAAATGCTCTTTGAAAAATTGACAGTTTAAAAGGTAGTAGTTTATTTTAGAAGTTTTTGCACTGCTTATGCTTTGGAACACTGTTTTTGTTTCTTAATAATGAATGTTCACAGTAGGGTTTTTGTTTGTTTGTTTGTTTTCCATTCAGGCAACTGTTTTATTTCTTTAGCCTTTTACTCAATGAGCCAAATTTTTCATGTTGTAAGATAATAACTCTAGAAACATTTGCAACAAACTGACTTTCATGTTTTATAGCTGGTTGCTTTATGGTCTATGCCTTTTTATGGTATGCAGCATCTACTGATGCGTTTTTCTACTTTAATATGCAGACAAAAAATTAACTGAAAATATTACTGACATGCTGTAGTTGATGAAAATAATAAAACAATAAACTGTTTAAGTAAGGTCTCATCTGCGAAGAACTGGTTTTAGTTATGTATTTCCAAGGTAATTTTTTGTTTTAAATTGAAGAACCACTAGTACACTCAGACAAAACATTCATGTTGATTATTAGAAATATAAAAAACACACTTAAACATTTAAATGCACTTCAAGGAAAAAAAAAACTATATAGTTGTATTGTACCATGTAGTCAGATGTTTTGAAATTTCTACATTTCTATTTCCATTATGTTTTGCTTGTCTGTCTTAGTCACAGGAAAGGAAAACTGTCTGGTAGCAGATAACCAGGCATACTTAAATTAAATTTTCAAGATAATGTGTAGTACAAGTCTGAAATACATACGAATCAAAAAACAGGAACTACCATGGCTCACCTGCTCTCCACATTAATGGAAATTTCTGCACTTGTCTTTTGCTCCTCTCTTTTGGATTGTGAGTGCCTGCCTTTCCCTAAGAAAGGATCCAAGAATACATCTGTTAATGCATTCTTTCTTCAATATAACCATCTGAGACTATATAAGAGTTCACATAAATGCTTACAGGGAGTTACATGAATGTAATCTCCTTTGACATTAATAATTGCTAAGTTACAGTCCTGTCTCACATTAACAAACAATGCATACAAACAAATTACTTGCAGAGAGGTGTTTAAATTGATGTTTAACATACTGCTTTCAGTTTTACTCTTATTGGTCATATACATTTTTGTCTTCTGTAATTAATAACTGCAATTTTAAACAAAAGTTTGATGCCTATTCTTAATTGATTCTATGTGGAATTAGTATTGGAATATTTGGCATGTTTAAAAAAAGCTATTAAAAACATAGTAGTCCAGAAATGTTATTAATAATTTAGTATTATTCTCACTAGAAATAGGTGTAGAATCACCTAATGACAGAATGGTTGGGGTTGGAAGGGACTTCTAGAGATCATTTAGTCCAACCTCCCTCTTCCATCAGGGACATGAAGAGCATGTGGCACAGGGTGGTATTTATACAGGTTTAGAATATCTCCAGAGAAGGAGACTCCACAACTTCTCAGGGCAGCTTGTTCCAGGGCTCTGTCACCTTTGCAGGAAAGAAGTTCTTCCTCATGTGGAGGTGGAACTTCCTGTGTTTCAACTTGTACCCATTACCCCTTGTCCTATCACTGGCCACCACAGATTTTGGCCCCATCCTCCTTACATTCTCCTCTCACGTATTTGTATATATTGATCAGATTTCCCAGCCTTCTCTTCTCTAGGCTAAACAGGCCCAGCTTGTTTACTCTTACATCATACGATAAATGCTGTCCTTTAAACATCTTTGTGACTCTGCACTCAACCCTCTCTAGAAGTTCCACATCCCTCTTGTACTGGGAAGCCCAGAACTGCACACAATACTCCAGGTGCAGCCTCACCAAGACAAAGATCGCCTCCGTCGACCTGCTGGCAACACTCTTCCTGATACAGGCCAGGATCCCATTGACTTTTTTGGCCATGAGGGCACATTAATTTATCATGGTTATCTTGTTGCCAGCCAGTACTCCCAAATCTCTCTCTGCAGAGCTGCTTTCTAGCAGGTCAATCCCTGGAGGGATCTAAGTTAACTAACTCCCTATATCTTCTTGACAGTTCTGCCTTTGCAATCCAAGGATCTCCTTTGTTATTTCAGTTACAGTATCACATTATGATCTATTATTTTCTGATATAATTTCAACCCCTCTCCTTAGATTTATTTAATTTATGACATATTACCAGTAGAAGCGGTGATGTTCCCATATGCATGATATAATATATGAATATGATAAAATGAGATACCTCAAAAGTCCATTTTACTACATTGTGTGAAATATGTACAACCAAGCTAATCCTGTCATTACATAATAACTCTGTTACTTAGTCCTGCTCTTTTTTACAAACCAGTAATCTTAACATTATTGCCCACAGTTCTTAATTGATTCACTTAACACTAAAGGTAGAATTCATGTAACCTGATGGTGTTACCTACATTAAAATAGTACTCTCTATAATAGGATAGATTGTCTACTCCATGCACTACAGAAAGTTTGACCACTGGTCTACGCTGGTCTCCTAACAAATGCTTCTTTAGAAGGAAATTTTAATCTGTAGTTTCTAATTTCTGATGATATGTTTTTTAATCTGATATTCATTCTGATTTTTCTCTCTTTGCATTCCTTTCCCATTAATCAAAGAGTAGTTATTTGATGACTTCAAAATTCTCAGTATCCCAATTGTTACAATTTTATCTATTTCTACTGTTTACAATTATTCATATTACTGATTTTCTGAGGACTTTTTAAAAACAAATATTGAACATGTTTAAAACCATCACTTCTTCAAGTAGGAAGAGAAATAAGTGACACACATTTGCAGCTAGGCAATTATCAGTTGGCTATATAGATTTTCTCTATAGATATTAAATATCACATAAAATTAGTTTAGAGTATTTTAAATGATTATGCATCATTTTTTTAGAATCAGTAAGGAAATTAGACCAGGCATAAAATAAGACTTCTTGTGTTTATTGGCTTCCTTTAAATCTGCTATAATAAAATCATTTTAGCATAATTTTGTGATGAAATGAAGCTTACATAACTAAACTGTCTGTCCATCTGTTTGTCATCTGTTCCCAGATAATTTTTGCAGTGATTGGCCAATTTTTGCCAAATTTTTAAGAAAGTTGAAGTTTCAAAGACATTTTCCCTGGATTTGATAGAAGAGATGATTGGTTAGGAAAGACTTGACCAAATGCTTGTACTTTGAGAAAAGTTTCAACATGGGCTAATTAATTTTTGTTCTGTTTGGTCTTTTGTCACCTAAACAAGAGCAAAATGCTTTACCAGCTGCATGTAATGCACCTTGCGTAGTCAGTAATTAAGGGATGTGTGAAGAGAGAGGTTAAAGTAACCTGAGAGAAGTCTGTGCACAGCCAGAGGGAGAAAATGTAAGGAAGTGTAGGAAATATTAAAAGGGAAATTGTGGCCATAGAATATATGTCAGGAGATCTGAATTTGCTGTCATTGGGGCATAGCACAAAAAGCTGCAGGAAAGAAAGCTTTACTATTCCTACTGGTAACAAAACAATTTCTTCACTCTTGTTATAGACAAATGTTAGTGGAATTGCTCACCCTGTTCTGCGTCTGATTTGCCAGTCTACAGCTGACCTCTACTGATGTATCAATATGTGCCTTATTTCATACTGTATTTATATTGATTTTCACTCACAGCTAGTCCTACACATTGCTAAGTTCTGCGTAAAGCCTGTGCCCTTTTCTTAACTCTCCCTCACAAGTAACTGAAGGCATACAACGCTAAGGAATTAAGAGTAACTGACATTTCATTGCATCATATAAAATAAGAGGTATTTAGGGTTTGTTTGTTTCTTGATTATAAGGAGAATCATTTACTGTTTGCCTATATGACACTATTGGAGGCATTATCACACTAAAACATTCAGTGATATCAGCATTAGCTCTAGTTAAAATTGAATGAACATGAAAGAACCGTCTGCAAACTATTACAAAAATATAACAATAAAGTTATACTTCCAAGAATGTCTACCCAATGGCACTAATCACTGCAAGTTGTCATTACCTATTCATTAGATTAGACCCTTTGCAAATGGCATTGTTTAACCAACAAAAGATTCAGTATTCAGAACATTAGGCTTTGTTACATCTTCACTGAAACATGCATGTTAAAGAAGAGATTAATGTGTCTAATGAGATGCCAGAAACAGGCCACAGTCACATCTTAGATACTAGTTTGCACAGGCTTCATTGGCAATTACTTCACTTTTTATCAATACAAATACCCAGATTTCAATGAATTCAAACTTCTTTTTTAGACAATGAATCTATTTCTATTTCCTCTTTTTACTCTGCCAACAACATTGCTTCAAGAGAACAACAGCGATATGAAGCTACAGTAAATAGGTCAGAGCAATTATCTTTTAACTTTCCCTTCAATCTCCTATCACTTTAAGACTCTAAGTGTAGACATGGTGATGAAAATATCTTTGTCCGGCTCAGCAACATGCTGTGAAAGACAGTGTATGGAATAAGATACTGAAAAAGACAGCAGTTTGAGAAAGTGTAAAAATATAACACAAGGGACAGAGAAAATGCATTTTACATTAAAGCAGCATAAAACTGTGAGACCTGATTCTCTTTACACTTGCTAATATAAATTGGGAATGATGCCAGTTACCTAAAATAGTCAAAGTTCTAGGTTCCAAACAAATGGTCCTTTCCTTGTGTATAGGAAAATAAAATACAGTGAAATTATTAGATGAGACAAAAGGTAGTTCTAGAAACTTAAGTATCAAAATTAACTATAGTTAGATTTTGAATTTATTGGTAATGAATTTAATGTGTGTAAAATGTGCAACTCGGAGTGCAATATGCATGTTGTAGTAAATTTATGTCTCACTACTTTCCTTATGAAAAAGAAGTCAAAAGTGCCTTACTCTCTGATCAACTTCTTTTAGATATTCTGCATATAAAAAATGTAACATTTAATGTTAAATATACTTATTTGAAGATATTTTATCATTCATGGGATTTTGATTTAGCAAAATGATACAGCAATATACTGAAATTACAAGTGTAAGTCACACTTAGCAAAATTTAGCAATTACAATATCAGTTCAATCACAATACAAATATGATTCCCATTACCAGTCTCTATAATATGCTCATCATAATGATACTGGGAATATGTGGATTGAAACCAGCTCTAGCTTGTTGTTCTTGAAATTCTATTCTTAGATGTTCAGTTTTTATATTCTGTGTTAGTCTGAGACACACAAACACTCTCCCTCCCAGGTCTGATATGACTTGCTCAGGGAGACATTCAAACTCTGAATTATGAACTCAGAGGACACATTTATGCCACCATTTGATACATCCAACTGACATAGCTGTTTGTGTAAAAGAAAGGACACCCGTGGGTCCTCTTTGTGTTAAGTTCAATCGTCTTTGCAAGAGCTGTGGACAGTCATTCCCTCCATTCTTCTCTGAGCTTCACAGGCACATCTGGCATATCCTATCTGTCCATTGTAGAGGCTTATTGGTTGGTCACAAAATCTTTATAGCAACTGAGATGTGGGGATTTGAAATATGAATACTAACTGAAGTAGGATTTTTTGCTAGGCTTTTCAGTAACTGTGTTGAAAGTAAATGCATTTGACTAGTTGAACTGAAAGTTAGTTATATTTCTGTGTAGAAACACAATAAGGTGTTAGCAATTAATCAGTAGTTGAAATTCATCAGTCAGCACATTCCCAGTTCTATGGATATATGAAACCTGTAAAAATGATGAAAACTAAGTTATATATGACACCTAAGGCAGAATTCCATGAGAAAGACCTGTAATCATTTCATTGATTATGGAACAATTTCTACCTCATTAATTAACAGTTTTACTCTTTTTGTTTGTTTGTTTGTTTGATTCTTTGTTTCTTTTTAGCAAAACTAATACAGATTTTGATACTTATCAGAAAATTGAGAGATTCTGTTGGGCAATTGACTGTGATGTGCAGCTGACAATTATGCCTATTTCTAAAGGCATTTAAGAAAGACAACTGATTAAATCACAAACTCCAAAAATGTAGTGAAAGAAAACTGGTTAAAATGCAAAACTCCCAAAATAAAGGGAACGGATAAGGGTATACAAACAAGTATGTTTGAAATGATTAAATAAGAAACACAAGTTACATGGTATTCAGAGGTTTTATATTTGAGATGCTTAGTATGGAAATGTATTAACTTATTCCATATCCCTCCATTCAATGAACATCTTATTCATAATATACCTTCTGAGAAAAGCCTTCTGGTTTGGCTGGAAAATCCTAAGAATAGACCCAAAAGGGTTTATCTTGATATGCACTGCTTGACATCTCAGTATGAAACAACACAAATTCTAAAAATTTGGTCATCTTATGCAATTTTCATCAGGTTTGAATGTTACCTTAAATAGCTTTTCATCTCTCAGTAACACATTACTGAGCTGTTGTTGTAAAAATACACTTCAAGTGGCTCTCCCAATAATGCCTTTGAACTTGCAAGTTCAGTCTAAAACATCTCATATTTTGATTTTAATTTTGTGGGGAAGAATGACATATTTTCTTCAGATTAAAAAAAAAAGGAAAAAAGCATGGTCTCTCAAAGATATGACAGCCAAAATATATTAAAAAAAAGCAAAAGTTCACAAAAGACAAAAGAAAGGAGTTATTGCATGAATTTTTAGGGGGGAAAGCCTGGGGATTTTGCAATTTGTAGTTTGAACCTGCTATCTGTACTTATTCATACACTTTCCTGTAAAAATGCAAATGATTATTTTAAAAACAAAAGGGGAAGATAAATGAATAGGGCAAGGTTGACTCAGACACCAAAGCTGCTGTATAGACACTATGAAAAGCACAGATTCAAACTTAATAGTGTGGTGAGATGAAGTCTAATGCAACATCTAATAAGCACTGGTCAGATGTGTGCCAAGAACACACTATTAAGCAACACTGAATTCTCTTCTAGAAGTCTATTCAATGTGTAATTTTGATGCAAAGATGTTTTATAATAGTTTTCCTTCTGCAATATACAAAACTCAAAACTTAGAATCATAATTATTGTATTGTGTATCTAGCGCTTATAAGTTTAGACCACTATTTACCAAAGGAAGACTCATACTAGAAGTACATAAAAAGAATACTCCAATAACAGAAACAATGCATAATAAATGCCTAGGGAACCTTCAGATATTTACTTGTGCATTGTTTTTTTCTCTCTGATGTAGAGAAGAAGTGCTTTTCAGAGGATGAAAAAAATGTTAATCTCTTCATTTTAAACATTTCATTTGATGTAGACTATATTTCTGTAAAGAAATAATTGATCTCCATACTGGGTTTCCAGACATTTTGCCCTTTTGGGCTAACTAATGTGCAACCAAGATCAAAACTGCCTTTGAAATCCTGTGTTCAGAAACAAGCCAAAAATGTGTTGTATGATCTAGACGACAATAACCAGCATACATAGAACAGAGATTAGGACATTTATCCCCAGATGGTGCATCAGATCAAATGATACATAACAGAAGTGCTGATGTACCCTTGGCCAGAGCTTATAGTGAATTCTCTAATACCGTTAAGATCAAAATGTTCACAAACACCGGGTTCGTAAGAGCTAAGCAGTCATGCAGCTAAGAAAGGATACAGAGAAGACTGTGTTACAAGTGTAAACATTTCTGTTCTGCTGTCATGTCGTGTCATGTAATTAACTGAACTGAAAACCTTTAGTCTCCCAGGGAATCAAGCCAAACAACATGAGAATAACTGTTAAAGATTCTTTGGTACTGTTCTGTGGAAATAGAATGTAGTTATCAAAGAAAAGATTTAAAAATGACTATGCAATTTCAGTGCAAATCAGTTTAGAAAAATTTCATTTAACTTTCTGTCTGAAATATCCTGGATGCCTAAGAGCTATGAATCCTGTTTAACAGTTTAACCAACTTCAACTTAAAATGAGGACCATCTTTGCATAACACACAAAAAGCAGTGAGATAGGAGGTTCTCCAGGCTCCTGTGGAAGTCGGGACATTCTTCACTTATTTTGTCACAGTTCCCAGTTTGGCAGTACAGGGCCTATATCTCATTGAAACATTTTAAAGGAAAAAGATGGTGGGATGACTCACCTCACTTTACTGATAACCATAATTTAAGGAAAATAGCACTGGACACATGCAAGAGTAGTATCTAGCATAAGCTATGAATGTGTGAGAGAAAAGAGATACATAATATTCTAAATACAAGTATTCTCTGCATCTCCTATATGTTCCTTATTATGTAGAAGGAAATTCAAGATTCATTGAGCAAGAGAAATTGAATATCATCTTTGCAAACTAGTAGGGCATCCACGCAGAACAGCTGAGATTGGAGCATCCTATGCTCTTCATGCATTTTATCTGATGCTTATTTAATACAAAACTGTAAATGCTTACAAAGTCTCGTAAACACATTCCTGCACTGTCTTTCTGGATGAATGAATTTCTAAAGCATTTACATTTGAAGCTTTTTTCTTCAACCTGAGCTAACGTAACATTGATAGTGGACAAGGATGCAATTGTGCAGGTTATCTGATATCTTGCTACTTTTTTCACTGAATTATCTTCGAAGATGAACAAATCTAAAAAAAAAAAAATCAAAACTGTGCACATAAACACTAAATCATCTCCCACCAAAAGGAGAAAAAAATCTGGAGTAACTGAAAGAATAAATCAAAAATAAAATCATAACTTTTTTTCTTTAAATTATTTCCTCACTTTATAACATACTACAAAGTTTTATTATAAAGTTAAAAGTTTATTTTATTATTATTTCTTTTTTATTGTAAAGCTAAAGTATTTAACTTTATAATAAGAAAAATAGTTCTATAATAATTCTAACCAGTCAATACACCACTTCAGCCCTGATCTGTTATCTAGTACATATATATTATGTTTTCTATATGCAGATGATATTAAGTTAAATCAAGAAGTTTTCTCTCCTAAAGAAAAATCTTTTAAAATTGCTCTCACTTGATCACCTATATAACAAACCTATATGCTCTCCTAAGGAGAGCAATTTTTAAAATGAAACTATTATTAGAAAATCTCTAAAATATTGATAATAGCTAATATAGCATTTAATTATGATCTGATAAAATTCCCAAACCATTCCTGAATTTTTCATAAAATGTTAAGATACCTTAAAGAACATTGTGTCTTTTAATGGCTGATGCTTTATTCCCATTTCAGTAACACAGTCTCTAAAAACAGACAAGAGAAAAAATTATGCCATATAGTAGCCAGCCAGTGTGATTTAATTACTGTTAATTGGTCATTAAGAGTTATGATTCTGCTGACATGACTCAGGTAATATAGTGCTGATAACCACTCTTCTCATGTCTTGACCAAAAGCAGATTTAACTAGCAAACAGAGACATACTGCAGGACTCATCAGACTTCACATCTTAAAAGTGTCTTGAAAGTATATAAAATGGTTTTCATGAGCAAGTTCATACAGTGCCTTTGGAAAAATGTGATTTAATTAGCCAACACTTGGATTATGTGGGTTGAATTAATGATTAGAACTATACTGAAATTTGCTGAATATATTACATTTTGTCATTAGTATTAATGAAAATTAACAATCCTATAGAATATTAATCAAAATTAGCATATGGAAAAATAACAATCCTGCTGTTTTTAAAGGGATCATGTACATTTTCTCAGAAAACTTTCTGTAGTCATAAGCATGGTTGCATAACATAAGAAGAAAGAACATGATATAGCAGTAGACTTACAATAGCATTTAAAATTACTTGTCCTTTACTCAAAGTCAAAAACATAACATGATATCAAAGATGTATAGGAAATAACGTTATTTGTTTTATACTGCTTTGCTTTTTTATGACTTTTTAAGGAATTTGGGGTTCTAGTGTTAGCAAAATAATAATAATAAAAAAGTCTTTTAAATGGGATAAAACTTGTATCTACTCTATCCGAGTAAGATTAGATTGGCTGACTTCTGAAAATTCTAAAGTTTACAGAAGCCACACAGAAGAAGGCATGTAGAATATTGTACCAAAATTTACTTACAATATTTCAATTACAGAGACTATACTCTCACTAAATTGTCAGACTTGAATTTTTGTGGATTTCTTTTTTTAATTACTCACTTAGTCCACCCTAACAGGTTTCTACTGATTTTAAATTTGTCAAAATAAATAAAAAAATTGGGTCTTATCCGAGTACTGTGTCAAACAAGGACACTACCTCATAGACATGTCATAATGATAAATTAATTGAATTTGGTGAAGTGCTCATATTATGCTAATGAACTCTAATGCCAAAGCTAAAAATAAATAACTTCAAAAACAGCTGTGGAAACCTTTAGAGTGGCAATTATTTAATCACAGGGCACCTCTAAAGAAGCTAATGATAACTCAAATGTCATTATTTTTCCAGTTATGCAATTTCATGGCAGTAACAAAAACAACGGTCATAATGTTGATCCTCAGGTGACATAAATCAAGGCAACTCTATGGAGTGCAGCTGAATGACATCAGTTTATGATACTAGTGCATGAATCTTTCTCAATTACTTAGTCTTAATTGTTTAGTTATTATAACTGTGCTTGATGCCACTCAACTTCCTCTTGCATTTACTGTTAAAAATTGTATGAAGCTATTACATAGAAAGCTCCTAATATGTTGTAATATGTAAAGTCCTAACTGTACCTTCAGAAAAAACACAACAGTACTGAAAATTACTGATAATATTTACTTAATGATTTAAAATAAGTATAGTGCTCAGGTGTCATTTTAATCCAGACTCCAATGGGCTGTTCATGTAGATGACTACTACTGCTTACTGCAGAAGTGATGGAGAGGGACCCAAAATGGAAGCAGAAGAGAGAATCTTACCACGTCTTTTACTGAAAATATTTAGGCCAAAATAGGAAAAAGTGTTCCTCACACATTTTTTTTTTCTTTTGTAACTATAGGGACCAATGCTTAATGACTACCTAAATTTACTACATTCTTCCTTATATGACCTGAGTTTTTCCTCAGAAGCTTCCGTAGCAATAGCTGACTGTCCTGCTCTGAGCAGCCACATATATATTCTCCAAATAGGACCCACTCTAACTAGAAAATAGAGACACTGTTCATAAGTAATGCTCTGAAAACTCTCTCCATCTACAGACTTCACTGACCTGCCAGAAGCTAATCAAGAAAAAGCACAGTAGCCTAGGCTATTTCCACTTAAGGACACAAGTGGCAAAGATTCTTCCTTTTAATATAATACCCTGTAAAGTAGAGTGAGCGTCTGAGTAGGTTTAGGCATACCTCAGCACAAGATGATTCAAATGTGCTTCTTTCATTAATCAAGTACATGACCCAGCCACCATTTCAGAAGCTAAATAGAGTGTTGTTCCATTCAGTTCTAGTAAAATTGAGGCCAAGATGTGATACAGCCCCCTCCTGCCACCCCCCCAAAAAAAATGAATAAAAAACCTCTGATACATAGTACTTAAATTTCCAAAATTGTCATGATATTTCTCTCTTACAATTTGACTCTGAGTTTTAAAGACAGTTTAAAATGTCATGTTTATATATTTAAAAATTTTCTTAGATCATTGGACTAAGAATACAAAAAAGGAATACATAAATAATAAAAGCATAGATTAAATAAATCCAAAGACAGAGGTTTATGCAACTCTTTTTTGCTTCCAGCCTAACCAAAGCACCTCCATTTATTGGGAAAACAGTAATTGCACTGACTGTAAAAAAGAAAAAAAATCACAATAAAGATCAGTTTTCAAGATGCTAAGGTAGTTGTTATAAGTATATAAACTCTTTGTGCTATTAGTGAATTTAAAAATCAGGTTTAGAGGCAATAAATGTTTTGTACTTTTCAAAAACTAAACCCTAGAATAATCCTGAATTAGTCTCTAGATCTACTAATATCAAAAAGAAGGCAAATTAAAACTCTCTGTAGTAAAAGAGAATCTGTGAGACTGCTCACGAAACACATGTTAAAATAAAGGTACTCAAATTAGAGCTCTTATTACAGTTTTTAGAGTACATGCCAGAGGGAAAAATAAATAAATAGAGATAAGATATTCTGAGCTGACTTTTATTTAATTTTTTATTAAAATTTTACCTACTGCCTCTTTTTGGGACAGTTACATTGATGGAGAAGCAGTGAGCTAATACTGTAAAGTGGGTAATAAAAGTACCTCTGAATAGAGGATATCTTATTCTCAGTATTTTCTTTCCAAAATCACAGAAAATTTGAAATTATTTTAGGTTAATGAACTACGTAATGTTCCATCCTTATTCCCTCAACTGTGCTAGCCCATATCGTTAATACAGGATTACATTTGTTTCCATTACTGTAGAAGTAGGCTTAAGCACAACCTTAGTTCTTTTTTTTCATTGTCACCTCTTTTCATCAATCAGAAAGTGTTAAGAGTTTGCAGTGTCTAGATGAATTAGTATTGTCTGCTTTCAAAAATGCAAACATAGCTGTCCCTAGCTAAAGGTCACTTTTAGGATGTGCAAATACAACAAAAATGAAGATCTCATAAGACTGGAAAAATGAGATAATTAGATTTTGTGACTACATTATCAGTGAATTTAGCACAGTATTTTAACACTAAGGAACTATGAATTAGGGTCAAATTATTATGCTAAGTCTGCTGTTTGTCATTTCTTGAATAGACAAAAGTTTTTTTTTTTTTTTAAATATATTGTCACCTTTTTAATTTTCCTGTTGTCAGAAAATCTGACTTCTATTAAGGAGACTTTTCTTTCCTGATTTTTGTCAGTGACTATGCCTACAGAAAAATCTCTTGATCTCTTCATAGGTACGAAGAATAAATTCAGTTTGTAGTAACAAAACATACTTAAGAGTCATTTGTAGCTAAAACACTGTTTATATAAGGTGTCTAATGATATTTTTTTCTTCCATCCTTAAAATTTGGAGTCGTTATGTCAAGAGAAATTTTGTATGTACTTATTTTACATGGAGAAATTTTCCATACAGTTGTAAAGAGACCCCTGAGGTTCATAATCTTTGATGATAAAAAATAGCCTCAAATGAATTCTTCCAAATACTGTGATCAGGAGCAGAGGTATACAGCATCCCAAAGTCAGAATTTTAGATGAAAAAAATACTTCAATACTTCAGCCTATTCACTCTCTCCTCTCAGACTATAAAAGAACGCTAAGAAGAAAAACAAAATAAGGAAGAGTTTCATATTTTTTGAGAGATGAAATATCACGAAGAGAAAGTGATATCTGTGACCTCTTCTTTATTCATACCATAGCAATTTTTAACATAAAGTAGTGATTTGAACTCTTCAGAGCCTTCACTCCAGTTTTAAGAATATTTTTCACTTCTATCATTGGTCACAGAAACTCTCTCAGTTGCTTTTGTCCCTTGTCTCTCTCTCTTAAACTCAATATTACAACTTTGACATAACAGTAGAGCATAGCAGAGCATGAACTTTCCAAAATGTGCATACTTTCCAGATAGTTTCTTTGAAGGAATTAATGGCCTGGTAGTCCCTAGAAACAAAGCCCTATCAGGTCCAGGAGGAAATGTGGTGTAAGTGGTTGTTTTTAGAATGCAACACCTTCATAGAATGAAAATGTCAGTTTAATCCAGCTCCAGCACACAAAGAAACACACACGCACAAAAAAAAACAAAAACAAAACACCACGCATCAGATTTCATTGCTTTGCCTTTCTGATATTTGTTCATTTGTTTGTTTGTTTCCATCTAATTAACTTCTTAATCATTGTTTGCCATTCCTCAGTGTCTAGGCTATTTTTTGCACTTTTACAAGGCTATATTAAAGAAACAGAGCCATAGCTGAAGCAATCAGGATTCATTTCCAGCCCACTACTATGTGAAATCTTTCCATTAACATATTGGCAAAGCAGCAAAGTTTGAATCTTTGAACGTTTGAAAGTTTGAACTCTCAATCTTACTCATGTTTTTTTTTTTTCTTTTTTTCTCCATGTTATCTTGACTTTTTATTAGGTAGTTTAAATTACAATTTTAAGTTTCTCTTTTAATCCATTTTATTTATTTATTTTTAATAACTTGTACATTCTTTCCAACAGTCTGTCACATTAAAATATTTTGTAGATATACCAGGTAAATTCACAAGATTAGAGATACTCAATGGAAAAAACAAATTCCTAAAGAATTTCTTACAATTTAATTTGTTCTTGAATGCTATACGGGAGTTACTGATAACTGATATCAAACAAAAACTGATTTTTTTTTAACAAGCATAAACACCTAGGGCTTAACAGTACAATTCACTGTTAGTTGTTTTCTACTATATTTCATGCAAGCCTGATACATGTTTGTAAAACATACACTTTGCATTTATTGAATTTAAAGGTATTGTATTTTATTTAAATTTACTGAATGACCAATTGCAGAAAACTGATAAAGAAACTTGCTTTATCTCTACTTTGGAGATTCCAATAACTAACATGAAATTTGATGTTTCTGCACATGGTGACCAGTCTCTCTTCTGACATTGCTTGAGACATGCTTCAGACATAAATTTTCAGCTGACTGTGAAACTCAAAATTTAAAAATAGTTTCATATTCTTATATAAGGATCAGCTTTATGCAGAATACCCGGAATTGCATAATAGATAATACCATACTTTTGTGCCTGTAATTAGTAAACTTTTTTTTTCTTATTTTTCTTACTGGTGAATCTGATCACTGAAAAATCTAAACCTTGAGCAAGTTCTCACTAAAGAATTCTTGATGCTGACAAAGCTCTTGAGATTGAACATACAGTAACCGTAAGCTCTTCTCAGACAGTTAATTTCAGGGAGAGGATCTATGGCTTCCTTGTAACAGTACATAAAAATATTAGTTTTAAGTGTGTTATGTGCCAAGATGTGGTGCTTGCAGCTGAAATGGGCAGAATTCAGACTATTTTTGTGACGTAAAAAATGTGTACCTGATTAAGCACATCTGGAATTATCAGCAATTATACCAAGCTCAAAGACCTTGATTTGACTTACCTGCTAGATAAATATAAAGTTTGGCACTGTCAAGACTAATAACTCTCTGGGATTCTCCAGAAGAGGAGCTTTTATGTTGAAAGCTGACTCCAGTTTAAATGAAGTTGAAGAGGTGTTTTTTAGAATCAGAGTAATGACATTCAAGTCTGAGGGTATTTTAACCATGAAGCACAATAAACCATTCTGTATGGCAAAAGAAAGATAAAAGGAAATACACCAGTTGCTGCTCCATACTAACTATATTATTATAATTACACCTCTGTAAATTATGATTATTCTTTGAATTTAATTAAATATATGACAATGTCATTATAATCCTCTTTAGATATTCTAAGTGTGATTTTGTTGAAGATATATTAAGCAAAGAAGTCAAAGTAGTGAAACCTACAAAGAAATTGCATATATTAAAATTATCCTCCTGTTCCAAGTGGTAATACTAACTGTGTCAATATGGAAACAAGTAATGCTGATTCATAAATATATAATGTTTACCTTTATGATCTATTTAGATTAACTGAATTCCTTTGTTGAGAAAATTTTCAAGATTGAAAAAAAATAAAAAATCTATTCTCAGTAATTATGATGAAAATTGAAAACAATTATTTTTCACTTCTACAAAAATGTAAAAATTACTGTTCTCTTTTTAACTTAGAAGCATTATCTGCTTTTTAAAACAGTATTTAATTTGATAAACTGACTCTCATATAGTTACTGAAGAAATTATGTTTTTATGTACCCTTTGAAAGTAAGGAACAATTAAAAAAAGGCTTTCTTTGATTAAAAAACAATTTCACATTAAAATTGCTTAGTTCTCACTTTTGTGATTTAATTCTATTATGTTCTGAAAGCTGTTCTGGAAACAGCACACAGGTTTTTACATATCTATTACCATTGTAACTACAAAACTGAAACAGTACCACACAGTAGTGTGAAAAAGAAAATTATATTTTTCATGAGATTTTCTAAAAGGATCTGTCTAAGATGACCTAGAAGTCTAGAAGTCTAGTTGCTTAATGCTTACTTTCTGATTCCTGTTTTGACAAGAAAAAATAAATAAATAAAACAATAAATAATAATAGCTGCTGGACTGAAGCTGTATTTTTTTCATGCTCTATTACTTATGGGAGTTTTAATCAACCAGTTAATCTACTGCTTTTGTTTGCACACTTCCTAACTGTCCTAGGGATGGTAGCATAGCACGGACTCTACGCTAAAGCTAAGATAAGCAGTAGGTATTTAAGGTCATGGATACAATATTTTGCCTAAAGTTGAAGAAATGAGTTTTCTGTTCCAGATATCCTTGCTTCCATACTCCAATTATATTCCCCAAAATCCTATTTGTATCCCACAGTCTTTTTCCTTCTCCTCTCTCTAAAACTAGAAGAGTATTTTGCTGATTAAATTTATTTTGCCATTTCAAACATAAGAACATAATGAAATGTTAATATACTATTTTGCTGCTTCTCCTGAGAAGCCTTGAGCTCACTCTGATTTCAATAGTGATATGCATATTAGTTTTATACTTAACAGTGGCTCAAATGAGTCTCTTCTGCACAGGAAATTTCAGGAAAGAACTGAATTGATTTAGAATAATTTGGAGAGAATACATTTGGTATTTTCACTCAGTATATTCACTCCTCTAACTTTATGAGTGTTAAAGATACAAAGATGAAGCATATACAGGGATTGTGACATTTCTGATTTTATATTAACTGCAATGTATTGAGATTGAATGATTGATTGTGAGTTCAAATCTACCAAGCCCTACACTACATTCTGACTCCAGTTATGCTGTAGGTACTATGTACTGTCAAACAAGGTTTCATACCTTCTTTAACTTCGATTCTGTAGTGAACATTTTTCAGCATGTGATGCAAATATCTCCATTCCCATGCTTTCCCCCAAGAACCTGAACACTAAATCCAGCTATGAAAGTACACAAGGATTGTCTCATCTATTTAGAAATGAAAGTCATCAAAACAAAGAGTAAAACCGCAAGATAAGAAAGTTCTCCCAGATGAAAGAGTCTAAAAGATACTTTTAAAATCTCCCCACATGACTTTCTGTGCTACAGTCTTATTTCTTTAAGAGTATATAGCAAAGAATAGCAAAATGTCCTGGCACTAGTAGTAGAAATTGCTATTCAGGAGGAAGCTGGGGAACTGGCTTTAAATCAGAGTTTAACATGAGCAGGATCTTTAGCACAATGCCACAAATGAACATTTCCTGTCTAGTTCATTAAATTCTTTATTAAAACTTGTAATGGATTTGTGATAACCTTAACAGAGGCATTGAACACTTTAGGAATAAGCATATCTGCTTACGTAAAGTTGTACCCAGGAAGTACTTACTCCCTCGTACACCTGAAAATGCTGTGGAATTATTGCTTCATTGGTAATCTTGGCAATGAAGATGCACATAAAATTATATTGAAATCCAAAAACTGCCATTTGTTCTGGCTCCATGACAGTCATTGTGCTTACAATTGAAAGCATATTTACAACACTTTTTTTTTTGCAGCATCCCTGTTAGAAAAAGCACTGCTGAAAATATATAATTGAAGTGTGAAAAAGACGAAAGAATATTGGTTACTAATGTTTTGGGATCCCTCAAATTAAGTTATGTTTGCATTGGAAATGAGCTCCTAGAGTGGCTGAAAGCCCATGTCCTAGTGTTCCCAAACACCCAAGATCCCTAGGAATCACCTGCTGGAAATATCACAATGTTGCCATTGGATTCATAACACTTCACAAGTTCCTGAGGCTTCTGTTCTTGAGATTTCTAAGGATTAGTCAGACAGGGCTAATTAGTGTGGTATCTAATGCACACCTAAGTCTGATGAATATCCACAAAACATAAAATCTTTGAATCTTCATTAGCAAATCTAACTAATATATACCCTCAGAACCTTATATATTATAGCATAATGCGTTATTTAGCTTCAGATTCAGGCACTTAAATTTAGGTTTCTAAAACACAAGTGTCTTAATATATGTATTCAAGTTACCATAATAAGGAGATATAAGCCCCAATTCCGTGGCCTGAATACAGGTAATTTAATCATTTGAGAATCTTGAGATTATCTAAAACATAACCAACAACTTGGCAGATATTGAAACAGGATCTATGAGATACTCATATACTTCCTGCTTTGCATATCTATCACAGAGGAGTGTTCCCCTTGTAAGAGAGAAGCAGCACAGCATTTTATTGAGATCAATGGTAAATTGATCTCAAGACGGCCCTTTTGCTGAGTCACAAGATTCAGGGTGGACCCCCTTGCTTTCCAAACTCCTTTTCAGGGGAGTCTTGTATGGCTGGATCCAACCTTAATCCCACATATGGTCAACAGTTTATGTCTAAAGGATTATGTGCACAATCAGGCAGAGAAGCAATTCAGCA
Organism: Crypturellus tataupa; assembly: GCA_034781795.1. Classification (NCBI taxonomy): domain Eukaryota; kingdom Metazoa; phylum Chordata; class Aves; order Tinamiformes; family Tinamidae; genus Crypturellus; species Crypturellus tataupa. The sequence continues at coordinate 81,842 of JAWLRI010000377.1, read as the reverse complement.
AAGTTTTCATTGTCAGCACATAGTCACTTACCAAGGGTCTGTTGCAGGAAAGGGATCTCTCAACCTCAAGAAGTAACCTGCAAGAGAGCTCAATGGGCTCAACAGGTCTTCTATCATGGAGCAAGATAATTGACTCATGGTCATATTTGCTTACTAGATGTATTTTGTTTAGCATATACTCAATCAGTCCTTGGTTATTGCACTGTTTCCTGTCTGTGACATTTTGAGACAGATGCAGCTATCACAACCACCATTGGTGGTTATCACCTCAGAAACTGTGGGAGGAGGAGCAGCGGGGTGGAGAGCAGAGCGGGAGAAGGGGAGGATAAGAAGGAAGGTTAAATCTTGAATAAAGTTAAATGTGAAATAATAGTCAGGTTGGGGTGTGGCAGGGAGCACACCATCATATTATCTAAAAAAGGCTGCCCAAATACTTAGGGCAATGGCACAGAAAGCTGTCAGCTCTACCATCTGACAATAAAAGACTTAAAGTCATAGTCTGTATCCTGGGGCATGTTATCCTACCTGCAAGGCTATTTGTAAATGAAATTGCTCCTTACTTGAAATTATACTTCTAATCAGAGAATTTTTCAGCATTCATGGAGTCTGATGGAGACAGAACTGAATCTCCAGCTTGGATTGAGGGTTAACTAATTTTCATTTCCTTGATAAAACTTTACTACAAAATTTTTAAATAACTAAATCCTGCACCTGCTGTCAACTTCCACAGAGATATTTTCTATTCAGGGCAACTTTCTCTTTCACATATATTTGAGCAAGTTCCCTTTGCTATATTGAACCATTACACGTGAGAATTGAAGTTTTCAAGAGGACCCAATGTAACAGCGAAGGTGATTCTATAATTTGTGTAGGTATAACTTTGCCAGATCATAAACATTATGCACATTAGTTAATGTAATAGTTTGATTAAACATTGTCACAGAAGATTCTGCAAAGGTGTTTTTAATTAAAAGAAAAATGTTTTATACAAGCACAAATCCTGATGGAAATCTTGCAAAAATGTATTGATTTTAGTTCCTGAAACAGACATGTCATTCTTCTCAAACAAAAGAGACAATTATAAATGCTGAAGTCATGTCAGCATTTTTTTAGATTGGGATTTATAAGTTAAAATATAACAAATGTAGTCAACGTTAATCATAGACCCAATATTGGACCATACTTTATTTCATGCTGTCATTTGTGCCTGAGGAAAGTGCTGCAGGTTTTCATTCAGTGATCTTTTACACCCATCTTGCATAGGTTGTAAAATAAAATGATACATGAAGAATATCATAGAGATCTTTGCTCAGAGCAACAATAATTTAAAGTGATTTTCTATTCAATTTGCAGTGTGAAATAAAATTATTGAGTAAGAAAACAGAGTAATAAAAATGGCAGTTTCTACTCCTTCAATTTAGGGAAAATATCCCCATCAGCATGTCTTCCTGATACTTTCTGTATTAGTTCTTTGCAACTTTACTTAGCATAAACATCTTTAAGATTTAATTCATAGGAATAAATACAGATATAAAATTGTTTTTAAACTGAAATGCACTACCTATGGTTCGCATTGCGGTACAGACTTATACATGTTAAATATTATTTATCCTTAGAAATACTAAGCACTAGAAGAAATAGAAAACATTTGGATCAAGGTGAACTTGTCAAAATCAGCTATAACTTAAATTTAAAGCACTTGCTTGTGACTTTAAAGTTCTATATTATGATCTGGTGTTTCAAGATGACACAAACTATGAACACTCAGCAAGCTATTTTAATTTACTCTCTTAAGTCCTTTTGTTATATACTAGAAGGCGTTGTAAATGTGTTTCTCTGATAAAAACATTTAATGCAATGAGAGTGTATTTCCAGCTTGCATAACAGACTTCATAATCCTTTTTAAGCCAAATTAAGCTAGAGTACCTAAAGTGCTGCCTCTGGATATGACCCAAAACACTTCAATTGCTAAGCTGCCGGGGCAAAGTTATTAAAAAGTTTTTATGTTTGAAGTGCAAATTAAGTGGAATCTTAGAGCCTCTGTCCAAAGTAGTGTCAACCTTCAGTCTCCTGCAAAAGATAAAATACTTGACAAACCTAACTTTTAATCAGAAACATTAATTCATCCACCTAAAGTTTTGATGTTGGACAAGGCTAGGTATACTGATGCATTGAATGAGTTGCATAAGTGGTCTACTATCTTACTTTTAAGGCTACCTTTGGTTTAAAAAAAAAAAAATGCTACCATATAATTTAAGCTTCTTGCTCCTGAGATTCTTCATACATTTAATCACAGGATCATAAAAATACAGCTGGATAGGATTATAGGAGATCAGAAATTTTATGTAGCATCAACTCTAATTAAACCATTCTTGACAGATATTTACTGAAGCTGTATTTAAAAACCTTCAGTTATGTAAATTCCACAGCTATGCAGGCAATATGTCATTTGCTCTTAATCTTTCTCCAAAGTATGGGTCCTTGGATCATCTTCACTACATATATGCCGGCAGAGCACTCCTGGGATCCCTTCCCGGAACAGAATTCGCTTAGGAGGATGACTAGATCCCCCCTAACAAGGCCTGAATTACAATGTTTCAGAAATCATATTGATCCAGAAACTTTTCCATGAGGTACACTGGATCATGTTAAGACTCCCTCTCTTAGCCCATGCTGGCCCTCCATCACGTTAAATGTTTTCAGGATATGCCTTTTTTCTACACAACATTCAACTTTAGAACTTTGGCACCTTGCCATAAAAGCATAAATATTTTTGAATGCGAGGGAACCTAAAGAAGATTATCCTGGACTCACTAGGAAGAATTATAACTAAATATAACTAAGTAAATATATATATATATAATAAGTATATATACTTTCAAATGTTTCAGGCCTTAGGGAGGCTTCAGAGGAGTGACAGACGTTTGTTTTAATGTGCTTCAAGCTACTGATGGAGAAAGGAGAGAATAGATTTGTAACAAGGTCCTTCCTATTTCTATTCTACAAGGACATTATGCGACAGCTTGTCACAAAGGGATTTCAGTGCTACCTTAAATAGTGCTACAATAAAAAAGAAAGAGAAAAGGAAAAGGAAAAGGAAAAGGAAGAGGAAGAGAAAGAAAAAAAAGAAAAAGAAAAAGAAAAAGAAAAAGAAAAAGAAAAAGAAAAA
>JAWLRI010000377.1:51462-61838 GCA_034781795.1 Crypturellus tataupa | reverse complement strand
ACGAAGTCTTGCCTTATTACCCATATTGGGTCAGCTGCATTTCTTCCCCGCACCCTCCCCCCAGCCGACGGGTCGACTTGGAGACTTGAAGATAACATCACTGCGGCCTTGAGGCTCGGAAGACTTGGAGAACTGTGGGCACAGTGTATAGGCATATCACATGTGAGTAATGTGACAACCAAAGAAGCAGATGATGCATGTAGTTACACTTAGGAAGTATCCAGATATCAAAAATTGCAAGATAAATATAGCCAGAGAGGGGATGCAAATGCACAGGACATCCTGCTGAATACACAGGAAGTCTGAGTGTCAAAACTGGAAGTAAGATGGAGTATAAAGACTAGTTTATACCAGGAGTATAAAAACCAGTTAAGAACCTTCTTTTCATGGGATGAAGAGGTGAGAAGCATAAAGTACTAAGGAAGAGTGATGAAAATGGAGAAGAAAGCAGACCAGCTGGCTTCTTTTCTGACAACTTTTGTCAAAGATCTCTCAAGATAGATCATTATAACCTCAGAAAGTAAAGACATAAGAACTAAAAAAGCTTGTAGCCATCAGTGAAATCCGCTCTGATATTGTGTTAAACACATGCAAGTCCTGTAGACTGTAAAGGTGAAGAGTTTGCGTACGCAATAATTCTGATTAGCAATGTGTAAGAACTAATATTGCCATGAAATGTGTTGGTAATGAACAAATTTAGTAAAGTTTTATTTTAAAGTTTAAAATTGACCTGGTTTATTAGTCCTGTAAAAACTCCCATCAAAGGGATCTCTATGTTGGCACTTGCATTGGGAATGTGTTTATTTATTTGATTTCTTACCTTTGAAAATAGTTTGTTTTCAAATAGCCCTAAAATGTGAAAACTAGTGTTGATATCATCTGTAAATATTACTTGATAGTTTTTCTAACCAAAATGAGCATAAAAATTGTGGGAAATCTTCATAAAGTTTTATGTTATACAGTAGACACTGATATGGTGAACTTTTATGCAGGGTATGAATTTGTCTATCAAACATGTTTATTACTGATAATTATTTTTTTAAATTGCTTTATATCTTTGATTTTATAGAGATTTGTTACTTATTTCAGCAAGGCTTTTGACACAGTCTCCCATAACATCCTCATAGAAGAGCTCAAGAAGTGTGGATGGATGAGTGGACAGTGAGGTGGATTGAGAACTGGCTGAATGGCAGAGTCCAGAGGGTGGCGATAAATGGAGCAGAGTGTAGTTGGAGGCCTGTGGCCAATGGGTCAGTACTGGGCCCCGTGCTGTTCAATTTACTCATCAATGACTTGGATGAGGGGACAAGATTGCAGATGATGTCAAACTGGATGGAGTAACTGACACTGCCAAGGGCTCTGCTGTCATTCAGAGGGACCTAGACAGGCTGAAGAGTTGGGCAGAGAGGAACCTTATGAGGTTCAGCTAGGAAAAGTGCAGGGTCCTGCACCTGGGGAAGAATAACCCCAGACACCAGTACAGATTAGCGGTGGATCTGCTGGAAAGCAGCTGTGCAGAGAGGGATTTGGGAATCCTGGTCGACAACAAGTAAACCATGAGGCAGCAATGTGCCCTCGTGGCCAAGAAGACCAATGGGACCCTGGCCTGCCTCAGGAGAAGTGTGGCCAACAGGTCGAGAGAGGTGATCCTCCCTCTCTCCTCAGCTCTGGTGGGGCTGGAGTATTGTGCGCAGTTCTGGGCTCCCCACTAACAAGAGGGACGTGGTGCTTCTAGATAGGATTCAGTGCAGAGTCACAAAGATGATTAAGGGACAGGAGCATCTAGTGTATGAGGAAAGACTAAGGAAGCTGGGCCTATTCAGCCTAGAGAAGACTGGGAGCTATGTAGAAATACCTGAGGGGTGAATATAAGGAGGATGGGGCCAAACTCTTCTCTGTGGTGGCCAATAGGACAATAGGGCCAATAGGAGAAAGGGGAATGGGTATAAATTGAAATACAGGGAGTTCCATCTCCATGTGAGGAAGAACTTCTTTCCCGTGAGGGTGACAGAGCCTGGAACAGGCTGCCGAGAGAGGCTGTGGAGTCTCCTTCTCTGGAGATCTTCCAAGCCCGCCTGGACAGGACCCTGTGCCATGTGCTGATGCAGGGACACTTAGGGTTGGACTCAAGTTGGACTAGATGATCTCTAGAGGTCTCTAGAGGTCTCTTCCAACTTTAATCATTCTGTATGATTCTGTGTGATTTTTGATGTACACTTTGTAAATGAATCTATCACTTTATAATCACTGTATGCGACTAGAATTTGATCCTATATACCAAACTGTTAAATATCAAGTCTTGAAAAGCTTTTTAACAGCTGCAAAACTGTATCCTTTTTTTCTTTCACATTACAAAAAGATACTTTATATAAAACAACAGTTCTGCATTATACTACATATTTTAGTAATCACACCATACATGTTGAGCATATCTTGTTATCAAAGTAGAAAATTTAGTCCTGCAAAATATTCTATGGTAAAGCTAAGATGTTTAAATCATCATAAATTTGAAAACATTCAAACTACACTGTACAGGGTCAGCAAAAGCACAATCAATTCGTCTGAAGCATTTTTAATAAAGTTTTATTGTATATTTACCTTTGATGGAGGGGGGAAAAAGCATGCAGCAGACTGATAAGATCATTTTCTTGTTATTTTTTCTGCACCATGTTAATATTTTCTCCCTTATCAAGCTAAACGATATTAAAAAATAAATGGCTAAATTTACTAGAACCCCCATAAATGCAGTAAATCTGAACCGTTAGCATCTACTGCATGAATACAAATCAAACCTATTTACTGTACATAAGAAGAATAATCTTTCATTAGGAAAAAAAAAAGAAAAATACTGAAGAGAAGAAGAAAAATATAATACAAGCCTCACTTATTCTTTTATTCTTTTAGTGAAAATTTTAATGCAACATGAGAAAATTGTAATTTATCTAATTTAATTTGCCATTTCTACAGCATTTTTCTAGAAAGAAAAGCAAACAGAGATTGTAGAGTTTTGTAGCGTTCATTTAGTTCATGAACGTGTATGCTCCTAATTATTTTTATTTAAATTTGTTTTTGAGAATCACAAAAGTCCAAAAGGTCGGAGAGATGTATTGTGCATGACATGATTCAAACTGAATTACTCCTTAGGAATTTACAGCCTGACCTGGGCTACTTTTCTATCTGCTTATGTATCATAAAGGAAAAAGGTGAGTGTGATTAACTCTGTCAAGGTTTTGAAAACCTTGACTGAAAATATTTAGTATATAATTGTTTATGTATACAGGCAAAAGTTATTATGTATATAGCATAGGTAATACTTTATTTATTTTTGTTTTTATTGTGAACTTTTCATTTATGGGGTTATTTTAAAATTTTTCTTAATTTTCAGAATTCATCGAAATCTTTCAGGAGAATGTCTTCTTTGACAAAAGAAGGCAGCATTCCGAAGTAACTTATGGTTACGATCTTTTTCATTTCTTGCTTGCATGGTAAACTTAGCATGAAGGGTCACTGAATTTAGTGAGGGCATATGCATGAGAAAGTACTACCTATCACCTGTGTAGCCTGCAAAGTTGGTTACACAATTCATAGCTCTTCACCTTATGTATGGATCGATAACATATGTATGTATGGATAAAGAAGACAGATAAACTCAGAACTTTCCAGAGGATTAGTACTGAGCATATTTTCTTAAGTTATTCATTTCAGGTATCTTGTTCCCCTTGGTCTCTATCAAGTGCATCAAGTATCATCCAGTGCTGAGATATACAAAATGAATTGACTTTCTTTTCAAGACTACTCTCTGTAAAATGGCAAGTATTTGAGTAACTAGTGTTGTCTTCAGTTTTATCTCACTTGTTTCATGACAGGGCAGAATATGGATGCCAAAGTCTGGTAAAGAGGAAGTCTTTATGTGCTTTGTAAAATTATCTTTCTCCTCAGACTAATGCCTGTTGAAACCCAATAAACTCTAAAGTGCAGCAGCAAGTATCATCCTACAAGTTCCAGAGCAAGAAAAACATTTTTTACTTGGAGATTTCACACATATAAGAAAAGCAATTTAATAAATAAATAAATAAAAATCTGCCAATCTTCAGCTGTCCTAAAACTAAAGAAATACACTGGAGGATAAAACTGTAAATCAATGAAAAGTATTTTTTCTGACAAAACCGACTGTTTCAGTACAATAAGCTTCTGAGAAATATGCTAATTAAAAAAATTAAGCAAAATCACTTTTATTTTTTAAGTGACACTCATATAAATCTGATTGCTAGCTATAAAAACTAGTAACAGATTGCTTGCCATATTGCCGTCCTACTTCAAGAGCAGTTGCATGAAAGATTGATACTTCAGATTGTGCTACGTGGTTAATCCCAAGTTGCGTAGTAAATTGGCATGCTGTCATACCAGATCAGAGTATCTGATTCACAATCCTATCTCTGACAGTAGCAAGCTCATAGATTTTATATCCAAAAAGTGCCTGAAGACAACAGCTGAACTGATTCTCCAAAGAGAAATATTTTCTTCACGGTCCTTAGTGATTGGCTGACAACATGAAACTGAAAGGTCATATTTTCCTTTATGTGCATATGTGTGTCTGTGTGTGTCTGTGTGCAGGAGCAATATGATGGAAGAGTGAGTACCTTATTAACCTCATATACAGAAGAAAGGAACAAAAAGTTTCTATATATAAAAATGTAAAGCAAGAAAAGACTGTGTAAATTTTACAGTGGGTATAATTTACTGAAAAACAAACAAAAGAATTTCCAGGGAAATTGAGTTTACCTAAATTCTGTTCAACATACTACTGAAGTATGCCTCTTTCAAAACACAATTTCTTGCTATGAAAATATGTAAATTCTGTAGATGACTCTACTCCAAGACTCTTCAAACCCTTATCTCAAAAAATGCCTCTTCCTGGGAAATAACTCACTACTGTGAATCAAGTTTCATTGAGCAGGCACCTAAATTTTCCTCATGTTTCCAGAAAAGCTGAAAAAAACTATCTGCTGTCAAACCTGCAGTCGACTTCATTGAGAATATTGAAGAAAGCTGAAAAAAAGCAAAGCAATCTATACAAACAAATATTGGAAAGTTGTTCCAGAACCTCCTATAATTATCTTCTCTACTAGTTGGCTACTTTATATAATTTCTTCTATCATGGTTATTTCAGAAGATTTCATTTTTCTTTTACAGGTGTGTATTCTCCAAATATATTAGTTGTCATTCTCCATCACCTCCTTCCGTTTTTGCTTTGTTAGGATATGGATTTTTTTTGTTGTTTAATTTATAAAGAGCTACCTTCATATAATCTTTCATCTCAATTTAATTTCAGATAATCTTTGCTGCACATACATGATCAGTTTGGTTTACAGAAATAATCAAAGACTCAATATGCTTCAGAGATTTCTAGTTCCTTAGCTGAAAATTTCACTGTCATTTTTATCATTTCAAATTTGATTTTGGGATGGTGTCTTATGGTGCTATGATAATATCCTCTGCTAATTCTCTTTCCTTCAAAATATTTACTTCCAGTGATAAGCTGCTATCTTACAGAAAAAATAATTTGTATTTGATAGTGTTATTTGTGTCTCTGAATGTTGCCCTACTTTAAATCATCAAGGTCATTTGTCCTGGATATCACATTCTTCCCATGTAATATTCCAGTTCTCCTCTGTATTAACATTATTTCCCAGTTTTGTGGCAGTGTCCCTTCATATGGACTTCACTATTCCTAAGAGTAGAAGACATTTAAGGATCCCTTCTCATACCCTTGAATGTCCTTGGACAGGCTTAAAAATCAAAGCTATCTCTACTTTGGGTATAAAAATTCACCAGGTTTCTCATTTTAAGCTAGAATGTTTGTTATTTCTGGAATGAAAAAGATCTGGCACATGTAATTAAAATTATTAAATACTTCAAAACAATCTTGATACATTGACTAGTCAAAGTACTCAGAAGTCTAGTAAATTATTTTTTCACTCTGATCATCTATATTATTTGAAGATTTTTCATTTTTAATTCCAGCAAGAAATCCTAAATATAATATACTTCAGATTCTCTTTGTTGCTGTCTTTTCAAATACAATAGCATCAAGACATGTCTTAATGAACATTTTAAAGTCCTTGATTAAGTCTTTACTTGGTAAGTTTAAAGAGCTGAAGCATATGAAAAAAAGAAATCTGTGTAAATACTATTCAGTCATCCATGTTTTTCACTCCCTGGTGAGAGTTATGAAATGAAATTCCTATTATATTTTTTCACTAAGATCTGGGTTATATTTTGAGGAATCCCAACAGACTGAGGCAAGCACATATTTTACAGTGCATGCATGATAAGCATTTTGCCTCTAGGAGAGCTGTCATTTGACTACATAATATGCTGGATTTGCATTCTGAATATATAATTGCTATTATAATTTCCTATATCAATAAATTAAAATATAACAGTTATTATAGGAAAGAATCAAAATAATGTTTCAAAGTTTACTTTCATATTTCCTATACAAAGAAGTACTCAGTCATAATTCTGAGGAAAATTCTAAGGGAAAATTAATCTGTAAACATTTTTCTTCCATAAAATATTTATTTAGAGATATGCTTCCCCATCATGTGCTAGTTTGTCCTACTAGTTGTGGTTAAGATGTAAATTTGATGTTTGGGTTATTGTGTGCTTTATTGATATTACCCCAGTTTCCACAAGCGAATGCATGCCTTCACTAAGTTCCTGTCTAGACAACTACATTTCTCACTTCTCTTGGCAGTTTTATTTCAAATATTCATTTCCTTTGCTTTTGCCTGGAGACTAACTACCTGGCATAAAGAACAAGTAATGCAAGGTACTGAACAGATCATGCACTTTCATTTAGAGACTGCCAAGATTCTACAATCCTTGGAAGAGATTTTGACATGTAATCTCATTGGTGGCAAGAAAAAAGAAAACAATTCACAGCTATCTGCTCTTATCCAGTGGTGAATGCCCCTTAATTGTTTCCACAAATTTAACATGGTCAGGTCTCTGGAATGCATTCTGAGGGAGTCTATCATTGAAAGTTTAGTTATAAAAAGGCAGTACTACCAAGTTCTAAAGAAGACAGACATATAAAAAGAAAGATCTTAATTATTCCTTTTATAATAAATACATATGTTAAAAGGCACATGCTGGAAAAATATTTGAAAAATACTGATACTTGTATATATATATATTTCAATAACAAACCCAAAGCTGTAACTACATGTTGCACTGAATTTCTCTGCAGCACATTTAGAAATAACAGGCTTCATAAATTGTAGCAAATCTGATTATTTATAATTGAAAGTGAATCAGTCAGTGATACAGGTTCTGAGTGCACAGCTCCACAAAGAAAATTCCATGCTTACTATATTTATGCAAGTGTAATGGAAATTATAGAGGTATATATACAAGATCTTGCAAAGGCAAGAACCTGAACCATGCAGTGCAAGAAAAGAAGGATAGCAAGAGGCTGTGCTTGAACAAGTGGAGAATGGGAGTGTCTGAAAAATGGTGACTACTGCCAGTAGGAAAAGGCCTCCATCATCACATCTGAAATTATAGAATCAATTCTGTGCCTAAAGAGGGAAATTAGGAAGATTTCAGGGCCAACTGATCTGAAAACCCCTGATCTCCCCCTTTCTACAGAATGGAGAGGAAAGGCCTGGATAGTGCCTTTCCTGCATCTGTTGGCAGATCTAAACTGGGAAAGCTTCATCCAGATAAGTAACAATGTGAAAGTTATGATTGACAGACAATACTGAGGACCATGGAAATAAAATAAGTTCTATAGGATTTTCTGGAATTGTAACCATAGAAAGACTGCTGGAATATTATGTGTTTCATTACAATTATCTTGAATTTCACTAGCACCCATAAATCTTAAAGAGGAGATGGAATACCTAGTACTACAGTGATTATTATAGTTTCCTCTTTCAGAACTCCTTTGTGTTCTCTTAGCTTTTAGAAGGAACAATAATAAATAACCTTAGACAAATAGCATTTATACAAGTAAATATAAATGAAATTATATATTGATAAATGCAAAATCAGTTCATGAGGAAAAATATCTTAACTATACATAGAAAATAATGATCTCCAAAATAATCATGACTTTAAAAAGTTGAATTATTTTTCCAGACTTGTAAATTAAAATAAAAAGGAAAGTTCTGATGGCCTTCCTTCACACCTTACATAATTAAATTGTGAAATTTTCAACAGTTTGTTTACAGGTCAAAAATATAACAGAATTAAAAATGGATCCAAATTATAAAAGTTATTTATTCAAAATGACTTGAAATGTGAGGAATAACAGTGGGAATAACTCTCGAAGTACAGCTTGTGTGGTCTCTCCAGCCAGATGTGATGTTACTTTCCTCTCATTTCATATTTTATCTATTATTCATAAATTCATGAGGGTCAAAAGTCCTTTCACTAAAACGAGCCACCCAACAGCTTAAAATCCCATAGCAGAACAAAGTCAAATAGTTTTTAAAGATCTTTAACTTTCCACTCCTTTTGCCCTTTAGGAGGTGGATCAGTCCCTATGTGACAGTTATATTAATAAGGATTTCTTGAAAAGTGAATATCCTCAATTATTCAGTGTAAATTGAAGGTAAAAACAAAAGTATATTAGTATGCATCTTTACATTTCTTTGTCCCTCCAAAGTTCCACCCTCCCCACACTGTCTTAAGATATTTATTGCAAAGATCTATTCCCTTAACACCTCCAAAGACTTTGCAAGAGTAATGCATTAAGTTCAGAACTACATGGGTTTACCTAATAGCTAAGGGAATATTTTATTTCTCTTTTTTTTTCTGACTTAACAAAAGAAGAATATTAAATAACTGAATGTCATAAGTACTGAAAAATTATTCAAAAGTGTTACCTGTAGAAAAGCAAAAGTTATTCTCTATATGCAGTTTTAAAAATATGGCTTTTTTGCCATAATGTATTTCTCAACCTACTTTATTACACCTAATTATAATAATAATAATGCTGACCACTAAGTTTTCATACATTTCTTAACGCATCCATACAGAGATCCCATTCCTACCTTTTGTTCACTGATGCTTCTATACAAAATGTAAAACCAACACGACATGGTGATTTGGGTGCTGTGGACATAGGAGTAGAACCTTCATAACAGATCCAGGGGATTCCCATCAGTAAAGACAACTAGTATTTGTTACCTGGATCGGCATTACAGTCCCCAAATGTGCTACTTGAATATGAAGTTGTTAAAAGTTATATATGAAGTTGCTAAAAGTTACATGATGACTCATCTATGCTTCCTCTTTTCCTAGGAGACATATTAGATCAACTCCTATAATATTTCACACTCATCAACGAGGCCCTAAAAAAGTGCAGTGGGCTCACTGGCCTTTGGTTTGGTCTGGTCTGCCTCATACCTTTGGATTTGTCCATTTGTGACTGTAAAGTAGCCCAATTTCAAAAAGGCAAATGGAGAATGCCTTCTTTGAAGTGCCAAAATAATCACTGTTCCTGAAGTCTTTTTTGATCATGTATAACATAATTTTAGGTGCTTTAAGAACTTACTGATTGGCCACATGCACACACCTAGGAAAATATACTTCTTGCCTTAACTATAGACATTTGAGATGTAGATAACCAAGTTTGGGCTAGTCACATAGGTTTATTTCACAGTGAGTGAGTAGAAGCAGCTACTTCTGGGGAGTTAGAATTTCAGAAACTCAGGGTAATATATTAAAATAGCATTTGTGAGCTAACTTTACAAACAAGCTACAAATTCATGTCCTGTATTGCATTTTTCACTGGGCTAAAGATTCTGATTCCACACCAAAGGGCTATATTACCACAAACAGGGAATTCAGACTAAATATTATTATCTGTATCAGAGAGAGTTTGTTTATAATTCTGCCTGTTCTGTTTTAACATAATTTGAAATACTACTATAGCTGGCTGAAAAAGGGCATCATTCAGCCAATTCGTGATTATACAGACATTATACAGACTGGTTTTAAATTATAAGGGCTACTAAAAATATTTAGCATGAGTAATGGTTTCAGGATAAGTTTTGAATAGGGATAGTATATAGATAACTTACAATTAACTTGTAGTTAACACTTAAAGTAATTAGTAATATTCTTTATTATGTTTACTATGTAGTAGTAAATCAATTAAGGCAGGTTGATCAGATATCCTTGGCTAGGCCTTCTTGTCATTCTATATGATATATAATCATTACTGAAAGAAATAAAACTTTTTGAAGGATATGTGCAATAAAATCTGTTCAAGTATAATGCTTTTTGTTGGAGATTAAAAGTGGGATTTTGGGGCTCTGTGGGGGATAATGGTGTTTCTGCCAGGGAGCATGCGCCCTTGG
>JAWLRI010000377.1:12378-48009 GCA_034781795.1 Crypturellus tataupa | reverse complement strand
ACTCCGCTCCATCCTCCGTTACTCCCCTTTGCAGCTGTGAGAAGGGCGGATTGTGTTGCCCAGGGAACCGTGGAGGAACAGAGTCCATGCATACCAGCCATCCTGGAAGTGGCAACTGTGTATCACCCCAAGCAAGCTGCTGTAATGCTGAAAACTTCTGTTAGGCCCTAGGTTTTCTCTCAAGTTTTCCCCTTTTCCAGGCCATTCTTCTACATCCCCTCTGTTTCTTCAGTCCATTTTGATGCTGGTCTCATACTCACTCCTTCCCTACCCTTTTGCTAGCCACTTGGTTGCCAAAGTTTTAAACAATAGAGGTGGAGGACATGGGTGCTTTTCTGGGCTTCTTGAAGGAACAAGGTCACAACCATTGCAGATATTAATCACAAGACCAGTAAAAACAGACAAAGTTTGCACTTGGCAAACCATGCTACTTGCATATGTCATAAAAAAGGTACCAGGGAAGTGAACACTAGAAGCTGGACTGGTTTTAGAATGATTTAATCCTAGCACATAGATCTATAGTCTAGAATTGAGTGTAATGCCCAACCCATGTGTCTGCATAGTTCTAACATATCAGTTAAACCACAAAGGGAAGGAAAAAAGCACACAGAGAAAAGAAAAGCTGTTTATTACTTATCATTTTATAGTCCTGAAGCAAAGGAATCTGACAAATGGCACTATTCTCTGAAATGTGTTGCAATGCCATAAAATAAATTTTAAAAAATAATTAAAAAGAGAATCCTTTGTCTTATGTCAATGTGTCAAGTTTATTAAATTTTGTATTTACTTAAGAAAGATCTGGAGACTCGACAGCTAACAAAGACATATAAATAAATAAATCACTCATTAGTAGGTGCTCTTTATTTTCTTTTCTCTATCAGAGGAATTAAAAATTAAAAGAAGTATATGTAATGTTTCAACATTCAAAGAATTTCTGATTATTTTTCATTTAAAATGATTGTATTCATTTTCTTGAAAATAATAAAAAAAAATAGGCTCACCATTTGATTTAGCACAAAGCATAAACTTCTAATCTGATAATGTACTAAAAAGTCAAGGTTTGTTTAAACAACTCATAAACGAAGCTTAGAAATGAATTTCATCACAATTAATGAAGTATATTTAATATAATGTTTTCCTCAGAATTTGTAAGAACACTAAAAAAGAAGAGATTCATGACATGAAATATGCGCTTTTAGGGCATCAGCAGTATAAATACTAGGTCTTGGTGGATTGTTGGTTAGTTTAATGTTATTCTACTGTGTAAAGACAGAAAAGCTCCAGGGCATGTTCTCAACTGTATAATGATCAGCTTTTGACTACAATTTCTTGCTGTTGCTGAAGAAACCTATAGTAGCAGAGTCACATTTAAATTATAGGATTTTTCTTTTTTGGTTGTTTGTAAAGAAGCAATAAAGACAGCACAAAACATATGTAAAAAAAAAAAAGGAAGAAAACGAAAAAGGAGGCTGACATTCAAAAGGAATAAGAACATTCAAATAAATTTGTACGTATAAAGGATTTGTTCCAGTATGCTTTTTGTTATTGCTCTTTGTTGTTGTTGTTTGGTTTTCTTTTTCCAATCAATATAGCAATGAGGTAACCACCTTTACTGAAATTTAGTAATACTTTCTGAAATAAAATTATTCCTTTTTGTTTCCACAGAATGGCATGCATCATCTAATCACATTTGGAAAATTCCTAAGTATGTGCTTAGCTCTAGGCACGTATCTTTTGAGGGGGATAAATGCTTTTGTAAGTAATGTTGGATTTAGATGTATGTCTAAATGTTTTGCTGAACGAGGAACTTGCTTCCTTGGAGTTGCTTCCTTGGAGTAAGAAAATAAGATTTAATTCAATTTTAAGACTCCTCCATCCCCAGAGATGGAGTGTATACATGTGTATGATGTTTAAGTTCTAGTTATAATCAATAGATATTAGCAGCTGAATTTATTTGCCTAAACATGGGCCTCTCATGTTCTTTCAGATGTCAGAGGCAACCAAAGACACCTACATGAGTTTGTCCAATATGCCTTGGGATCATCCTCTTTGAAGTGGCAATTAGGAGCCCAACTGCCAACTGACACCTCCAGCTGTCATGGATTATATTAAACACCAAAGTCTAACCAACTGATTCAAATGCAGTGTGTCAAACTGGGAAAGGTGACTTCTTCTACATTCAGAAGGGAATTACATAGCTCCCAACATATCCCTTTCTCAAGCCCACTCAGGATTATATAGAAGTTTAATCTACTCTTAATTTTCTCACCTCAACAGAAAAAACCCTGAAGGTTCAGAGATATCAAATAAAAAGATGAAGCAGGACAAAAGAAGGACTTCTCAGCGGGTGACTAATATGTACCTCTTTATTAGTCACAGATTTTTTTTGTCTTGATTTTTTCAAAGGCTAAAAAAGCAACCATGGAGAAAGCAAGCAGTAGACCATTTTTGTTGTTCAATTCAAAGGTGATTGTAGGCAAGAGACAAATAGATTTGCCTGAGTAGACTTGTGAATGCCATGGTAAAATCTAAATGGCATCTAGGTGAAATTGAATGGTACACTATGACAAGACTAAGCTTGTGTGATGGATTAGATATTTCCCAAAGCTCTGAAATTAGAAAATATATGTATCAAGGATGAAGGAGAAATGATGCAGTGATACTTAAAAAAAAATGAGATCAAATAGAGAAAGCTCAAATATTTTGTCTTTTTTTTTTTTTTTTTTTTTTACTATTTGTCTGCCATTCTTGCTAAAGAAAAAAGTCACAGAGCTAAACTTACATCAGAGGAAGGAATTTAGCCTGTATTAACATCTCATCAGATCAGTTAGAATGAACAAACATGATGTTACTATTTTTCTCCTGTATAAATACAAATGTGTCCACTTAAAATCTACAATGCCTAAAGCATTCAGATCAACATTAGAGACATGTGCTGGCAAAATTACTTAACTCAATTTCAAAATGAAAAATAGGAAACACAGAAGCAGAAAAAAGTAATAAAGAATAAATTTATTTATGAAGCGTATTACAAAGAGATTATTGAAATCGGGGAATGTACAACAGAAGGAAAATTATGATGTGACAGATGAACTGGCCAAATTTTATCAATTTAGCAGTTAGATTTTCTCTTGAAGTATTACATTTTTTTCTAGTGCTCATGCTTGACAAGGTGATTTAGATTTACATCCACCACTGGACTGCAATCCTGATACGAAAGTGAAGCTGCATATACAGCTGTGGAAAAAGCTCTTAAGAGAGAAGTCTTGTAGTAGCACAAAGATGACATAATGAGTGTTCAGGGAAGAATTCATGTTTACTGATGCATTTTCCCTTTGCTCACCTTGAAAATCTTGAAAGTGCTGCATTAACATGCCAGTATTTGGTTATCTAAAATGATACAAAAATAAGCTTTATTTTAACTTGAAAGTAAGGAAAATATTTGTGTGTGCAAGTTCTAGCCTGAACTTACATATTGCTAAGGCAACCAATAGTTAATGCTCTCTTCCCAATTACTGCTCTAGTTCAGGAATGTTATCTTCAGACTTATGTGGCTGGCTTTGGAGTTCTCACTGAGAAGGCACATTATTGTCTGTGGAAATGATGATAGCTAAAAAAGACATGCAATGGGGCCAACTTCAACATAGAAAAGAGATGTTCTTCATGACTATGAAAATATATGTTGCCTTGAATATCCATATTCTCCTCAGTTTGTCAACATATCCTTGCAGCTGACAGAAGCCTGTATAAGGGCATTGTTCTGGTGTGAATGTCAGCAACAGAAAATGATCATTGAACTAAGAATGATGAGAATGGTAGAGGCATACAAGGCCTTATCTGTTTAAATAGAAGCCAAGAGAAAAGCAAGAATAAAAATTATTGCAGAATGGTGTAAGGATCGGGGACATGAATTCTGTGTGAACAACCAAGGCCTTGGATTTTAGTTACTTAGGCTTTTAGCATAAGTTAAGCCCTAGGCTCTTAGCATAAGTAACTTAGACAAAACAATGATGAGAATGTGCAAACACCTGGGTGTGATATGGATAATAAGTAGTGGGACATAAATAGCTAACCAATGGTACAGTGGGGTATGAATAGTTAACCTATGGGATAAGACAGTGCGGATTTCGTGGCAATTGTAGAAGGTATATAATACTTGTATGCAGCAGCAATAAACTAAGTCTTGCCTTATTACCCATATTGGGTCAGCCGCATTTCTTCCCGCACCCTCCCCCGAGCTGACGGGTCGACTCGGAGACCTGAAGATAACATCACTATGGCCTTGAGACTTGGAAGACTTGGAAAAAGTAGCAGCTGGGCGGCTTTGCCGCTGCAGCTAGAAATCAGCTTGGCGGATTCCACCCCCGCCAGCGGCAAGGAGTCTCAAGAGCGTTTGTGCCGCAGCAAAAAATAATTTTTTTAAAGAAAGAGAGAGAGAGAAGAAAAATAAAAGGAAGGGAAAAGGAAAGGAGAGCTGTCACTAGAAAACAAACATTCTGATGGGAATCGAGAGAACAGAGTTCATGTATTGGCATAAAAGACTACATAGACGACAACTAGAATTACAGAATTTCTGGGTTCCGAAAACAAAAAAAATCCTTCCTAACTAAATATCGTGTGGATTTTGGCGAGCTTGTAATAAGAATTTCCATGGAATTATAGGCACACTATCAGCCATTTCTACATGGTTCGTTTAAGACATAAACTGAATCAGAGGTTTTAGATATAACAGGTACAGGATAAAAATGCTATATAAGTAGAAGGGAAATAAATAAAATGTAGAGGACATTCATAAAAGTAGATGTATAAAATTGCAAGGAAAATGTTAGTAAAATCTCTCAGAAATTAGGATTTTGAATGTAAGTTTTGCTACTTAAGGAATATTATTCAAGTTTTATCCCAAACTTCATAGCTACCATGTAAAATAATCTTTCTACATTGTTGCTTAGGTAGTGAAAACAAAGTTAGTGAGATGGCGTTGAAGTGTAAGATTTTCATTCTCAGTGGACCACCAATCCTGGCATTTCTTTTTATTTGACACCAGGTAATATGAAACTGGAATCCAATTATAAATAAAAGCAAACTTCAGCCAAGTAGAATTTAATCCACATTAACTAAATTGTTTAAGTTGATGTTATTTTTTTTAAATAAAACTCTACTGGTCTGCAGTGCATTAAAGAGTAAGAGAAGGGAGATAGGTACTACTAAGACTTTATTTATGCTAAAATTTTCAAGTTCTAACAGTTTTTTGGGAACAGCATTTTCTTGTCTACTGCTATTTGAGCTACCATATTGTATCCTCCATGGCATACAGTTGTTGACCCAGAAGCCATAGGTCTGAAGTCTTACGCTTTATCTCTCACCCTGTTTAAATATTTCAGCCAGCATGCAACAGCGACATTAGACGCCTGTGTTAAAGCAACTGAATCAACCATGCAATGTTTTCTGTACCAATTAATGATAGAAAAACTTGGGAAACCAAAACCATTAAGTCTGACATGCATAATCATTACCAAGATAAAACACTTTAATTGCTTCAGAAAGTGGAAAACTGACCTTTTCACAAAGGTTAAGTGTCATGTCAGAAGTGCCTCTATCATAGCATAGAATACTACTGTAAATCAGCATTTTAATTATCTGACTGATACAGACTTCCACTTTATTTATCTCTTCTCAAAGGCAACTCATCTTTCATCTTCTGTGTTCAATCATAACCTGTATGAAATGTTATTAAAACACTCAGCCATAATTGATAACAAGACTACTTTCCAGAGTGTTCAAATGATTTTCAGTGGGACTTTCCATCAGTATTTTTAATCCAAAAATTTGGTAATTTTACAAAGTCCATTATGCAAATTCAAGACATTTGTGGTTCATTATAGAAGACAATGCTTAGTGCTGTGGATTCACAAAAGAAATTATTGCATGAAAAAAATTCTGCACATAGATGAAGAAGAAAGACCAGAAGGGAAGAAATAACCTGAAACCCTTACATAATAAGAAAAAGCCACAGTAAATACAGAATCATTCTCTTACTTTGTATTTTCTTTAATCACTTGCATTCCAGAAAATGGAAAAATAAACTACCTCCTTAATAGTTATTCTAGAAAAGCAGCCCTGCATTGCCCTTAGAACGGATTTTCCTTCTTAGTCAAATGTGGCTCATTGCATTTTTTGGTTATCTGATGAAAACAAAACACAACAAAAACAAACAAAACCATTATGATCTTTGTTTTGCTACTTTAATTATTTTCCACCTATATTCATGAAAGTAAATTTGATGTTGCCTTTTCAGGTGATTCTTACTTTAGAAAGCAATAAGGTAGGTTTAGCACTGAAGAGGTTTGTCTGTATGACTTGTTCTGAGCAGTATTATTTCTTTTATGTAAAACTGAGGTCCTCTCCAAACAACTTACTAATTAAAATGCTCTCCATAAGAGATTCATCTGTTCCTATCAGTGAAGTTTTATTAAAGAGGAATTTACAGTCTCCAGTAGACAAGAAACCTTAGGCGAACTCTATCTCCATCACCTAATCAAAGCAGATTTATAGAAAATTGCGCATGTGTAAGAGCCTGAGTATTTTGTTGAAAAGACAGTTTTGCAAGGGAATGGCATCTACATCATCAAGGACAGAATGTTATTGCATTTATAAGCTGCCAGACATCATAAAAGAAATTGCTGGTTAAAGCTATGTACTCTTTGCCATGTGATGTCAGGCTGGATATAATGTAACAGGACCTGGCATATCAGTGATATGATTAAAGGATAATATTAGTCCTGTGCCTTTTTAACTAAGCAGTAATTCAATTCCTAGGTGGATAAATGATGAGACTGAAGAGCTAGTAGCTTATCCCTCTGAGATTGCTGCAAGCAAAAATAGTCCAGGACAACCTCTCCTACTCTTACACTGTGAATGGGTATCAAAAGTTGGTTTGATAAATGATGTTTGCACCTACACCTAAGCTTGAATTATGTGCTCAGGTCTTGCTTTGTAATTAAGTGCAATTGGAGAATCTGTGCTTAAAATCTTGCTTGAGGAGATGGTTTTTCAGTCTCTATTTACTGAAAAAGTCAGTGAAAATCAGATCATAAATGAATGATCTGATTATCCGTCTATGTTTCACCTCTCCATGTCGACACTTCTCAAATGTTACAGAAAGCCAGAGTCATCTTAAAATAAGTCATAATAGAACAGTAATGCTTCTCCCTTCATTTAAGAAGGCAGAAAATCTCATAGGAATTCCAAAAAGTCATGAGCTTTGTGGGAAAAAAATAGACCACTATGCTAACTTACCTGAGTTGTGTCGTAAGTCTTATATTTATGCTAATGATATTTTCTGATAGTTTAGAGATCTGCAGAGAGATTCAAGGCATACTTCTTGCTACTTGCTGCCTACTGGCTGTAGATTTTCCTAAGCACATCCTGAACTACAGACCCTATAGCAAGGATCTGGCCAATACTTTGTTAGAGATCATGACCTTCAGAAATACACTGTAACCTTGACTCACCAGCTTTGCCTAGATGTATGTCTGACCAGAAACAAACTTAAGTTTAGTCTGTTTCAGGAAATTTCTTAATTGCAGTACTAAAGGCACAATTTCAAAAAATGCTTTGAACAAAATTTAGTTCTAGTTACTCTTTAAAATAAAGGTTTCTTCTTAGCTGAGGACTCTAGGGACTGGGAGTTCTGCTCATACCTCTTTCTCCTTTATCTAATGAAGAGTCTATAGTCTTTCTTTGGTCCCTACATGGATTTTACTGAACACAGAATTTCTAGCACATGCTGCATATTCTTTAGAGACTGTACATGATGCACTAATAATAAAGATAATAGCTTGAAGAACTTTGTCCAGAATGTCCATTTAATATTTCTAACAGTAGATAAAATGTTCTTCACAAGATCTATGCCAATATCTCTGATTCTAGAATTGATTCAGCCACAGAAAATCAAATTGAAGTTGTAATAAACTCAGTGATAAAGCTGTAATTAACTTCAGTGAATCTTTTCAGACCAGCTTTTGGTCTTTTCATTTTGCAAATAGCTTCTTTGACCAACCAGGGCATTGTTCCCAAGAGCTAACTGCACGCAGAATCATTTATTCAAATTAAGTTCATCTTAGAAATATTTTTTACCTTCTACTACTAATAAAAACAACTATCTAGTGATATAAATACACATATATATATATATATCCTACAGGAATGGGTAATTACATGGCAGCCAGTGGTTGGTGGGCAGAGGACTCATAGAAGGATTTGTGTTGGTTCAGTCAAGGCCAACACCTCATGCTCAGTCATGAAAAGACAGCAGCTGCCAGCAAGAAGCAGCAGAAGCAAGGAGTCAACAACCATCCTCAAATGACAGTTGGGAGACACACTGAACCTGACCTTTTCATAAGCGACTTAGCTGTCAAGTAACTGGGAGTGACTGGCATTTGGACCTGGGAGATACAGCTCTCTACTGAGATTTGGGGGACCATCACATAGGTTCTTCTCCAGATGCTATTGCTGGTCTTAGAAGTTGTGCCTATAATAAAAAGCGAAACAGTGCCAGTGTGTGGCTCGACCATACACCTCTCCTTTCACATTAACCAGCATGAATAGGTCTGGAGTGTCCTGAAAGGACATAGTTAAAGCAATCACGTGTGAGAGGGTCTGTTACTAGTAAACAATCTAAGCAGCTAAGCATGGGGGGAAAAAAAAAAGTCTTGGATGGGAGGTATGCAGTGTTGTTTGAGAGAAACTTCTTGGTCAAAACTAGATTTTCCATTATTATGTTTTTTTCTCTAACTAACTTTCACTTTGCATTAAGGAAATTATCACTTTTTCAGTATATTAAATTCTTATTCTCGTATTCATCATCTTTTTTCAGTTATATTCCTCAATACTTAATTCTTATCATATTGCCATCAGTTCAGTCCCTGCGTTACTCAAAGGATGCTAGCCTCAGCTGTATTTTCGTTACAACACCTAAAATATCTCTGTGCTTCCTACTGGGACTAGATGTGCTTCCTAC
Organism: Crypturellus tataupa; assembly: GCA_034781795.1. Taxonomy (NCBI): domain Eukaryota; kingdom Metazoa; phylum Chordata; class Aves; order Tinamiformes; family Tinamidae; genus Crypturellus; species Crypturellus tataupa. Next base: position 38,990 of record JAWLRI010000377.1, on the reverse strand, counting down.
TTGAACTAGATGAATAGTTCACTACATTCCTGCTTTCAATCTATTCTAAAATACCACTTTTCTTTTACAATAAGTCAATCTATAAATGAGTTAGAAGTGGGCAGGTTGGGAGAACTAATATATATTAGGAAATCATTAAATAAAAATGAACAAGCGCATGAGATGTATTGATCTTTTCCCCTATTCCCCTTATTGTACTATAAAAAAATCTCAGAGACAGGAATCACATCAATCTTTAGGCCATAAGAACAATACCTATTCGATCTTTAGGTTTTTATAAAGTTATAGGCACCAAACAGAGGGGTACCTTTGGACAAGAAAAATAATCCTAGATTACTACATGATTACTTACTGTGTCTATATTATTAGCATCCTACCACACCTGTGTGATTCATTTCTAGATAGAATATATATCCTGATTTTCTATATATAGAATATATACCCTGTCACTTCTGCTAATAAATGTAAGTGCAAATCAACAATTATGCAAATATTGTCATTTTGCCTTTGTTCCAACTTTTTCCTGCAAGAGTAATGAAACCATGTTTATAACAAACACGTGATGACTAATGCCTTTAACTACTTGAGAAAAGGCACGAGTGTATTTTTGTCTTCATTTTCCAAGCATTTTCCTATGCTTTGCTTTTGAAGTTGTATGAAATGCTATTACTGTTAATGCTTGCAATCTGTTTCTCAGTACTTCTTAAATTGTCTTTTAAGCTCCCTATTACATTGCTGCAATAGGTCTTCCTCAATACAAATGCTGGTTATTTTCTTCCCCCCTCAAATGTATTAGATCTATATAATCTCCACTTCTCTTTCTTCTAACAGTTTTCTCCTCCAACTTTCTGCTTTCTAATCTACAGTAGTGCTTTTCTTTGAAGTATCTCTCACAGTAAGGAAAAAAACAGAAAGTTTCATTTCTAGGGCTAAATATTTTACTACAGCTTAATTGATAATCCACTAGTGCCTCTGTTAGAGAGATTTTCTTGATTTAATCATTCGTTAAGACTGAAGCCATATCTTGTTTGTATCATGACAAGACCCTGGAGTTCAGCAGCATTTCCCTTCTCAGTCTTTTTATTTCTGTAAAAAAGGAAATATAAGTTCATATGCTGGATTGAAGTGTTTTGTCCTCCTCCCAAATCTGGACATCAACGGCACATATCTGCTGATCAAAACAGATGCAACCTGTGTACTGCTATACCTTGCTCTAGTTACAGACTACTGAACAGTCTGTAAACTGAATAGTCTCAGTCCCCTCTCCCTGAGTCTCAACCCACTCTCCCCTAGAGCTGAGAAAAATACCCAGTGCCTCTCTTTCCAGGGAACACTGTGCTATTATATTTATTACAAAAAAGGTAGGCAATAGACATTCTTGTGAGAGAAACCTGAGGTTTGTTCGAAGAATATTTCTGTCCACATCAATCAATAAACATCTAAAGCTATGAGAAAAGATGGGGTTGCAAGAATATTTAACATTCAGTAGTTCTACTACCTAGAATTAAGACAGCATCCTAATCAGGATGTGGATACTTTGTCTAATTGTTTTCCTAGTTTTGCAGTTTGAATGAAGAATGTATTCCCTTTTGATCTTTTAAAGCCAATTCTTTTTGTATAGGACTGTGTTTCTCTTGCAATAAGATTAATTGCATAGACTCCTAACATTAGAGCTTAAAGCAAATGATTTATCTTTGCCATATGTAGAGAACAATTCAGGTCATTTATGGAAATGTTATATTCACAGTGTTAAAGCAATCACAACAAAAAGCAAATATTTTTAGCTCATGCACAAGTGTTGTTTAAAAGAATATTAAACATTCTTGCCTAAAACCCACGGTTCAGTTAGACAAAAGACATTTTTCTTCACGAGCTTCATATAGATATAGGCCAGAATTTAATTAATTAAAGAACTTTTATACAGCTCTCTTTAGGGTAGAGATTATGTATTGCATGAATCCTCTTTAAATTAACACATTTTGAAGGATTTTCATTCTTCTGACACACATATAGAGGTCTGAGACATTATGAAAGTAAACAAAAGTTATGCAGATAATTTATTTCAATCATCTACCTTTCTGTGTAGATAACCTTTCATTTAATATTGGAAAACTATGAAATGCTGCATAGTATTAAACCTCACAGAAAATAAGAATGCAGGCTAATAGTTACTTCCAACATAGTTTGATACCCTAATCTCACTGAGCAGCATGCTCTTTTGAAGATAACATCTTTGGAAGAAATATAACTAATTATTTGAGCTAATTACTGCTCAGCGTATATGAAACTTCCACAATATGGTCCCAACTATTCAAAGAATATATTGATTCTATAAGGATTTAATTACATTTGTGACATTAGAAATATAAAACATTTTGAGTACTATAAAGCTATTTGAATACTAAAAACTTTAGGAATTGAACTTCTGAAATTAATGTAATTCTGTGATACCCTTCCAGTTAGCTTAGATCACCTTATTGAAGTAAGTGCATCATATGCACACATCACTTTTTTATTTTTTATTTTCAAGCTAAGTTCACGATTATGACAATTTGTTTAGGGGAAAAAAAAAAATTGTCCAGTTTGTTATCTAAGTTAATGCAGTCTTTGAAGCATTTTCTGAATGTTTTGGCAGTCTCTGATGAGGAAAGAAAATCTTTTTTGCATAACTCAAACTTAGTTTTGTATAAATCATTTGAGTTGCAATCTGTCTGCCTCGCCTAGAGTGTTCTGTCCTTTATTGCTTCACTTTCCATCCTCCTTGCCTTTGTTAAAAGCAGAACACCTTTTGGCTATTCTAAGAACATAGAAGAAGCAGCATTTTGGTGTATACATATAAACTATAAATGTGTGGCAGTAAGGACTCAACACTTCTACTACTGTCAGTCTTTGGAATAGAATTTAGGCAAAAGGTCTTGAATTCGATTATCCATCACACATTATTTCTATGGCTTCATATATACTATGAAATTTAAAATACATATATATAAAGACAAGAATTATTCTTTGTCCCTGAAAGACAGTGGCTTGTATCCATGTCTTTTAAATGCTCTGCCCCATTTCTCACCCAGAGGGATCATGTCTCTGCCTTATTAGAAGAGCCTTTGGTGTGTCTCCTGGGAGTAATACTTGACCCCATGCTATGGTTCCATTTAATTAACTAGCACATCTAGTATATATCTTTGGGTACATATATCTTTGTACAAATATTTGAGTACAAATATCTTTGGGTACATCTATACTACTAGATAAGAGAGGAAAAAAATGAGTGAATGGACCTAAGATTTTCCTCATTCCTTGGCTACTATCTTGCTCTCCAGCTAATCCTTGGACCATTCTTCCCAACATTCAGGCTATGCTGGGGCTCCCTCCAAGCCTAGCACTGTATCAGGGTCACCAACATCCACAAACACTCATCATAGTTGATGATGTACTCCAGAGCATGCAACATAAGTTCCCAGTTTCACTCTGGAATATCTTTGCTCTGGTAGGCTGCAGCATGTTGTCACAGTGTTTCAGATATTTGATGACAAAAAAATTCCAGAATAATTATGCATTAGGGGAACTGAGCCCCGAAGTTGGAAAGAAGAAACAGGCCCAAATGTATACAACCATCAGACTGTAAAATAGTTCAAGCCTATTTAGTCTAAGTGCACACACAAGTTTCTATTTCTTGACCCCAGTGTCAGAGAGTCAGGGCAATCCCAGTATTCTTTTATTCCATAAAATATTTGTTGTTGAATAGTCTGAGGAAGTCTGGTTTCTGGAAATACTCTATGATCACTGCCATGCTCCATTCTGGGGCACTGGAAGTGGCTTGGAGTCAAATATCTAGAGCGAATGTGTCAATAGCAGTTAGTAGTTGGCAGGAGAGGTAGGCATTTGAGAAAGCTATCAACACTATTCCTTCTCCATTTTGTAAGATTTTATGATAAACTCAGTATTTCTGAGTAGTTAATAACTGGACAGCTGAACCTATCATGTGATACTAGTACACAGTGATAAACTTGCTATTTATTAAGCTATTGAACTCAAGCTATATAAGCTATTGAGCTCATATTCCATATACATTGCAAATTTATATTTAACATTAAAAAATCATCAGTATGGGCAAGTCATAAGTGCTACTATTTGAAACAAAAATGTGGAGAATAATTGTTGATCTAGATCTAGTGCCCCATTTATGAAAAAATGACAGGAATGGTAAAACATATACCATCTTAAGCAGCCACTAAGAACTTCATGAACACTTCTTCTGTAGGCAGTGTGTTGAGCTCTGTCAGCTTTCAAGGATTGTCTTGAGTTTCAGATGATGAAATAAATTGCAAATTTGCTTAAGTTCCTAGCAAGTGCTTTTTTTTTTTTTTTTTTTTGAAGTACTTTAGTCTACTAAAAGATGTTATGGGTGGGAATCAACTCTCCTAACTTAGGCCTACAAATGAGCTACAGCCAATAGGAATCAGGGCACCTATCACTTGCAGACACTTGAATGGGTGTTCGGAGGTGTTTGAAATTCCCCAGAGTCTCCTATTTGACCTCCAGTTGTAATGCCCTTCCTAATTCTTGTGTCATATCTGCCTCACATGGATGGGTCTCACACACTCCAGCACATCGATAGTGATAGCTCACAGAGGGCTACATTGCAGAGAGTAATGTTCTCTATAACTGGAGATGAAAACCATCTGTGACTGAATGCAGAACATGACAATATTCATAAAAGTTTCCCTCCATACGTAGTACAGAGGAAAATGAATGTTTCTGAGAGCTGAAGAAATCAGCGATAAACAAAAAAGATATAATTTTTGCAAGATTGTATTTCTCATTTTTTTTTTCAGCTGCCTCTGCATGTGATAAAATGCTAACCCTCCTCCTATACTCTAACTTAACATGCAAAAATGGGGAAAATCACATAGCACTGATAAGCTTCTCTTACCATGCAAAGCAGTTTTCTATTTCAGAAAGATTGTTATAGAAGCTCGCCAAAAGGAATCCCAAAGCCCACAGAGCTTTTGTGAGCAGTGGATCTTCAAAGCTTCTCAGATAGCCCAATGCTCTTTGACTCATACAAGTAGGTTGAGTGTTCTGATATGTCTGTCTAGAGAGCAGCTGAAGGGAATTTCCCTGATCCCTACTTGCAATACTTCTCTTCTGCTGTTACTCTTGCTTAGGAGAATACTGTAGACAGAATATAGCCAGATATTGTAAAGCCCTTTACCCAAGGAACTCTATAATATTATATAGAAAAAATCGTGTAACAAGCTTTGCAAATTATATTCCTTAATACTTTGTATTATTCAGTAATAATGCATTTTTTTTAACTTCCAGAATAAAATTTTAGCTCAAGACCTCAAGCATTCTACTTAATGAATTTTATGAAAAGCGTTTGGTTTTCATACAGCAAACAAGAAGATAAAGCCATCGAGTCCTTTCTTTTATATTAAAAATGCAAATTTCTGAGATAGATAGTATTAATTTTAGGGAGAATCAGAAAGAAATAAACACTGAAGTTGCAAAATACTCTGGTACTAAAAAACCTACAATAAAACATATTTTTTAAAAAATAATTTTACATATTTATGCATGTTATGGGCAAACTTATTTAATTTTATCAGTAAGTATCAGATCACTGTCTGATCAGTTAGAAATATTTTTTTTTTATGGAAACCATAATTTCTGTAAGAGATGCAGTCTTTCTAATCAGTTTAATATAAGCATAATCAGATTTTCTTTCTCTTTAAACCATAGATATTTGTCTAACGGGAAAAAGTCTACAGCATGTTTCAGTTCTTCAAAATTTCTGATTTTAAAAAGAAATTTCCCTTGGTAAGGCACATTATAGCAGTAGAGGTATGTGTACATTTCATAAATGCAAGTTAACTTAGAACACTAGGTAAAAAATGACATTTTTCTGCCTTATTCAGACTCTTGGGATTCTGAATTGAACCTTCTGATATTTAACTAACTTGTAGGGCACCCAGCTTGGAAAACAGTCTTTGAATTCAGAAACAAGTTGATCCAATATTTGAGTTTTATTGCCAGTGCTATATCAGCTAACATTTACAAAGGTTTAACTTCTAGGAATTATTGAGCACATTATTTAGAATAAATGCTTTTATTATCACTGGTAAAAAATGATGCAGTGCATGTTTGAAAATCCAGGCCCTGATTCCACAAGATATTTAACAACAAAGTATACTAATTTTCTTACACACCTCTCATGCTTAAATATAAGTATCCTACTAAATAATTATTGAAGTAATATTTCAGCATTCAGCAATATCCAAAAATCATAATCCCATTTCTTTCTTTTTTTTTTCATTTTATAGTATGTTTATTGCTAAATCTTTTAAGTGCTTAATAGTCAGTTTGAGACATTTTAAAATCTCAGTTTGGGGGATTTGTTTGTTTTCTACATACAGCATGGAAGAGAGCTATACACTATATACAGTTCTTTTAAATGAGCTTTTTTCTTCCTCATGGCAATTACTGTTATTCTTCTGATGTCCTACTTGTGTAGGATTCCTCATTCTGTCCTACTTGTGTAAACCTCCTTAAATACTTCTGTGATATTTTCTGAGTTATATTACTCTAAAGAATGTTCAGAAACAAACTTTTATGTGAAATCATTCCCTCCTCTTTCTGCTCTTCTAGAAGGAAATTAATTTTAAAATGATTATATTGAACTTGGAACAAATTAAATGTCTTTTATTACTAAATGCACGATCCAGTGCTTTCAAGCTGTTTGTGTATACTCTATTGTTAAAACAGCTGAGAATAATAATTTAAATAACAAGGCATTTGTTCACATTATACAACAAAATACAAAAGGATTTGTATAATTCCCAAAACAACAAATTGAGTTAGTTTACAGTTAAGATTGCCACAATAAATGGTATATCATTTAGTAAAAACACAAATAAAGACAGTCAATACTTTTCAGTATTTCAGCTACCTAGAAATGCATTCAGATATTTTGGTAATATCTGAATAGTGATATTGATAGAATGACTGTGCTCTTCAACTACATACAGAAATCCAGATGCTTTTTAAAAACAAAGCTATAAAGGCATTGTTGAGGAAAAAATGTTGCAGTTTGGAAGCCGTAGTGGTGGCTTTTATACTTTTATACTTTTCTTTACATTCAGGTGGAGCTTGAGTGACTATATTCATACTTAATATTGTTATTGATTGGTGAAAAAGTTTCTCGCTTTCATTTAAAGGAACAGTCAATCAAAAATTTAGGGTGCACGCTCAGTGAGGAGTGGTCATACCTCAGAGGCGGGTCACTTTGGGGATGGAGGTGTGCGTTGGCATTATAATGAGCAAAGTTCAAGCAAAGTTCATCCGAAAAGAGTGATTTGCCAACCTTGCTGGCTCAGCACTGGACATGTTCCCATATGTCTCCCGTTGGGCAGCTACTGCGCGGCTTATCAGCGGCCCAGCACAGGGAATGTAACAGAGTTTGGCCGCGGTGCCTTCACTCTGCTCCATTCTCCATTACTCCCCTTTTCAGCTGTGAGAAGGGCAGATTGTGTTGCCCAGGGAACCGTGGAGGAGCAGAGTCCGTGCGTACCAGCCATCCTGGAAGTGGCAACTGTGTATCACCCCAAGCAAGCTGCTGTAATGCCGAAACTTCTGTTAGACCTAGGTTTTCTCTCAAGTTTCCCCTTTTCCAGGCCATTCTTCCACATGTATGAAACAATAAAAAAAGATTATTTGCGTGAATATGCAGGAACAGTGACAATCCATATAATGGTTGCATTGGCATTAAGATATAAACAAGAATATTGCATATTTGGTAAAATCAGACTCTCTAGTTTAAATGTAGCTGCAGTCAATGATGAGGTTATAAATGAGATTTGGATGCACACATTAAAAACCTATATTTGTATTATGGTTAATTTAAAAAAAACCTCTGGTGGTCTGAATCTTCGTTACATTAGCAAGTCCAGGCATTATAACTGATTACTTTAAGAGTTTACTGTTTATTGCAACGTCACATAAGGATTCAGAACTCAAGGAAAGGACACTTGGCATCATAAACATAGGAGACAGAGCTTTCTGAAGAAATATCAGTAGAAATAGCTTGTCTGAATATTTAGCAAGGTTTTGTTTAAAACACACTGTTTTTAATAGGAATTCCTTGGCTTCAAATAAAATAAAATACCATTATTGTAGTCATGGAAGCTTCTAGACACTGTACTGTGACACAACGCAATATCACAGAGCTCTGAGATTGTAACAGTAGGTAAATAGAAGAAAATAGAGAAATGTGAATTCAGGAGGAAAAGGGAGGGAAAATGGTGATAATGGTGATAGATGAGATAGCACAGGTGACTACTATAATGGTCTCTGAATTACTCAGAGCAGTCAATGGCATAACAGTGAGGCTACTCAAAAGCTAAAAATAAATTAGGGAAAAGAAAAAAAATATGTGTGAGATAGCTAACAGTTTTGCACAGCTGCTGCAAGGTCCTCACTGCTGATTAGAAGAAAACCACAAATAGTGGGTAGGTCTTTTTGCTTTCAGATACAGTCACTGGAGATGGGAACATGCTTTTCTTTCTCAGCTTGCATCATTTATAGTTTTTCTCCCCAGCTGGTGGTTGAGACATATTACTGTACCATTTTTCCAAGCTTCCCTCTGACTTTTGATGATTAGTATTCTGTTAATTATCTTTCTCTCTCAGTTTCAGAGTCAAGAAATTAACTAAATTGCCTGACTGAAACAAGAACAGATAAAATTTGTATTAGTGAGACAAGTACTAACCCTTGTTCACTAGGAGCTTGCAGTCATTCTACTTGCACACACTCCTCCTTGGCTTTGCTGCACAGTTTTTAACCTGATAAAATGAGAGGTATTTTTTTCAGAGGAAAGATGTCTCATGGAGTTCCAGGTACACTTACTGCCTTTCAGTTCCATATGAGAAAGTGGCCTAGTGAAGCTGCCTGATAATTCCTATTAAAGATTCAAATACTCAATACTTTGCTTGGAAATGACACAGAATCAAATAAACATAGAATCATGTAGAATCACAGAATGGCTAAGGTTGGAAGGGACCTCTAGAGATCATGTTGTCCAACCCCCCTGCACCAGCAGGGAGACCTAGAGCATGTGGCACAGGGTGGCATGCAGACAGGTTTGGAAGATCTCCAGGGAAGGAGACTCCACAGCCTCTCTGGGCAGCCTGTTCCAGGGCTCTGTCACCTCACAGGAAAAAAGTACTTCCTCACATGGAGATGGAACCAAATCAGTTCATTTTCCTTTAAACAATCTAAAGAGATGTCTAAGAATCCTTAGTAAAACTTCGCTGCTGCTCAACATCGAGCTGTCATTCAACAAATTAACTACATGCACCGTTTAGTGGAAAGGCATGTGAGAAGTTATAGAAATTAAATATGCAAAGTCATTTAATGCTAATTGTCTTGTAACCTATGTAGTCATCCGATAGCTGAACAAGACAGTACAAAATGAAAGAGTGGAGAACTCTGACTTGCTAGATTCTTACACCTAGCTGTACAGGCATAAGCAGTAACACAACCTGAAAAGACAGGCTCTTCTGGAATACCAAGCAACTTGATCTGGATATTTTGATGGTGATTACACATAGACATATATGTGTTTTTACATGTAGCTCAGTAACTTGCTAAATTCAAGATATGCACTTGCTAAAAAGCAGGATAAAGCCATGGACTTGGTCTTTTCCCTATAAATATGGAATAGTAATAAAGGTGCTTTGATGATACTGCCTCATCAAGGCGTTAAGTGGCAGCTATAATTCTGCATATCCAAACATTTGTAACATTCAATTGCAGCAGTGACTGTTTGCTGATTTTCTTTAGTGATGAAAGCTGCATAGAAGGATTATTTATTGCCTCCGAGTTCTGTGCTCTTATCCCTTTCGCTCTTCAAATCTTGCCAGGCCAATTAATATTCCTTATCTGTAAGAAGGGTGGTTCTTCTTATCCCAGAATAAATGTGATTTTACAGCAGCTCCCAATACACCAATTATTCTAGAATACCAGTATGATTCCATTATACTACAGACAAAATTGACTTTGCAGCACTTATCAGACTCAGAAGCTTCAGAACATGTTATATAAAGCTGCAATAATACTTCACCATTTTGCTTTTTGCTTTCTGCTTCTGTTTTCCTAATCTTATCTTTTTAAGAAAAATGTCTACTCAACACAGCTGAAAGCAAAAAGGAAAAAAAATCTATATTCATTATATTTCTACTACACCAACAAGACTGAAATCTAAATGTCTAGTCAAACTTTAATGAATATATGTATTTTTCAGAAGAGAGATTGGCACTTTCTGTTCACATTTAAAGCCAAAATGATGAGAGTTCATTTAGGGAACTGGTGGAGGGAGCTGAGGGGAGAAGGGGGCCTGCAGAGTTTAGAATACATGTGAGAGCAGATACTTACCTTCACACAGATGTGACTCAACCCAATGACTTGGATTTTCAGCAGATGCCACATAGATCTTCTCTAAAATGGGCTTATATTAATAATTCATTACAGCTTTTCTTATCCTCTAAACATTACAACTGTTTATGTAATGTTAAGAAACTCCAAAGTAATGCTCTTTACACCATTTTCTTACACAGAGGAAAAGACAAAGAAATGTACATCTACCCCAACTCCATCTCCTCTCCAGGTCCTACAAATGTGAATGCTTTCCATAAGGCTCAACTATGCACAATATGAGAGAAATGTAACAAATATTTTCTACACAGTCACACCTTAACTTTTGGCATAACAGTTTTTTCTTTGGACCTCTTTTGAAAGTTCCTTGTTTGTACTCTGTTCAGAGTGGGTATGTGGATCTGTTCACACTCCATGCAAAGCACATGACAGTAAAAAAACATGAAGTACCGAACTAAACCCAGAAAACATACCAATTCACATATAAATGCAGTCTGAACTGCAATTTTACAGATATGGCTATATATTAAAATTCATATTGGATCAAAACCTCTCAGAAGCAGTTTCATATTCATGAAGCTATAACTATACTTAGGAACTGTTTCTAATAGCACTAGTCTTCAAAAAAGGTCAGAACATAACATTCATTGCCTAATTTTCTGGTCCCAAAGTAAATTATAGTTGTGACCTTTTGCATATCTTCAAGTTTTAGGTGTGCCTAACCAAATACATTTAAAAAAATCCTTGTAACTGACTTAAGTTTTGCAACTAATAATGACTAGGTCGTAGGATGGCAGTCCTGACTCATCAATAAAATGATTTTAGTTTTGAGAATCAATGATATTGTCAATGTACTTTATTACATTATAAGCTACAGTCCTGTACTTTTAATACATTAGTGAATTCCTTAATCAATTAAAAAAAATGCTTACTCTCTTTATCTTTCTGTCTTTTTTTTTCCCCATCACTATAACTTCATCAATATATTATTCTGTCTTGATAGAAGCTATCCCAAGAATATTTTTTCATAAGAATCAAATAAGGTAGGCTCAATCTCCCTTAATTTTTACATATAAATTTAGGCCATTAAATTTACTAATTTCATCCACTTCCATCAGTAGAGGAAACTTAGTACTATAGAATAAGAGATGACTATTCTCTTGTTTCTCCGTTGCTCCACTGATTAAAGTGGGTCTGGTAAATACGTCCTCTTAAGAATAATAATGTCCAAGTTTTTTTAATAAAACTTTACATCTTTCATCCAAAAGAGTTTCTTTGCTATTAGGGCTTTTTATAGGAATTTCCATTTATTACAGAACTATTTTTCCATTTTGAAAGAAACATTTTGACAAAGTTTCTGTATGTATACATGTACATATATATTTTACAATCAGATCTTAAAGTATTTTTAAAAATATGAGGTATGCCACTCTTTATCCAGAAGAACCATTTTCTAAGGAAAAATAAAATGCCTTTGCATATTCCCTGTACTTTAAGTTAATAATAGACAATTACAGAAAAAAAAATGTACCATTATGAGGGGGATGTGAATGTTCTTAAAGATATGCATCTATTTCCTTTCTCTTCACTGTCTCTTCTGAAGTGACTTATATTACATTTCTCTCAAGTCATTCCAGTATTTCAAAATATCACTACTAAAACAAATAAAAACTTCTTATAATTCTAATTTCTGAAATGGAGCTTCTGTATTGACAGCTTAGCAGGTCTCTATCTTCCTTTTTCTCCTTCCTTGGCATATATCTTCCATTATTTATCTATTATAATTTTATTTGAGCCTTTCAGTTCTTGTTCAGGCCAACAGATGTGATATATCTCGTGGCTCACACAGCAGAGTCTCATGCCACGAGCAGTGACACTCTGTATGTCAAAGTCACTTAACATGTCTGGTAAACTGAGGAAGCTTCCCTTTTTAGCCAGACTGAGGCATTCATTAAAGGACTCTCTCCATCCTAGTAGCCATAATGTTGGTGGCTCCCATGTTTAAGAAGTGAGATTCATGGGGATGGTGCATAAGTTGATACGTAATCAAAATAAAAGAAATTTAAATTTCAAATTTCCTATGAAGACTAGTTCTTCAAGCTGGAGCTGAGAAGATTGACATAAGTAAAGAAAAGATAGAGTTGATGTAATTCTAAGATTATTTTGGAAGGAGGGAAGGAGAGGAGACAGTGGTCATCTAAGAGAACAAAACTTTTCCAGTACTTTCCAGTAAAAAAGTAGAGCCCCAAAATAGTTTTATTACAGTGTTGTCAGCGGCTTTAAGTTGCCCAGTTTATTTTACAGTTTTCTGAATTTTTCAACTTTCAACAGGGTTGGATAACTGGGACAGATTCTTTCACTAATTGTCAAAACATCATGGATCTGGTGGCAAGCAAATGAGCTTGGGGGTGACTGAGTGAGCAAACATAGGAGGGTATCTGCTGCAAAGAGGACTTTAACAACAGTAAGTGCAACAGCCTGGGAGTGGGCCTACGTCACCTTATTCTAGAAATTTTAGTCAAAAAAATTAGTCTATGACCTCCAACTCTATCAAAAAATGTCTTAGAAGTATTTAGAAAGATAATTTTTGATAGAAATCTACCGATTGACTTCCTGAAACTATGTTAAAATTTGAAAGAATAAAGGGACACTTATAATTTGTTCCATTATAGCCTTTTGCTATAAAAGAAGTGAGAAGTCTCAGAGGGGGTTACATTTTTATTTTAATTACTTTTTTAAGAATCAAAATAAGAAAAATATTTTCACTTAAGTGACTAGCTGATGTGTTTCAGTAGAAAGAAAAATTGTCAGTATGATCCACTGAGCAAATTACAGATTTATCATATCCTGGTTTGTATTTTATGGTAGCCTGCAATGCTTCCATTGGTGATAAAGCCTATTTAGGGAGTTTTATTACTAACTTTTCAGAAAGAAAATTATTTATTTGACAGGGTTGCGGAAAATCCTTTCAGTTTCTTGTTCTTCTTTGAAGATAAAAGGTCATGATAGAAAGAAGGAATTTTAAGTATATTTCCAGTTCATAGAGAAAAAAATACTTTCACTCTGACTTAAGCCTTGTTTCTAAGGGAAATAACATGGCATAAATTAACTTTCTGAGAAGGCATTACATAGGGAGACCATTTTATGTAATCCCCTCCAGATCATCATCTCTCCTAGCTAGTTATACTGTCGCCTAAAATGTTGCAGACAAATCAAATCTTTATTTTGGACAATCCTTCCATTATTTTAACTTCTGCCTCCACACGCAGAGCCCCAGATTAACCACAGCTTTCAGGTATCCTGCTGGTACTCACACAGAAATGGCCTCCTCAAGTCACCTTATAAAGGAGAAACTCTTCAGGCAATATGCCATATTTTGTGGTGACTGTGAACATCTAAATTGTCCTGAAGCAAAATGTCATGGTTCATCATAAAATGTCAATTTATGATATCTTGTGAACAGTGCTCGCTTTTACAAGTGTATAAAGTATTTTTCAATGTTAAGTATATTTTTCTTCACTGGTTCTTTAAGGGTGATACAGAGCAGTAGCTTTTGAGTGCAAATTTGTTATCCACAGGGAGATATATATATATATACAGCTTGCATAAACAGCATGCTTAGCTTGCATAAACTAAGTATATATAGCATACTAAGCATATATAGCATATATATAGCAAACTAAGTATATATAGCACGTATATAACAATTATTAATTAAGATTGTTTCTTGAAAGTGTTAGATATGAATTATTGAACATTTTTTCCTATCAGGGTACACTTCCAAAATAAAAATGAAAATATTCTAACTATCTTTTAAAGGCAGTTTTCATTAACAATGATAACTTGCATGACTTTAAGAGCAGTGGAATGACAGTCATGCTAACATCAGAAAATGATAGAAGAATTAAGATTGTTTTGGAGTTAGACTTCCAACACTTTTCCTTTTCAGATAAAGAATTCACTATCCATACATTTCATAAATTACAAAATACAAATTCATATTCTATATTATTTATGATATTTTAACTTATTCTGTTAACAGTGGCAATATCATTACTCTAACCATATTTTGTGCTAGTTTTCATAACGTAGATTAAATGATAGAATTTTCTTACCAGTGTTGAAGGAAGGATATTTCAGAATATTTTTGACAAAAGAAAGAAAAGAAAATGAACACACAATAAAAGTGTATGAGTCAAAAACATTGCTAGGTGATCTGGATATATTAATTTTTATTCATTCAAAATAATTAGGCACCACAATAGAGAGAATTATTTATCAAAACTGAATTTGTTTGTTAATTATGAACCATTGAAACATTTTATATTTCAGCATACATTTTTACATTATCTTCAGTTTGCAAGACTAAAGCTAATTACCGTACAGATTAATAGCTGTCAAGTGCATCCTACATTCAGTATAAATGAATATAAATTAGTCTTATTTAGGAAATAAATGAACTATATTGTTTATAGAGTGCTTTGAACTCCTACATATGTATGCAGTAATCGTACTCAGAGCAGCCATTATGTCTTTCTTATTTTTAAGGAAATACATGTTATGTAGTGTCATATGCAAAGGCAAAGTAAAGTACATTTGGCTCAAAGAAGAAAAAAGTTACAAAAAAAGCCGTATTAGTAGTGTAGCAGTGGACAGACTTGGTGGCTTAACTGACAGGTGCTTGTATATGGTTTGTACTGTCAGTGTTTTGACAAGCACTACTGTGATCCTTAGGAAGGCAGCTAGAATGATAACTTCAGCAGTAAGCAAACATTTATATGTGATAAACTCAGATACCATCCTTGTTAATTTTCCCCTGTCTTCTCTATCTTTCACTGTGAATTATGACTCTTTTTTTAATCTTTGCATCTACAATTAAGTATATATGATAAAATGACAAATGCTGACTGGCAGTAATTCCCCTGGCCTACACTGCATTCAAAACTTTATGAAGTTGAGATGGATTTCAGTCATTATTGAACATGAAGGAGCAAGAAAATTGTTTCCACAGGTAGAGTGATTCCTCAGGTTTAACCAGGACAACAAATAATAAAATATATATATATATGGTTATTGCATTAACATGACCTCTGGGCAAGGTTAAATTGCAGGGATAATTTTACTGTGTTTTTACATACCTTCATATTTTTGAAATCTTTAAGAAGTCATTTAAATTGCTTAATTTGGAATAATTCAACCTCATAGTAATAATTATGGAGGGATAGCTTTTCTAAAACATATATATATTTGATAGTCTATTGAAATCTTTTATAATAAGGATTTTCTCTGTTTTGTTTGTTTGTTTGTTTGTTTTCCTCGGTCTGTTCTTCAGGAACACAAAAGAAGGGGTTATTCTTTCTCCAGAGTTTTTTTTTTTTGTTTCCCTTTTCCCATTTTTGCCTGACTTGAAGATGTTTTCGCTCCTCTGGGCTTCTGTAACAAGCCTACAGGCTTGCTGTAGAACACTTAGCCTCTGAATCTGACCTTTCACACATCAGATGAATTTCTTATAAGAACTATCACTTCTAACAGAGCTGGTTGAAGAGTTAGAACTTAACTAAAAAAACTAAAAAAAAATGTTTTAATCTACATTTTTTTTCTGACTAAAAGAAGGCTTCTGTGCTTATCTCAACAGTGTTTAATACCAGTGGATGCAAGTCTTAACATTTGTGCACCACATACAAATAGACTAGTTGATTAAAAAAAAGGGGGGGAAAGAAAGAAAGAAAAAAAAGAAAGCTCTGGTTCTATTTTCAGAAGAATGATAATACTTTATTTGTATGGGAATGGCTGTTACAAAACATCAGCTATAGGCAATCAGATGAAAACCTACATGCCCGCTGCAACAATGATATGTGTCTTTAGCAACTCTTGCTTGTATTATTAGTTCAGTAAGTAAAGTATGGTGGCAAGATTGGTTGTGGGAAGAAAATATTTCCTTCCTCTAAACCCTAGTGAATGGAATTCATATAAATAAAACAGACTAGGTTTTATTCTTTGGCCAGAAAGCAGACTATGTTACTAAGGCACTTTTTCCCAAACCAAACTGTGCTCGCATAAACTACATACAGGAAAGAATTTCTGAACACTGAAGTTTATGTATGTCCCGCAGGACTGCTGGCTGTCAGGGGCCTAGACTATGCCAGGGAGCTCACTGGTGATTAAAGAATACATACAATAGCAGGACTGTACTTGACCCTTACATCTTTGATTTTGCTACATTTTCCAGAATGGGTATTCGTGAGAACATGAACAGGTGTAAACCAAGGTGTGAACCACATAAACAAAGGCACAGCTAATATTGGAGCATGGTCTCATGTTAGATTTTCTCAGCTGAGTTGTTGTAAGACAGTTCACACCAACAAGTAGGAGGCTTTGAGTAATGTTACTGTGAATCCAATGGAGTGGGAAGGTTTCTCTTCTCCTGAAAAGAAACATGATTGTACAGCACAGACAGCTGGAAGACAGTATTTTTGTGTAAGTCTATTTGTTAATTTTGTCATGATCTTCAGCTTCATATGACTGTGTTTGTACCAGACTGTTAAGACAATCTGTAGCACTGTGTTCTTCAGTGTCTAGCATACATGTTTGGCAGCTGCTGCCCAAAAATCAGGAGCATTGTTAAGAAATATGACATCCCTTCAGGGAATGTCTGGGGCATTGACATTGGCTGAGGAGCAAAATCCTTATGGTTTTAAACTAAGACAGAGATTAATATCTGAACAGTCTATAGGAAGTAAAGGGTGTTATATTTTTCTTTTGCAGTGGTCAGATCCTTGACAAAAAGTTGTGGGTTTTGTTGTTGTAGTTTGTTTGTTTGTTTGTTTGTTTGTTTGTTTGTTTAAATAATATAAGGGGAAAGAATCACAGTGACATTGTAACACTTCAGGATCAAAATTGAGGGCTGGACCTTAAAGGGGCAAAGTCAACAAGAAGTTTGACTCCACGGTATAATGCACAATACCATTAGCTGGTCCTATGGATTCCAGTTCTGCTTCCCTGCAATGTCATTAAACAATTACTGAAGAAAATAGAGAAATACATAAATATCTGCCATTTCATGCTCATATACAAATCTATAATTTAAATGAAGTCAGTGGATTTACACAAATTACAACTAAAGATGGAAAGACTACAAGCAGATCTCATGGTTTTGTCAAGTGCCTTTTTTTGTTCCCTTCTTTAGATGATATATTTTTAAAGTATCTTAACAAACTTTTGTTGAAAAAATTCATACACTAGACTGAGTCTGCTCAGAAAAGTTCCCAGAGTTCCCAGAAAACATAGGTTTATTGGCTTGGGCAATATTTGCTATAAACTCACTGTAAAAGATAAAATAATTTGACATTGTTTAAAAGAGAAAAATCAGACTGCAAAAAAAAAAAGCAATGGAAATTTAACTCACCTAGAAAATGTAAGATGTGTTATCATATCTGATAACATGAATAGTATGATAGAGATACAGAAATAAAAAGTTTACCAATAATTTTTATCTATATTTTAAAATCACAAGCCATCAGTTCCCGTAGAAAATATTTAGGCAATAGTGGACAGTTCACTAGACAATTTTGAGACTTAAGAAACCAACCAGCACTTTCAATATTAAAATAGCAATGGAGTGAGATTATGAAAATCAACATTTTGAATGTTGCACCTACAATGACAATTAGGTGCATATCTCCTTTGGGACTTCCCTATTTATACTTTAAAAAGGACAAAAGAATATTTTTGATTTCTCAAGCAGCATATTATGCATGGAATATCTGTATAAATATATAGCTTGGTATATTTCTTCTGCAAGAGACACTGGTTGACATTAATATTCTTTTTCCAAGTATGATATAGAGTACCCTATGTATCTCTGGTCCATCAGGTGAGTTCAGTTAGAAAAAAAAGATCAAGTTTTTATGCCATATGTTGATGGAAGGAATCACTATCATTGTACCTCACTGCCGTACTTCCCATTTTCTTTCATTATTTATCTGGGTCTGTTATATATTATATATATTATATCTCAGAGATATAACCTTTTTTTCTTGTAAGAAATATGTAGCACTTGAGGTTGATTGTATGCAAAATCCAGAAATACATACAAATGTGTGCTTTTTAGCTTTTTGTAGTCAGAGGACTAAGGACCTTAACTATGAAAGTAGTATCATGCCTGGTAGGCCTACTAATATTGCCTGTTTCCAAAATGTTTTCTTCTGTTTCATTTTTGATTACAAGATCTTTTTTCTGCAATAATAGGGATGTTAAAGCTTTTTATTATCAGAATTAGAGAGAAGAAGACATAATATCTGCATTATGTTAAACTTTATAATAGATTTAGTTTTCAATAATTTCACCATAATCATAAATAAAATACTTCAAAATTATTCTGGAATGCTCAAGGGAAAAAAAAAAATCCTGTTAGGGAAGAATAAATGTAAAATGAAAACATCTAAAGAAGACTTGAGCAATTTCTTTGTCAGGATCTGCCACCTAGATCCAAGTCTAGATTCTAGACCTAGCAGTGGTGTAACATTTTACATCAGTTAAGTATGTATGGGTGGGCAATATCAAGATTGAATGTGGTAGTCTTATTTAGCAGCACCTATTATTATTATTTTCCCTCAAAGATAAATCTAAAAATAATATTTTCATTTGAAATAAGAAAATGAAGAAATCCCACAAGCTTCAAGGGTGACAAACATTGTAACATAAGCAATTCATATTCATATTTAAATATAGGCTGCAATCTCCACACAAGATATATTACGTATATTGTGCCAAAAATATGATTTAAGTAGTTCATGAGTAGGTTGCATAATAATACTCTCTAATCTTTATGTAAAAATTTTCAAATAAAATATAAAAAATACATAGTGAGAGCATATTTATGTTTTTGCATCTGCAATATATCCTAGTCAGCAGACATCAGCTACCATCAAAATGCATTATGTGTAAAAATTTTGTTTAAAGTTGTTAGATAAGTTTGTAATTGGCTTCTACGTTTTAAAAGAAAACTAAAAAAAAAAAAAAAAAAAAAAAACACTTTTGCTAAAAACAGACAACATTGATATGACTTTTCTTTCTGAGTTTGATAGTGTGGTCTTAAATATTGTTATTTTCCAGGTGGGGCAGGAATCATATCAAAGATGCAGGATGCAACGCTGTTCTGAGAATTCTTTATTGTATCAGAGAAGATGGGAGAGAAGACAGCTGACATTTCCACTCCTTGATAACCTCTGGTATTTTCCACATTATCATCTGGCTGAGCTTTCATTATTTACTCCACTATTACCAACTTCTCCATTTTTTAAAAAGAAGCATCTGTGATGCCCATTTCTTGACCAGATTGTTTGAGGCTATTCTTGGTTTCATCAGTAATTTATCCACTTATCCTTGCCATTTATTAACCTCTTGTTAGTGATGCATTTGTTTAGTTTCTATTCTTTCAGAAAATAATTTCCTTTTCTTTCAGTCCTCTCTAAATGAATGATAATAGCCTTTCTTGTTCTTTAAGGCACACAGTTTCAAGCTTCTGTTCTTTAAATTGTTTTTCTACTTGTAAGTAATCTTTTTTTTTGAGCAAAGGGCAGTACAGTTGGACCCTTTGTTTCTGCAGAGCACAAAGCAATGGAACAAAGTGCTGTATTTCAAAGCCCTGTCCATCTTTCCCATTTACTGTGCAGTTTTTTTTCTATCTCTATATTTAGTTTGGGATCAGCTGATAAAACTGCCCTAGGTTTTCTGCTTGTAACTTAGCACCTTGAAATGATAGATGAGGATCCATCTCACCTGGTTTTTGGTACCTAGGTAGTCTGACGAGGTAGTGTGGGCTGTGCTAGTTACTCTATGTGTTACATTTAATCTGTGAAGGGAATCTACTCTACTGAGCTATCTGGCTGGACACTTATTTGGAGATGAGAAAAACACTTTCTAAATGTACAACTTTATTCCCTGTCTAAAAAGAGAATCTGGTAATTCTAGCACAAAAACAAATGTTTAACTCAAGATCATCCTTATAAGAAAGAAGTCACCAAGGAAAGCAGGAGACCTGTGTGGATGGGCAAAAAACTTTTAGAAAAACTTAAACAGAAAAAGAAATCATACATAAGATAGAAGAAGAAGGGCTAGACCACTTAGGATGAATATAGGAACACTGTCAGAGAATGTAGGGATGCAGCAAGGCTAAAGTCTATTTGGAATTAAATTTAGCAAGAGATCCTATAAGACAATAAGAGGACTTCAACAAATGCATCAGCAGCAAAAGAATGGCTAGGGAAAATAACTGTCTGCTGTTGAATGGAGTGGCTGCCTTAGTGATACAGAAAAGATGAAATTACTAAATGCCTTTTTTGCTTCAGTCTTTACTGCTAAAGCTAGTTCATGCAAACTACCGTTGCTGGAAAAAAAAAGAGAAAATCTGGAGGGAGGAACGCTTTCCCCTCATTTAAAGGGATTGAGTTAGAGGTTATTTAGGCAAACTAGACACCAGAGATCTACAATTCTGCATGGAATGCACCTGTGGGTGTTGGGGAAACGAGTGAGTATAATTGCCAAGCCACTTTCTATCATTTCTGGAAGGTCATTGAAAGCATAAAAGGTGCTGGAGGGCTAGAAGAAAGCCAATATCATTCTAGCTTCAAAAAAGACAAGAGGGAGGAGTCAGAAAACTATAGGCCAGTCAACCTCATCTCCATCCCTGGAAAGGTGATGGAGCAGCTCATCCTGGAGGCCATCTCTAGGCACGAGAAGGAAAAAAAGGTGATCAGGTCAGCATGAATTCACCAAGTGGAAGTCATATTTAGCCAATCTACAATGGGATGACTAGCTGTCTGGATGAGGGGAGAGCAGTGGATGTTGTGTACCTTGGCTTCAGCAAGGCTTTTGACATAGTCTCCCATAATATCCTCATGGAGGTATGGGTTGAATGAGTGGACAGTGAGGTGGATTGAGAATTGGCTGGATGGCAGAGCTCAGAGGGTGGTGAGAAATGTGGCTGAGTCTAGCTAGAGGCCTTTGGCCAGTGGTGTCCCGCAAGGGTCAGTACTTCGTCCAGCGCTATTTAACTTGTTTGTCAATGACTTGGATGAGGGGATGAGTGACCCCTCAGCAGGTTTGCAGATGATACCAAACTGAGTGGAGTGGCTGACACTCCAGAGAGCTGTGCTGCCATTCAGAGGGACCTAGACAAGTTGGAGAGTTGGGCAGAGAGGAATCTCATGAAATTCAATAAGGATAATTGCAGGGTCCTGCACCTCGTAGCAGTACAAATTAGGGTTTGACCTGCTAGAAAGCAGTTCTGTGGAGAGGGATTTGAGAGTCCTGACTGTCAACACATTAACCATGAGTGAACAACATGACCAAGAAGGCCAATGGAATCCTGGCTTGCATTAGGAGGAGTTTTGCCAGCAGGTCGAGAGAGGTGATCCTTCCCCTCTACTCAGCTCTGGTGAGGACACATCTGGAATAATGTGTGCAGTTCTGGGCTCCCCAGTACAAGAGGGACATTGAACTTCTAGAGAGGGTCCAGCGTAGATTGACAAGCATGCATCTATCGTATGAGGAAAGGCAAAGAAGTGAGTTAAGCCTGTTTAGCCTGGAGAAGATTGAGAGGAGATCTTATCAACATGTACAAATATGTGAGGGGCGAATGTAAAGAGGATGGGGCCAAACTCTTTTTGGTGGTGGCCAGTGATGGGACAATTTGAAACACAGGAAGTTCCATGTCCATATGAGGAAGAACTTCTTTTCTGTGAGGGTGGCAGAGCCCTGGAACAGGCTGCTCAAAGAGGTTGTGAAGTCTCCTTCTCTGGAGATCTTCAAAACCCACCTGGATGCCACCCTGTATCACGTGCCCTAGGTGTCCCTGCTGGAGCAAGGGGGGTGGATTAAATGATCTTTAGAGGTCCCCTACAACCTCAACCATTCTGTGATTCTGTGATGTCTAAATAGATGGCTTCTTCCTCTTCCTAATAAAATTTTATGTTTATGTATTTCAATTCTTTTGCTTAATTTTTTGAAGTTTTATTTTAATTTCTAATAGGAACTTCGTAATTGAACCTGCTACATATTACTCATAGTTCAGGCTTCCACACTCATCTCTTAAGAGCCAAATCATTAAAGCATGTGAGCATTCCTTCGCTTTCAATCTGATTGAATAAATATATATATTTATTCAAGGATGAATGTTTATATTTCTATATTTCCATATGTCAATAATTTTGACAGGAGAAGCCAGGCTTGTTTTTCTCTATATTTTTTTCTATATTTTTTTCCCCTTATGTGAATGTCTCCTATGTGCAACTTTTTTGGTGCTGTGGTTGTCTTGAAGTTTCCATACTTATATAAAAGTTACAAATTGGTTTTATCTACACTTCCAAAGTGTTATAGAATGCTCATATATTGTTTTGGGCTATGCTATTAGTGTTTTAGTATTAATTATATCCTAATTAATACATTAATAATTTATAGGTTTCACACACCTCTGCTTAGACTGCAATTTGTTGCACTACATAGTTCACTTTCCTACTGTGGAGTATAAAGAATTCTCACACACACACACACAAATAAAAATAAAAATAAAAAGTCTTCCCTTTCAGCTATTCAAGCTGCAGAGAGCTATTCTAGTACAGCAATTCCATACAGTATCTCTTTAAGCAAGGTTCATAGAAGCAACTAATTACTGGCATATCTTGTCATAATTAACAGTTTAACGAGGTCTATTTATATCTATTTCCTATTTGGGCATGTCTTTATGAACAGCTTATTTTCAGAATTTTCTCCAAGATCAGAGTGGAAGTGGTAATGAAGAAAGGATCATGCAGATAGGATGTGTGCAGTTCATACACATGCAATGAGCTCTTTGTGGCGAGAACTGGCAAGTCCTCTCTTGCCAGTAAAAGTTTAGCTGCTTCTATCTTGCTAAAACATACTTTCTCCATCTATGCTATTGTGACTTGCCTCACATTTCTCTGAAATAAAAAAATAGATTATAACATATGTGCCACTTCAGTATCAAGAGACAAGGAGATTAATGCCTGTATTGAAGAGACTTGGTTAAGCAAAGGTAACCACAGAAAGAAAGGTATGTGGATATTTGCAACTGGAAAAAGATGGAGGCATCTATGGAAGCAAAACTAGAGTGACTAATTAAACAGATATATTAACATAGAATACTATTGACACTAATTTTGCTCTCAGTTCTTGACAGTGAACCAGCACATAAAATCCATAAAACCAATCTAATACCTGTAGGAAAGCCACATCCTGTGGGTTGCCAGTCTACAATAATTAGGTACGGCATGTTGACATCAGCTAGACTCATTCTGCTCTAGTTTACAGTAAAAGGCATATGAAATTCCATCCCTTAGGATCATCAGTAGAGCTGTTTATATAAATAACTGAGATCCTCTCAAAGTATCCTTTTCTTTTTCCCTAGTTACAAAGTGCTACAGAATGATGCTGGTTTCTCCAAAGGTTTTACTCATTCAAAATTATTTGCAATATAGTTCATATATGCAAAATTAATCTCTGAAATTCCTCACTTTAAGTTCTTACAGTCATGATTGCATGCTATTGATATCTGATGGCCACATTACATTCATTTATTTCTGCTTCTGGATTGTTTGTCCTTTTTAGGTAGGAAGTAAATAATAACACCACATGAAAAATGTTATGTACACCTTAGAAAGCAATTTTGTACCATAGGAGAGAATCAATAGATCAGAAGACTTTAAGTAAAGCAACTACATTGGCATTATAGGGAGTTCAGGGTTTGGTTTTTTTTTTTTTTAAATTAAATTTAGCTTGTTCCCTTGGACAAATGTCCCTATCATCTTTATGACTTGAAGATCCAGAACTTCTTACAATTTAGTTTCCTGCAAGAATGATAAGTTTAAGCTAATCAAAATAACTTTCAAACTGAATGCTCAGTAATTGGGAACAGCCTCATTACTCCTCTTGTCAAAAGAACAGAGATGGACACACACAATAGATGTTCTTGCCTATATGTGAATAATCCTTGACAGAAAAGGTAAGATATTAACATTTTATTAACAAATAAAATGATTCCTTAAACATTAGTAGAAACATTCATAGTTAAAAATTGTAACTATACCCTGAAAGATGAAATGAATTATCATCATAGAACACATTTCCTTTCAACTAGAGCTGTGATTTATTCAACTAAAGATAAAGATGCATGTTCATTTATGCAGCTTCCCAACACTACTAATGAAACGACATTAGAAAACCATCAATTTCTTAGCTATACTGCCAGATATACAGCATACATCTACAACAAAATTAATTTCACATCTCCTAAATTGTTTTATATGTCCAAATAACCTTCCTGTGTAAGTGACATGCCAGTAGCATTGCACACAGGCATTGTTCCACTGTTAATCTATCCACTAATACATTATTTCACAACACTGAAGAAATTCAAAAATGTTATATTATCATCAATAAACAAAATTTCATGTTTGGATGGTTTGTCTTAGAAATCAATATGAAGTATGGGTATTATAGTGACAGACTATGTAAAAATTAGAGATGCATTTGAAAAACTTGTCAAATTGCAAATTTGTTGAAACTGTATATAAAATATTTTGCTGTAATGCTTTTCTGTACTATTATTATTACTATTACTATTATTATTTAACCTACTGGTTATTGTTATGATTCCTTTATGATTTTTTTTTCCATTTTCTAGACATAAGGTTTACATTAAAGGCATTTTTTCATGATCTTACAAGGTTCTTCAGTGTAATGTAGTTGCTAGTGATTTTAATGCCTGTGAAAATTATTTTGGCAAATGTTATGTAGATTTTACTTCTTTAAGAAATACTTCAGTCCTTAGAAATACATCTCGGCTTCCTTCTATGCTTAACTGTGCTAAGGATCATTGGTTGCACTGTTGTGGAACAATTTGCGGTGAAGCCTGCGCTGCAGAGGCTGCTCTTCAACTTGTCTGCTCTGCACCTCACCAACCGAAACCTGTGTGCAGCCTTCGCTCAGAGAAAAGAACTTGTCCTCAGGGCACAGGAGCACAGCTTTGAAAGCAGATGTTTCCCATAATGTTAGATATATCTGAATCATCAGAAAGTGTCAGCGTCCGCCCGTGCGGGTTGCAGGCCGGGGCGGGCACTAGGCCGCAGGTCTTCAGGCCTGGCCAACGAGCCGACGCCCATGATCTTGGACCACCCCACCCCGGGAAACCGGCTTGTCTCACCCTCCAAGATCCTGGATCCTCTCCAATGTCCGGTCGCGGGCCGGAAGGAGGACGACGCCGCGTCGGGGCACCCTCTCGGACTGGCCCAGTCGGGTCGGACCCACCCAAGGTGAGGAGGTCGTGGGGGTGTGCCACAGGGCTTTAGCCGCATCGACGGCGCCCTATATGCGGACAGGCAGCACCGAATGCCTAAACACCCAGACGGCCAACAAAAGATGTAACCAATATGGTTCAGGGTCAACCGACGACTTTATTACAGCTAACATAAGCTTTTATATGACGAACGGTAGGAGGGATGATGGGAGGAAGGAGATACATGAGTGAGTGAGGACTGCTGCCAAGATGTTCTCATTGGCTGCGCTCCCCTGTCACACAGCAGGTTGGCCAGAGCGGCTCGCTCCGGCCCCCACCTTCGGGGAATGCCTAGCCCCCACCTTTGAGCTGCCCGAATGTTCTTTCATGGGTGTGATGAACTACGTAGTGCTCTGCAAGACTGCTCAGGCAGGCCAAGTGGCATGTCTGAGCATGTGCAGGCACCAGGGTCACCTGGAGGGCAGCCCGAGGGCTACACAGACCTAGGCCTCACCTGAGGCCCGTAAAGATGTCCCTATGTCCCCCAACAAGAAAGAATGATTTAGAAACATATGTCTGAAATGAACTCACTTGTAGTTAGTTTTAGTTTTGTTAGTTTAGTTATTGTTAGTTTTGACTTTTAAAAAGTGATATTTTTATACGTTTTTTGCAATACTGTGTATTTCAAATAAGGGCAAAGACTTGGGAGTCAAAGTCATGAGTCATGGTTATTTTGTTATTAATTATCTATTATTTAGGAAGCTCTTCATTACTTTCTCCTCTTTCCATCTTTCATCTGGAAATTAAATCTAGTCATACTGGCAGAAAGGGAAAGGGGAAAGGGGAAAGGGGAAAGGGGAAAGGGGAAAGGGGAAAGGGGAAAGGG
>JAWLRI010000377.1:0-12278 GCA_034781795.1 Crypturellus tataupa | reverse complement strand
AGGGAAGGGAAGGGAAGGGAAGGGAAGGGAAGGGAAGGGAAGGGAAGGGAAGGGGAGGGACGGGAAGGGGAGGGAAGGGGAGGGAAGGGAAGAGAAAGTACAGTCTAAAGGTACTTCTGCCTTGGAAGTGCAGAAGAATTCACACAGTCCTAAGACTCCAATAGTTATAAAAAAATAGTATGCTTTCTTTGTTTTCACCCATTATAGTATTCCTCATGTTCTTCAAGTTGGGAAAAAGAAATTTTGATAATGTAAAAGTAGAAATGTAGGAAGAGCACTGAATATATAGATAGCATGGGTCATAACTCTTCCTGTCCTTGCCTAGGGCTATCAGTACTTGCAGTGTCTAGAAGCAAGTGAAAAAATTACCTGCGTCTACCAAATAGTCTCACTTGCAATTAGAGTGTAAAATCCTGGATCTGAAAGGGAGGAGGGTGTTTGCAAAGAGAAAGCACTGTGTTTCCCCCAGGACAAAATATAAAGAAATAAATGCACTCCGTATCTTCCTCTACCCAGTAAAAGAATACAGAATTAACAACTAACAGTAACTCAGCAGTAAATCAGCTGAAGACATCAGGCAACATCTATTTTTGACTATCAATCTCACCTGCAAATGATAAGAAGAATCATTTTTCCATTGATTTTTACCTGATGTTAAGTTTATGCTAAGTTTATCCTTGACTTTCTTGTTCTGTGCAAGATTTGATGTCAACTCTGACATTCCTGCCCTCCAGGATATACTCCCATTGATGTAAACCAATCCTTATGCTGAGAGAGAAGTTCATTACTCCTAATTGAAATGGTGTAAAATTTGGACAGCAGATTTAGTCTCTTCACAGGCAATGGAAAAAAAGTGAAAAGAGAAAGAGAGAGGAAAGTATCTTCAGTTCTTCCTATTTAATAGCAGGTGTCTCTGAGAGAAAACATATTTGTCTTCAGAAGAGCCTATCTCCATATACTATCAAAGATGTCTAGATGATTGCATTAAAACAAATGCCTAACTTTTTAGAGAATTAAAACAGATCCTCTGAAACTGACTCTTCATGCCAGAGCTGCTGCAACTGTCAATCTTTGGCTCTTCATTGTTTATTGTATTCATCTTAAAACTTTCCCCCCTTCAGCTGGCTCAGTGTCTTTCCTTCATCAGACTTCTTCATTTTCCACTGTTCCAAACTATTTGAACAGGTGATTAACATATGCTGACTGATTTTTGTTTCTATCAAAATGTCTTTAGCCTTTCCTCTCTTGAAAAGTTTTCCAAAGTCTTGTCTAGTCTTTACTTGCAATTTCACAATCTGATATCACTTCTATAATCATTGTGTAATTCCTTATTCATATTATATTGCTATTGTAACTGTAAAACATTGAGTCTTCAATTTGGCATAATGGCCTGTATAGTACAAATATATATATGCCATATATTGAAGGTGACACAGTGTAAACTATATGTTTATTGAATAGCATTTTTCTACAACATTTTCAAAATAAATGATAATATAAGTGCATTGACAACAGCTAAACTCAGAGGATGAAGTAGGCATCCCTAATAAGCTCTTTACAGAATGACAGGAAGTACAAGATCTTATCTAAAAGGCAAAATACATTACAGCGCATGATAATACACAGAATGGATCTGCTCAGATATAAGCTGTGGAAAAAATTCAAGAAATCAGTTCAATAATATGTTTGAAGACAAGCACTTATTCTAGTTATGGGTGAGTGTGCTGTTAAAATCAATTAGATTACGCAACTTCTGCAGACAGTGAGAGTAGTAGTAATAAAACCTAAAGCAATGAACATAGTGCACAGCATGCTGACAAGGTCAAATTGATAGTAATGATGTGTGATGGCAGCACTGCAATAAGATTGTCTAATACTGTATGCATCTGATATTGGTTTTCATTACCTATACCCTGGAGTACAGTCAGAAGTTCACTAAAATGATAGTGATTACCCAAAGGGCAAAGGCAAATAAGACAGGTAGTTCAGTACTTGTGCATCCCTGCTAACTGCATGAAGGCAGACAAAAATGAACGTGATGCGGGATCTACAATGCTCAATACCACTCAGATCAAGCTGAGTTTATACTGCTTTTTATTCATTTTTAAACTGATGAGATGCTTTAAAGAGTATACTTAGTGAGTTTATTAAGACACTTCATCAGAGAAAAGCTGAAATCTACATTATATGTACTTGCTGTAATTCAGTCTGTAATGTCTATCAGACACAAGATACAATATTGTTCTGGAAGCTCATGCTTCCGAGTAGTACTGGGTGGACACTTCAAAGCTCAGAGTTGTACTCAGTATGGGTAGATCTCAAATATTCAGATGAGTATCTAAGGCTTTTATAATACAACCTTTTTGTCACTAATTTCTATTGTTATGCTTTACATTCCATCATTCCCAAAATTTCCTCAGTTCCTTTACTTCTTTGTTACAAAAGAATGGATTTAAGAATGGAACAGCTGTAGTCTCTACTGGACAAGCTCTACACAAAGACAGAAGGGATTAACAAAAATTGAAGGGCAAAGAAATGCACCCTGCAATATATTTCAGAACTTTATATATTTTCTTCTCAACTCATGCAGAACTCGAATAGTGGAATAAAGCAGTGAAATTTTCAATGGGCCTCATTTGGAGATTTTGACAACTGGCGGATTTTCAAACATGATCTTGTAGGATGGAGTGTTTTTTCTTTTGGCGAGGGGGAGAAGAAGGGGATCTGATTTTTTGTTTGTTTGTTTTTCTCCAAAACCATCTCATTATGAAAACTCCAAGGTAATTTTGCAGGCAGAAATGATCATTCAGAAAATGGGAGCTTGTGAGCTTAGCTGCTCTTGTCTTTCTTCCTCACTCTGACACTAACATGGACACCTGCTTTTTTCCTTACTACACAAAATTTCCTGAATGCTGTGACTCTTGATTTTTGCAGTGTTAAGCACACTAGGAAGGGTGGCTGGCATAACTGATTTTCAATTAACTTTGTTAATCAGCTAAGTGTACAGACTCTGAATCTTCCTGCCTGTGTACACAATGCTGCTTTGGCTTTTTGTGCGGATCCTCTGCCTGAGTTCAGGGGATTTTTGTTGCTCTGTTTTCATGAGAGCTGCGCAGCTCTGGAGAGACTAGGGGGAAAGAGGTGTGAGGTCTGGGGAAGCTTTTGGGGAGGAAAGACTGGGCACTGACCCTGTTTCAAATGTGGTGGAGGCGGGTAGGGACTGCAGAGAAATACTGCCCAAGATGTTTAGCTCACCCAGCATCCTGCATGGGGATATCTTCCTAAAATGGTAATCCTTCCCCAGCAGAGGAGATGCAGCCATCTGAGGAGCTCCATTGTTGCAGAAGAAACATGTGGTAGTTTGGCTTCTCCACAGTCCAAACCCTAATTCGATGTTTTAAGGAAAAGCTTCTCTGTCGGTTGGATGTGTCATAAATAACAGTGGATGATTCTGGAGAGATGGTCTTTAAACCATAGCAAATATAAGGCCAATTCCCCGTGTCGTGTGATGGCTTCATTTCTGCCCCTCTGTCATCTCAATCCACACGAGCCTAGCAGTAACTATAATGCAGTCTTCTGGTGTTACTTTTATAGCTCTGTGTTCCTGTCAATCTTCTGTCCCTTGCCTCCTTCAAAACCTTATTTTAAAAGTGTGTGGTCTCTCTCTCTCATCAGTCATTACTTAATTAGGAAATTACATTGTTTGGAGAATCAGTAGTGGATATACACTTCCAGGAAAGGCAGTCTCATTGGCATCATGTTGCAACTCTGGCTTATGTGGATACACTCTTTGAATACCAATTAAGTCCAGGTCATTCCTAGTTATACACTTCTTCTTCTTCCAAAGGCCTGGGTTTCTACCAAGCTTGTAGGAATTTAAAACAAATAAAGAAATAAAAAGAAAAAGAAAAGAAAAGAAAATCCCACACTAACTTGTCTCTGTAAATAAGGGCCTAAGAATTTTATGACTACAAGCTTTAAGAAAAGTTGACATAACTTAATAACATTTCTTAAAAATGTTCAAACTTGTAAATGCATAAAAACATCTTTTTTAAAAAATAATAGCACTGATTTGTCAATATCAATTTTTAATCTGCACATGATTTCTGTAGAATGATATATATATTGACTTTTTTTTACTAAGCATAACTTTTTTGCTGTAGGTTTTCATTCTAAAACAAGGAAAGACAGCTTCTTAGTATACTACTTCTATTATTTTATTCTTTTTCAGCTTAACTGTGAATAGCCATCATTGTTACCTCTACAGACACAAGATTTTGGAAGTTTACTAATATCTGTTTATTATTAATATAGCAGTATCCTAACATCTTCTCTTATATATATTATGTACCTTTAAACAAAGTCAAGACTAAATAAGATTTGTCAGTGCTTCATTTATGCAGTGCATTTTCCTCGTGAGAACAGGTATGATTATGACTAATGTAGCCTGCATCAAGTTAACTTCCCTAAAATGCCGAGATTAAAAAGAGGAAACAAAAATACATCCATTATGTTACAGTTATGAGTTTTGTGCTGAATAAGAAAACATATATATGTGTAAGCACTATTACAGAGGTTGTAATTAGTTCCGCAGTAAGAAATGTGTTAAAAGTTGCCATTCTTTATCATCTGGAAAACCCTTTCTTCTGCAACACTGTGTGTGCTTCTGTAAAGAACAGAGCAAGAGAGACTCCTGCTGGCTCAAACTCTACAGGAATTAACATTTTTTTATTAACTATTTTTTCCATTCTTTACATACTTACTATTATTCATTTGTTCTGTAATAATACCTTAAGGCTCTGAAAATGACTGAGTTTGCCTGGCATTGCCCCTCAGCTCAAAAGAGCTGACTATAAGAAATTTTTTTAAATGTCTGAGACAAAGAAGTACAAGAAAAAAGGAAGGGAAGAAGCTGAGGATTCATTCCTACAAGCATATTAACTATTTTCCAGTATAGTTCTAAAACGTCTGCAGTGAACTACGAGGTTGCTTATTCAACATATGTAGATATTAGTGTAGCAAACAGTTTGGTGTAAATATTCTTGTTATCTACTCCAAAAAAATGCTATGCCAAACTACACTATATCAAATGATCAAGAAATGCACAGTTAGCAAACTGATCTTGCTCAGGTTAATTCCAGCCTCAGGTTAAATTCTAACTTGTTATGATTAAAATGGCAATTATATTATTGCGCCTAATAATGTGTTGCTGTACTAATGTGATGTTTTTCCCACAGATCTTTGCTTTGCTCTGCACGGGGATGGTGGTCACTGTACTGAGAAGAGGCAGCAGCTGCTCCATATTCCTTTTTATCCTCTTGCTTCAATATGTGTCTACCTGCTATGCAAACCCTGCACTAAGGAATTATTCATTTCCTCTCAGGTTTTTTTTATAGTGCTCATCTCTGTATCTGAGGGCTAGATCCTTAAAAGGATTTCAGGGCTAGATACACAAAGGTATTTAAATATCCAGCTCTAAGAGCTAGACATTGAAAAGAAACACTACCGTATCTTTAAGGATTGCAGGTCATGGATCTGAATATCCCCTAGTGTAACCTGTACCTCACAGATTAGTGTTCACAGATTAGGCAGTGCAAAGAGAACCAAGCAAGACCCATGAAAATATATTTGCTGTACCTTCAACAATACTATATAGCACTGCTCCTGACTAACTAATACCTACTTTGCAGGAGATCAAGTACTCCCAGTAACTCCTGATTTTGGAGTTAATAAGTATTCCAGTCCCTTGCTGTTTTGTACACTACAAATGTTTATTTAGGTACCCCAAGTCCAATATCTTCTAATCATATGCTCAGTTGTCATTAAAACTCTTGATTTGCCTAAACTTCTCTCAGTTTTGTTTTATTTTATTTTTATTTTGTCGGAAGGGTGTTCCGGATGAGCTCGGGATTCGGAAATAATCACACCAGAATGAGGAGACTATGTCGAGCATTTATTCAAGTGAAAGCACTCAAAAGCAGCAAAGTGTGGGTAACTACTCATGAGGTGATACCTGCTGGCGGGATACTGGACTCGAACATCCTCTCAAGTTGGCAGATCAGAGGGAGAGAGTTGCTGACTGGCTCCCACAGGGACAGCGTATGCCTCAGAGTTAGGAGTTTCTCCTTCCCCCTCTCTCCTCACTGTCTTTTTTTATGCCCGGTTCATCCTGGCACATAGGGTCAGTTCAACCCAGGAGGCAGGCCGGGGGGTGGACAAACTCCGCCTTCAGTTGCACAACTCTCCCCTGCACCGGGTGTTCAGGCACGTGTGCCAGTCGGGGGTCCCAGCCCTCAATTCAAGGGTCCTGCCTTCCTCCTCTTCTTCCTCATTTCCCGGTGTTTGACCTCCAAAGATAGTTTGGAGGACATCTGCGGTTAAGTTGGCGACGAGCCCAGACGAGCCCTTCAACAGGTTTTTGGAGGGGGCTGGCTGTGAACCTGGCTGAGTAGCTGCATCCATGCTCCTTATCGCTCAGCCCAGGCAGGCAAACATCTTCCCTCTCAAGGTCTGGCCTCTGCTTCCCACAGGAGATTTTTATGACTCTACAGATCATAGAAATTTCCATCTGCAATACAGAGGGATGGGGGTTTTAGACACTTTTAGCTTAGAAGGTTTTCTCAAATATATTCAAATTCCAGAAAATACAGCCAAAAGAATAATAATATCTTCTTTTAAAAAATATTTCTAGAGTTAGGGATTGTTCTGGGGAATGGAACATCTTAATTAAAAACTCTTCTATATAAGAGTGGGAGCCAGAAGTGTTCAATAGCTTCAACATACATTTTCAGAGCTATTGAGCACTTCTAGCTCCCACTGATTTAAGATTACAGATGTCAAGATGAAACATTATTGAAAATAGATTTTATGTATTTCATCTTGAAACATGTATTTCTGAGTACTTGAAAGCGTAGGGAGAAACATCAGTGATTTGCTTATTGTCAGCCTTTGTGGAAACATTTTCCACAGAATCCAACTTGCAGAATGCTTCCAGATCTAACTTGAGTTCTAAACCATCCTCTCTCTGGCTCTCCTTCTCTCACATCTTCCTCTGAAATTAGGAAAGTGACTTTGCTATCATATACATGATACAGGCAAAAAAGCAGCAAGCCAAAAAGGAAAGAAGATATGATAATATGAAGTTAAAGTCAGGAATAGTGCACAGGAGAGAGAGGAACAGTGTGCATAAGTTCAAGAAAGTGAAGCAAGGCTCAAGTAGTCGCTGTGGTCGTATTCATATCACCCTGGTATCTAAAAGCCCTTCATCTCAACAGGGAACTTGAGGGCACCTCCACAGTCCTGCCCCTGGAGCTCCCCGGCCACTACATGCCATAACCTCATAGGGGGACACATGCCCATTCCATTGTCCTGCATGTTGGGGAGCCCCAGGTTACTTGTCACAACTCCTCCAGGTGCAGGAGGAACCCCCCAAGCCCAGCTGTGACTCCTGTAGCTCCCAGTTGAACTGCCTTACAAAGACCAACATCTACCTTAATCATGAATTTACCAAGCTGGAGGAGGATAAATAGGAAAAAAAAAAAAAAAAAAAGCCCAGGAAAAGGTGAGCATGTTGAACTACCGTGTGCTAGGGGACAAGGTTTTTCCCATGCTGGAGCTCATTGATCCTGACTTTTGGTGACGGCAATAGGCCAATTTTCTTTTAGTCTGTTGCTGCTGACTAGATTTTTTTCCAACTGTGTTAACCCAATTGGTAATTTTGCTTTGTAGGCACAACTGCGCCTCAATTGACTACACTATAGCATTTCTGAATAATTATTAGCTGTTCTATTATTTAATTTTGCCAGCTTTTTTAGCAATCAGTTAAGTGTTAAATCACACTGCCTTCTCGATACAGGACTAGGCTAATTTTCAGCTACTTGATAACAATAAATTACAGAAGACGCGACGGAGAATCTGTGTTTTCCTACTGCTTGACAGCTTGTGCAGTGTGAGCTGAGTGAGGAGGGGAGCTCCCAGACCAGAAGTAGGAAATCACAGACCATTTCCTCTTAAGTCTAATACAGTCAAAAATAAAGGTATTTACAATATACATCTGTAACCTTCTTGAGTGCGTTTATGTTGCCTTGGCCTGTTGACTGTGAAGGGGCAAAAGTGTTCTTAAAACTCCAGTAGGATATTTAGATCTGCAGCTTAATATCCAAAGCAGAACTGAAGCTAAATTAATTTTGCCAGCTAAAAGTTAGGTGGGATCTTTATGTATGAAGCCAAACACTTCAGTGGTGGCCAGTGACAGGACAAGGGGTAATGAATACAAGCTTAAATACAGGAAGTTTCATTTCCATGTGAGGAAGAATTTCTTTACTGTTAGGGTGACAGAGCCCTGGAACAGGCTACTCAGAGAGGTCATGGAGTCTCCTTTGGTGATCTTCAACATCCAACTGGATGCCACTCGGTGCCACATGCTCTAGGTGTTCATGCTTAAGCAAGGGGGTTGGACTAGATGATCTCTAGAGGTCCCTTCCAACCTTACCTATTCTGTGATTCTGCATGATTCTGTGTATGGAGTTGAAAACACTGATTCAAGCAGGAAGAGGAACTCATACTGCTCTTGAAAGCTAGGAACAGGGACAGAGACAGGATGGTGCCAGGGGGAGATGGCTCTTCCATTCCTTTTGCATCATCAAAAGATGAGGAGAGGTTCCTAGTCCAGTGTTGTTTCATTCCTCATTTCCCAGAGGAAGCAAAGGCAGATGAATCTGTCCAGCAGTGTGAAGAAAAGGTCTTTGTGATTTCAGTATTGCCATAAATACTTTGGGATTTATGGAAGCACATTGATATGACATTAGCAGGCAGCATAAGTGTGCTTGACTTTGCTAAGTCAGGTGCCAATAAATAGCTAAGCTGAATTGCCTGTAAGTGAAAGATCATTAATCTTAAAGCTTCAGAAACACCACTTACCTTTTTCAGATGAAATTTTCTGCAGTTGCACAATGCAACCAGGCTCTTTAAGTAAAAAAAATAAATAAATAAAAATAAAGAAGAATCTAACTTACTAAATCTAATATTACTAAATCTAACCCACAACCTAACCCCTCCCAAACAAAACACTTATTCCAATTTCTGCACAACACTAGGTTACTTCAACCCACTAACCCACCAAACAGCTCCAACCAAACTCCTTAACTCTGGACAAAAAATCACATCCCACCACTTAGCATGGTACAAAAAAATTGGACCTGAGGGGTTAGCAGACATCCGACTCATAGGCACAAAATCCTTTACACCTCTACACTCAGGGCTAATCAAAACCTACTTGAGCTCTTTTACCCTATCAATTCTTATCATATTCCTACTAACCTAAACCAATGGCCCCAAATATTTGAAAATCCCACCCCCTACTGAAAGTTATTAACAACTATGTAGTCGACCTCCCATTCCTCTCTAACATCTCAGCCTGATGGAATTTTGGATCCCTACTAGGAATCTGCCTTATTACCCAAATTTTAACTGGACTCCTCCTAGCCACACATTACACAGCCAACACTTGCCTGGTCTTCTCATCCGTAGCCCACATCTGCCAAGATATCCAATATGGTTGGCTTATCCACAATCTTCATGCAAATGGAGTCTTCTTGTTCTTCATCTGTATCTACCTCCACATTGGACGAAGATTCTACTATGGCTCATGCCTCTACAAAGAGACCTGAAACACTGGAATTATTCTACTGTTAACACTCATAGCAACTTTCTTAGGTTAAATCCTACCATGAGGACAAATATCTTTTTGAGGAACCACCATTATTACAAACCTTCTCTCAGCTATCCCCTACATCGGACAAGCTCTAGTAGAATGGGCCTGAGGAGGTTCTTCAGTAGACAACCCCACATTAACCCGGTTCTTTGCCCTACACTTCCTCCTACCCTTCCTAATCACTGGCATCTCCATCATCCACCTCACATTCCTCCACAAATCTGGCTCAAACTAGGCATTATTTCCCACTGCGACAAAATCCCATTCCACCTGTACTTCACCACAAAGGATATTCTAGGATTTGCACTCCTATCTATACCCTTCTTCACCCTAACTTTCTTCTTCCCTAACTTACTCAGAGACCCAGAAATCTTCACTCTGGTCAACCCCCTAACCACACCCTTCATCAGCCTCATTCCATTAACTATTTACATTCTCATAAACTAAATCTAAATCTTCTTTTCATAAAGAAATATAAACTCTTTTTATTTCATAAAAGTAACTTTATTTGCAGCATCCATTCATGTTATATTATTTACAAATATTTACAAACAGCCATTCTTTTAATTTTTTTTTTTAATTTTGTACAAGTATAAGTAGCAATAGCATAAACTCTTCTTAAAATTTCCAGGGCTTTTTAAGTTAGAAAATAAACTGAACTGAATTTTATACAATTGGGAACTAATCTCTTGTGTCTGAAGGCTTTGTCAGAATATATATGAAAAAATATAACACATTTTTCTATTGCAATTGTTGGGCCTGATCCTGAGACTGTTCATCAGAACAAAAAGCTGTGAAATATTTGTTCATAGCTTATCCTGGATATGGCTAATATTAAGTTTTCTGAAAAAAATGCTGTGTGTGTTTATTAATCTTTATCTTGTTCTATATTATTACTTCAAATTCAATAAAAGTAACAGACTTGCTTTTCTGTGGGACTGTGAAAGTTATGTAGTAAATGATATTGCTAGAGAAAATGCAATGACATATTTGTTTCAGAGCCTGGCCTGGGGCGATCAGCACAAGTTTCACATTAATGTTTTTAAAATAAATTATTTGATGCCATGACGCCAGCATAAATATAACATTCCCTTGTTTCTGTCTAGAACATGCTGATTGAAGATTTCTTGCTGATGAGTATCACATGTACAATAAATATGTAAAAAATTGGTGGACTATCTGTTCTTTTCAGCTTAGTTCGAATGAGAAGACAATTCTCTAAATATGTAGCCTGAATATTATTAAGAAATGATGAATGTTAATTATATCTAAAAAGGTATTATAATTGTTTTGCTTTTCCAGTTTCTGAACAAAAAAACATTATCCTTAATGCTGAAAATATGTACTTCTTAAAAGAAATAAATTCTACACGTGCACTTAAGTAACATGCTTGTTTATATTAAATATGTCCAATCCTGACAGGAGAGCTTTGAGACATCACTACTACTGAAAATGACTAAAGTAATTGATTCAACAGGATTGTATTTCAGTGTTTTTCAAGTATTTCCAAGTATATTAAGGTAAAAATTTACTTGTGATCATTTTTCTCACCTCAACTGCTAAGATACTAAAAGCTCTATCCATGTATGGAAATGTGTGTTATACTGATGACTTTTATATTTATCAGAGACTGTACTTCCTTCTGTTTCTGCACATTTACAGCTTATCTCCTGCTTAATTCTGTAAAATCCTAAAAGAAAGAGGAAGATAAAATATCTATTCCAGATCTATTCTAGTGATCTATTCCATTTCATTTGAAGCACGCATTAGGAATTCTGATCTAAGAAACAAAGAAAAGTTGGAGAAGGAGGTTAATAAAACTTAGCCTTCACAAAGACAAAGTGATTGGTGCAACTTTTTGAAGAGTCAGCACAGACTAAATTAAAATTTTTAGTGTGTTGGAATGAAGGAACACAAATCAAGGAGAACAAATCCAGTTTTAGGCCAACTGATTTGGATTATGAACCTTTGAATTAATTTAAATTGAAATTTAAAAACAATGCTCTCTAAGTCTGCCTTTTGCAATGAGGTAGTGCATACAGGTCTTTAAAAAGACTGCCTGTCTTTTATCATGCAACATCCTGTTGCAGATAAAGAACCATTTGATAAATGAGTTAGTTAACACACAAATGTCTGCCTGAGATAAAATTCTATCTAAATTTAAGGCGGGCATTTGTGTATGAAGTCCTTTTATCACATATCACATATTTTTTATCACAAATTAGGATGTGACCAGTTCTTTTAACACGGGAAAAGCAGACTTCCCACTAGTCTTTACAGTAAGCCGTTTGTGAATTACAGAAACAAAAATAAACATGACTACCCATTTTATGAATAGCAAAGATAAATTCAATTATATTTTTAAGAGGAGGTTGTTATTTCAGGATGCAGACATTTATACGTGTATGCAGAAAACCGTGACTTTCTGGCTATTGAACTATTAAACCAGCTTTCATTTCATAGCAGACCAGAATAAGTGCATATGTCACTTTTTTTTTTTTTTTTTTTTTTTTAAATAGCAGTGTTATTCAAAAAAAGAAATTACTAATAGCTATATCTATTGTGT
>JAWLRI010000376.1:377440-402532 GCA_034781795.1 Crypturellus tataupa | reverse complement strand
GGGCGTGCAGCATGGAGCGTGCAGGGAGTGTGCAAAGAGTGTGCAGGGAGTGTGCAACGAGCGTGCAAAGAGTGTGCAAAGAGTGTGCAAGGAGCGTGCAGGGAGTGTGCAAAGAGCGTGCAAAGAGCGTGCAGGGAGTGTGCAAAGAGCGTGCAAAGAGTGTGCAAAGAGTGTGCAAAGAGTGTGCAAGGAGCGTGCAGAGAGTGTGCATGGAGCATGCAGGGAGTGTGCACAGAGTGTGCAAGAAGTGTGCAAGGAGTGCGCAGGGAGCGTGCAAGGAGCGTGTAAGGAGCATGCAAGGAGCACGCACAGAGTGTGCAGGAGTAATGCATGGAGCACATAGGGACGACATTTGGAGTGTGCACAAAGTGTGCAAGGAGCGTGCAAGGAGAGTGCAAGGAGCGTGCAAGACACACGCATGGAGCATGCAAGGAGTGTTCACAGAGTGTGCAGGGACAACGCATGGAGCACACAGGGAGCACACGTGGAGCGTGCACAAAGTGTGCAAGGAGCGTGCAAGGAGCGTGCAAGGAATGTGCAAGACACACACGAGGAACACACAAGGACCGTGCAAGGAGCGCACAAGGAGCATGCAAGGAGTGCACAAGGAGCGCGCAAGGAGCGTGCAAGACGCACGCACAGAGCGTGCAAGGAGCATGCACAGTGTGTGCAGGGACAATGCATGGGGCACATAGGGACCACATGTGGAGTGTGCACAAAGTGTGCAAGGAGCGCGCAAGGAGCGCACAAGGAGCGCGCAAGGAGCGTGCAAGGAGCGTGCAAGACACACACGAGGAATGCACAAGGAGCGCGCAAGGAGCGCGCAAGGAGCGTGCAAGGAGCGTGCAAGGAGCACGCACAGAGTGTGCAGGGACAATGCATGGAGCACATAGGGACGACATGTGGAGTGTGCACAAAGTGTGCAAGGAGCGCGCAAGGAGCGCACAAGGAGAGTGCAAGGAGCGTGCAAGACGCACACAAGGACCGTGCAGGGAGCGCACAAGGAGCGTGCACAAAGTGTGCAAGGAGCGCGCAAGGAGAGCACAAGGAGCGCACAAGGAGTGCGCAAGGAGCGTGCAAGGAGCGTGCAAGGAGTGTGCAAGATGCACACAAGGAGCGCACAAAGGAGCGTGCAAGGAGCGTGCAAGGAGTGTGCAAGATGCACACAAGGAGCGCACAAAGGAGCGTGCAAGCCGCACACGAGGAGCACACAAGGAGCGCACAAGGAGCACACAAGGAGCGCACAAGGAGCACACAAGGAGCGCACAAGGAGCGTGCAAGGAGCGCATAGGACGCACACAAGGAGCATGCAAGACGCACACGAGGAGCGCACAAGGAGCACACAGGGAGCACACAAGGAGTGTGCAAGACGCGCACAAGGAGTGCACAAGGAGCATGCAAGGAGCGTGCAAGGAGTGTGCAAGGAGTGTGCAAGACGCACACAAGGAGCGCACAAGGAGCGCACAAGGAGCGTGCAAGTCGCACACGAGGAGCACACAAGGAGCGTGCAAGACGCACACAAGGAGCGCACAAGGAGTGCACAAGGAGTGTGCAAGACGCACACGAGGAGCACACAAGGAGTGTGCAAGGAGTGCACAAGGAGCGTGCAAGGAGCGTGCAAGCCGCACACGAGGAGCACACGAGGAGCGCACAAGGAGCACACAAGGAGCGCACAAGGAGCGCACAAGGAGCGTGCAAGGAGCGTGCAAGGAGCGTGCAAGACGCATACGAGGAGCACACAAGGAGCGCACAAGGAGCGCACAAGGAGCGCACAGGGAGCACACAAGGAGCGTGCAAGGAGCGTGCAAGACGCATACGAGGAGCGTGCAAGCCGCACGCCGGCGCGTGCAGCGCACGCTCCCCCCCGCGGCGCGGCGGCCCGGCGGGGCTCGGCGCGGCGCCCTCCACGTACAGCGGGTTCCGCGTGGTGAGCGGGTTCTCGTCCGACAAGAACGTCACGTTGCTCGCCGACTTGGGCAGGTTGGCGCTGAGCGAGCCATTGAGGTTGGACTGCTTGTGCGCCTCGATGGCGCGCGACGCAAAGCTGCTTATTACCCGCTGCCAGTCTCCTTCTTCTAAGACTGACTTTTTTCCCCTGCTTTGTTGGAAATGGTAGAGAAGAAAAAGACTTGAAAGAAAAGAAGATAGTCACGTGTAAGGAAGCATGCATGGACACAGAGGTTGTTTTTTTAAATGAGAAAAAGTAAAAATAATAATAAAAAAAAGAAGAGCTCATGGTATGGATCAGCGGCACAGCATCACTTCTAGCAAGCTACGACTAGCCAGCGGGAAGACTCGACTACTTGACTAGTGAGCAAGACATTTACTCTCCTATCTTCTGTGGGGCAGAAGGACAGGAGGAAGAGGAGGAGGAGGAGTTAACACAGGGCTTCGGCTATTCAGAAAGGTCAAAAATTTCCCTTTTCTATTAGAAAAGCAACCTTAAAATTTCAGGAGTTGTAGTGACTCCTGCATGTTGCCTCTCAGTTAGTGCTACATGGTTTTCCTGAGCTCACGTGGACAAATATAACTGCTTCCCCAGCACACGAAGGCAGCAGTGATGGGCAGCCAACGCAGGAAGCACATGAGGATTTTTAACTCAGGGACCTCTTAGCACGCCTTGCGAAGCCTTTTAAGGGCTTCGGGTCGCTCCCCGGATCCGAATCGCTCTCTGAGCACATGTCGCGCCTGAAAATCCCGTCCCGAGAGAAGTCCAATATCCCTGGGTGTCTCCTAAGACCCGTTTTCACAGCCAAAATTTTTCAATGCCAAGCAAGGCATTTGGTTTTCACATATGATATTGATTTTCATGTCAAAACA
Source organism: Crypturellus tataupa (assembly GCA_034781795.1). NCBI lineage: Eukaryota > Metazoa > Chordata > Aves > Tinamiformes > Tinamidae > Crypturellus > Crypturellus tataupa. The sequence continues at coordinate 399,712 of JAWLRI010000376.1, read as the reverse complement.
ATACTTCTAATACAACAAAACAGCGATAATAAGCACTATTTTAAAGCCAACACACCTCCCAAAATAGCCTGGCAGCAACGTGCCCTGAATCCTTATTCTAAATAACCCTCACCTGGAGTTGCAAATAAAATTATCATCTACACCTGTGACAAGTTTAAGACACTGGCCAAGCCTGGAGACACCTGAAAAAGAAGACCCTTCTCCCTGCAAAGATAGAAACACTCTCGTTATTTGCAACGAGGCTGAATCAAACCCACTGTCCTGCATAGATTTATTGCAACCACGCATACGTGCTGCACAGTACAGGGGCTAACAAAATAGTCTATTTTTTTTAAAAGAAAGACATTCACTACCTGCACCTACCACCCGCGTGCCGCACACTGAACACTGTACTTCAAACTTTGCCTCTGTTTTCTGCAATTAACTGTAGCTAAAGCTCAGGATGGTAGTAAGGACACCTATATACACACATACACAAAAAAACCCAACAAGATCAAACTGCCACTAAACCGACTTTCCCAGCTTCGAGCAGTCCACGTTTTTCACGGCTATTTGAGTCAAGAACTCTAGGTCTTTGTATAACCAGAATTCACTCTTATTCCTTTAAATTTGGAAAAAAATAAAGGGGGTAGGCATTATTAACAGAAGGATTAGGGAAAAAACAGCAAGGTTTTTATTTACAGTGTGAGCAGGGCAGGATGCAGCTCGAGGCCTCCAGATGGGATCAGTCCAGTATTCGGATTTTCCTTATTTTTTCTTTCTGTTGTGTCTCAAAAAGTATTACTAAAGTATATGTAAATCGGTGAAAACTTAACCCACAGGGGTTAAATGCTTCCTAGCATGACTGGAGAAGCTATTTATGTATCTAGACACTCAAGAGGAACTCTTTATCCCAGAGCAGCATCCCTGGAGCTTGGCCAGGCCTCCTCAGGCCGGGAAGGGGGTCGTATCTAGGGCTGAGAGAAATGAATGACGCTGAACTTGAAGGAAACCCTCCAGTAGGAAGCTCATGCAAGACCACATAACCTTGGTGCTACCGGAACGGATTATTTCCAAAGCTTGGCTTGGAAAAATATATAAAGCGACTTATTTCCTCGCTGCATGCGAGGGAGGAAGTTCTCCTGAAATATATGTAGATTTTTGTTCTGTTTGCATAGAGCAGGCCTCAACATGCCCTTGAGGTGTTTTCCAAGGACCTCGGGGCCTTAGAAATAATACCGCTCAAGTTCAGCCATCATCCCGCATCTCTCCGTCCTGCCGCCGGGAAAAGAAGCGTACGGATATGGAGACTCCACAGTAAATGTCTTTCCTCTACGGGATCGATGGACACACAGAAGATGAGCTTTGGATGGCGGGTTTGATGGAGAGGGAGGGAAGGAGGAAAGATCAGCTGGTGTTTCTAGTAGCTACGAACATCGAGACAATGAAATGGGCTTACTTACTGATGCCTACGTATCCAAAGACAGAGAGGAACAGAAACGGTGAGACAAGGAAGATTTAAAAACAAAGTTTTCCATTTCCCCTGCCGTAAACACCAAATAAAGAAAACAAGAGCCAAGGCAGAACCGCAAACGAGGGCAACCTGTCTTCCGACGGCTCAAGAGAGGGAAGAGGCTACTAAAATTCACAACGATAAAGAAGTCACTTCCCAAAGACCAGTGCCACCAGGATCTGAGGGCCTTGCAAATCAAACAGTTGTCAGAAGTTTGGTAATTCCAAGATATTCTTAATGAAGCCTGTTGTTTTTCATTGAAGTCCTAAGGGGTATTCATTTAAAGGGTTTTCATTGATACACGTTTGCTTGGGGATGGGTAACAGCCAAATGCGCTGATAACCTAAACAGTGGGTCAGACAGATCCAGGTGTGGCATCTTTCTTGGTGGGTGAAAATTATGTTTGCTGTCAAAGCGGTCACAGCTCCAAGCGCTCGTTCCTCAAAGTCAACACTGCAAATATGTAAATTTGCACCTATACCTTGCTGTATTCAACCAAAGTTTTCTTTGCAGATTCCAGCCCAGCCCCACGAGGCTTTTTCTGGGTTTGGCATGACATATTCACCAGCGATGAGTCTGCTACTTTGCTTTATCTGCAAGCGTATTTTCATGATGCCACACGGTCCCTACCCAGAAGTGCTCCCATCCAAAATACTGCTCTCCATTCACAGGGTCATTATGGTTGGAAAAGACTCTCGAGATCCTCAAGACCAACTCCTGGGCAACGTGCCCTTTTCCTCCCTTCCCACCCAAAGGCCCCGCAGGAAAACGAGGTGTTGGAAGCTATTCCTGCTCCAGTGCTGACCCTGGAGCATCCCTGCGTAGGGGACCTCGAGGTGACTCACTGCAGCGCAGAGTCTGCGTTCACATCAGGCCGAGGTGCCCCTTAAAGCAGAGCATGATTGAGCACAAGCCACGCAATCCCCAAAGCCATCGAGCTCTCTCCTGTCCTCTGCCTCCATACATCTTCTAAATACTACGCTCCCGCGTGCTGCTTGGTTTTAAAGCAAAACACAAGATGAACAAGCGTGATACACTTCTAAGCAAAAAACCACCCAGCATGGTATAAATTAATTGACTATTCTCCTGCAGTATTCCCATACTGAGAGTTAAATTGTTGTCAGCGTCTGTAAGCTTCTGATTCCCAGACAGAGAACAGCTAAAGGCAGCTCTGCGGTACTTTTTACGAGCCTCTAATAGGTAGAAGATGTATTCATTGACCTACCGGTGCTATTTCTTTTTTCCTGGTGTAATAATTCCTTCATGTTTAATTTCAGTATTCAAATGTAAAACAAAAAGAAAACCCTCCATTTATCCCCCAGAGCATTTCGTACTCTAGCAAACGGGAGGTTGGGAGCAGCTCATCCTGGTGGAAGCTCTTGCTCTGGAGAAGACCTCAAGCCAGAGCAGAGCCACCACATCCTGCTCATGCCATGGTTTTGGGTCCCCTTAAAACCTGCTAGAGATTGGCCTGGGCACTGCAAGGAGCCCACGGGAGGAGGTGACTTCTTGCTCCCTCCCCTTGGCTTTTGCTGCGATGGGGCTCACCGTGGAGCCAAGAGGCTCAAGCGGCTGCTGAAACCTCCCGCCGCGAGGACGGGCCACGGTGACAGGGGCCCGGAAAGTGGCGCCGCGGCACGAGCTCTACTTACATGGTGCTGTCGCCCAGCTCCTCGTAGAGGTTGTTGGCGGCCGCGCTCGCCGGCTTGCCCGCCGGCAGGGCCATCTGGATCCGCGCTGTCTTGGCGCATTCCGCCTGGCGCCTTCGGGAGGGAGGCGAACACGGTTAGAAACGGGCCGTGAGCAGGCTAAACCCAGGCACAACATTTGATATCCCATTTGGTTTTCCTCTCTGCCCACCATCAATTCCTGATCCTGCCCCAAAGCCCACCTGCATGCTCGGATGTGCCCTTGGTTGCTTGAGAGGACCATGCACACTAAAATACTTCTATTTTTTTTCCTCCACAGGACACAAGCTACATGCTGCATCCCGAGATGCTTCTTGCGGGTCAGCCCACAATAAGAAAACACAAAGTCGCTGCAAAAGGGACTTAAAAACCGAGCTGTGCAAGATGATAGGAACAAGCTGGAGCATAAGAAGTAATTGCTTATTGCATTTCAAGCAGTCTTTCCTCTTAAGAAGAAGTAATCTTAGGCAACAAACAAAGCTGGAAGTCGATACTTACTCTTTGAATCTGTTTTGTCATGCAAAAAGGGAAAAAAAAGAGATAAAAAGGAAGGTTAAATGCATCCCCGTTGCAACAACGCTCCTGAGCACTGAACCTAACAGCAGGAATAAACTAGGGGCTGCTTAATGATTGCACACATAAAACCACAGGATTAATGGCACAATTAAAGAGTTGGAATCTCCAGGACTGAACGGCATTTGGGTGCTGCTCGCGAGACTCCGCAACCAGATTTGTAGCCAACGTCCACGTAAGACACAGCAAAGAGAAACTGCTTCTGGCTTTCAGAAAACGCCCTCCCTCCTACCCCAACATGATAGAATAAAACATGAAAATATGATTATGCCTAGAAATATTTAACGTGTCGAATATATTAAGGATGCATTTTTATAACAATTTTCTTCTTTTAACACACTTGGAGAACACTACGGAAAATGTCTTTTGCGGCAAAGGTGAATTATTGCTGGCTCCCATTTAGAAGGCACCCGTTTGCAACAATTAATAAATAATATATTATTTACATTTGGCTTCTGGTGATGACCTGGATAGAGTATTGTAAAGGGGCTGCTTAGTGGAAAAGACTAACCAACGCCTCCGACTTGTTTACAAGCGGTAAATGCAGCTCCGAGCTGCACCCTGACAGTGCTAATTTCACGTTGAAAAGGAAACTCTGTTAATTTAACTACCATTTTTACAAGAAGTCAGCAGTCAAAATTAATTCCCTGGATCTTAACCTGATCGGCGACCTGGAAAGCACTGAGAAAATGCTACCCACAGTATATAAAAAGTTTAAGAGTGAGGAAATCTTAAGCACCAAATGGTTGCAACCATTTTAAGCGATGGTTTATTTGGCTATAGCCTCTATGCAAAGGGGTCAACTCAAACTTGTCAAGATTGGTATCAAGAAAAACACGAAAGCTCCTTTGGAAAAAAGGAGCATGGAACCATAATGCAAAAGTGGGACGATTTTCCATTTGTCTCCCAATAGCTTTTGATGTTGACCAGCGCTGAAATTCCTCTTGCTTCCTTAGCTCCTTTCTGCTGCTACCTTTATTTCCCAAAAGCTCCTTTCTCCACAGTGTGCTGCTAGAAATCCAGTCCAGCAATACTTTTGGACAACAACAAAGGTGATTTTTGATGGAGCAAGGCTAGGTAGACCCCTGAAAACTCTGAAAAGGGATCACTGATGTCTTGGACCTCATGGAGCACCAAAAGAGGTGAAGAGGGGCTTGGAGACTTTTAATTAATGAGCCTGAGCGACGATTAGTGATTTGTGTATTAGCACTGTTACTTCAGACTCTTGAGGCTAAGGAAGGTGACTGGAAGTATCAGGCGGCTTCGTTCTGCTTGATCCGTGCAGCCTGCACTGGATGGGCCTAAAATGGCTAAAAATCGATTCTTTATAGAATGCTTTTAAGAAGTGTACAAAAAGGAAGGAAAAAAGTAAAAACTGTGAATCTTCCATGGTTGCCGAGAAGACAAATTGAGTCCTTTTGCTTGCCATGGAATTTTGGATTTCCCTCCTAAACCAGCAACCTTTTTTTTGTTTTTTTTTTTTCAATTCGTATCCCCATCTCCATCTGCATTTGCCTCGTATCGTAGCAGGTGACCCAGAGCTGCCGCTAAAGCTGGAAAATGCCATTAGAGGCATTTTCTGTTCGCAGGGAACAGCCTCTACCGAGGCTGAGCACGTGTCACGACGAGAGGGCCACTAAAAGCATCACCCTGCGCGGAGGGCGGCGGTGCCAGAGCCCTTCCGACAGCCGCGCGGCTCCCGCGATCCGGAGGTGGGAGCACTCACTGTCTGTAGCTGACCATGACGATCAGGATAGCCGGCATGCAGCAGAGGATGATGATGACGGCCAGAGCGAGCAGAGCGCCCTCCGTGTAGCCCACGGCCTGCGCCTGCTTCTTCACGTTGGCTACCACGTCCGGCGTGCGGATCTCCAGGATGCGGCCCCCTTGGCCCAGGTACGGCTGGAACTCCTTGTTGATGTCCAGCAATTTGCCGTCCAGGAACCTGCACGGGGGTAAAAGACAACGAGTGGAGGCGGGATCCAGCGGCCTGCGAGCTGCGTTGGCAGGAGAAAACGGGAGCTGAGGTAAGAGCTCGGGTACAAGTTCATTGGAAACCCCATTTTTGCTGCCACTGAGGAGGTTTTGCTAGAGCAGAACCCTCACAGATATTTCCTCTTCTGCAATCCTATGTTCTACTAACATGCATAACTAAGACTTTGAATTCCTCCTCCTCCAAAAAAAGATTTTCTGGGTTAAATGAGCAAAATCCCCTTTTCACAATGTAACCATCTGCACGGAGGGCTGGGAAAACATGAGGCCAAGTGGAGCTCTATTCCTTTTGGTGTTCACTAGATGTCACTGGTGCACGTTGGATGTCCTGAATTGCCATTACAGAGCCAGGACAGCATTAAATCTCTGCAAGATTTTAACAAGCTCTCTGTTAAAATTCTGCTGGCATTTCCTCGAGAAACCCTTTCTTAACAGGTTCATAACTCAAGCATGCCCATTTTCTCCATGATGAAGCACGACACATTGGGCCAACGACTGCAGAAGCGTTTTCTTTTTTTAACTAGGCTGTGCTTTCCACTGAATACATGCAAGAGAAATTTTCTGGATGCAACATTTCTCCTTAACAACCAAAACCTCTCTCAAACGAAAGATAAATTTAAAAAGCTCATCTTCTTAGTCAGTATTACTATCTAAATGGCCTTAATTTCTTAATTTTTTAAGGGTTTAGGGTAGAAGGAAGAATTAAGTAAGCCCAGTTGCTATTTGGACACATTTGTTGGTGTAACCTGACATATCCGGGGGGTTAACAAGGATGTCATGTGAACGGTCATAAATGTCCTAGGGAAAAGCATGATCCTCTGACTGCATTTCTCTGTATTTCCTTGCATCTCTTAATAAACTACTGAAGGACAAAACCCGACGTTCTGGATCCACCAAAACGGTGTTCAGTTTCTGTCCATGGTTACCCAGAGGAGAACACGGGAGCTTCAAACATCAGCTGTGCTAAGAGATTCAAGATCACTTGGGTTTCACGGGGTTTCCTTCTAGGAATGGAGAAGACTGAGCTGGGCAACCCCTTCCAGGCATGAGGACAACCATTATGGTTGTGCCCTGTGACCAGTCCTCCAAGGATCAAAACTCCCAGAAAAAAACCAAAGGGGTCATGGAAAAAATATCTTTCTTTTTTCTTCAAGTTCTGGGTAAGCACCTGAGCTGAGCTAAACCTCTCGAGGGTCACCGCTCGCGAGCCTAAAACGTCAGATTTTGAGCTACAAAGCTCTGTGTTTCTCCTGTTTCAAGCTGACACTTGCTCACCTCTACCCCAAGCCCGGGGAACATTCCCCGGGATTCTGAAGAAGCAAAGGAGAGGGAAAAAAAAAAACAAAAAACTGAGCATGAAAGCACACGAGGCATCCGAATGAGGTTGCTTTTAAGCTAATGTTACCTGGAAAATGAATAACCTTTCCTTCACATTTGAGAAAGAAAGAACAAAACAAAAAACTCAATACTTTTTAAACTCTTTTTTTTTTTTTCCTGTGCATTTTACAAGCATCCTTAAAAAGACAGAAACTGGTTCATTTTCATATCCTAACGGGAACAGATTTGTGGAGCAAGAGTGTTAGGATTTTCAGCCATCCTCGTGGCCTCGCTTCAGCTGGCTGAAGCTGTGCAGAGCTTCAGCCCGGCAACAGCCTTCTGACCTTGAACACATCGGGACGAGCTCCCGGTACATTAAAAAAAAACCCAGGAAAGCAGAGCTGAACAATTTAGGGATATTTATGGCTTCCCTGTCCTGGCCTGCATTTTCTACCCGGGAAGAAAGCTCATTCGGATGCCAAATTAATTCTGGGAATTCCCCTGGTCTTTGTTAGACCAGGGCAGGCTGATTGTGGTGATCTTTTCCAGCCTAAAAACTCAATATATGCAGAGCTCAACTCCACTATAACTCAGCCGTGCTCAATTAAGAGCTCTGGAGAACGAGCTCTATTTCTGTCAGAGGCCACCGCGAGGGCTCACAGCCGTGTGCTCACTGCACTCGCCCTCACTGAACAGGCTGCTCCAGCTTCCACCGAGACAAAAAGCAACCACAAGCCCCAACAGAAGGGTTTCAGGAGCATTTTTCCTGTTTTGGTACATACGTGCATGACATTGAAAACCAGAAATACCATTTCTGACAACACAACTCTACAACCGTGGTGCTGCACTGACAGCTGAATGGGTTGAGAGCCTAATTTGGTCTCACAACCTGCTCTCCACAGCGATAACTAAACTAACTGCTGATTTGGAAGAAGACTGAACAGTGCCATACTGTGACTGTAAGTGGTCCATCTACTGCTGTTCCTCATCTCTAAGAGCTGGTGGGATGGCCCGATGCATATTTGTCTCTCCAGCCCACTGAGGTTATGCCTGGCCTATGGGACCTGTGAGCACTACTGATGTGGACGTGCACCCTGGTCATGCCCCCTGCCTGTGCTTCAGGATGAGAGGTTAAGCTCTGCTTTGCCTTCCCTCTTTTCCTCTCCTTTGGTTTTCACAAGAACAGGAAAAAAAAACCTCATATTCCCAAACAGAAAGCCCAGAAAGCCTGAAGGTCCATGCCTGGAGTGCCAAAGTCAACGGCCACCCCACTCCAGCACCTAAACCCAGCTGCAGAATTAGGGGTCTGCCTTTGCAGTGCAAGACTTGCCTCCAAATCTCACATTTTCCACTTTAACAGGGAGATGGGACAGTGAAGATGAACCAGTTTTGGAGATATGAACAGTACCTGCCTATGTCTGCAAGAGCATCCTGCTTGGCACCACCAGTGGCTTTGCAGCTAAGCCTGTGCCATGGGCTGGTCCAAGAGCGACAGACAAGGTAAGATACTTACTTAAAAAGTTCGTTCCTCATTATAGCTCTGTTTGTCTGCGGGTCAATCGCGTAGACCATCAGGTCAGACTTGGTATAATCCTCCTCCGAGTATCCGTCCCCGAACCTGCGCGCTCCGATCGATTCCACCACTACCGTCGCACCGGGAATCTGGTCTTGGACGTAGCGTTCCAAAATCCTAGGAAGGAGACGGAGCCACAAAGCTACGGTGATTTATTTCTGCTAATCAAGACTGACAAGGGTTGGTATTAGATGCTAACAGACAAACCCTGGTTTAGAAGGTGACCTTCAGAGCCCTTTGGATGAAATCTCCAGTCTAATATAACTTCCTAAGTGCTCAGCTCCTGGGAAAAGCTCGGGAGGTCATCAGAAATGGTGTCCTTGCGTCTGACTCTTTGTATTTATGACATCAGTTGAGTTTTATGCGGCTCATGGGAAATACCAACTATATTTTACGATTAAAAGCTGTCATCCTCTTACATAAGTTATATGACTTGAGAACACTTCAGGTCCAGCTTTACTCAGGGTGCGCCTAATAAATTCTTCCACTCCGAAACAACAATCCTATTCCATGGGATATTTCATCTGGACTTCTAATAAAGCACAACCTAGCAGGTGCCAGAACACCCGCTACTCCAAAAGGCTCGGGCAAGTTTTACAGCCCTAAGCAAGTTGGAATACCAAGCCGATAGGGAAAAAAATATAATAAATTGCACAAGTTATACATGGATGGATATGTGAACAGGAATTTACAGGCAGCAGAGCTCTTGCAGCTTGACCCTGTGAGCTTAAAATCCTGCAAGGAACAGGGAGAACTGCTCTTCCCAGCAAGACTGCAGCCATGAACGGATAGACAGGCAGGAACGGGTACGGAAAAACTGCGCAGGCATCTCAGAGTTTCAACCCCCAGCAGTGTGCGATGTCCAAAGCCAAGCAATGCTTTCTCTGAGATCCAGGGCATGGCGGCTGCTCGAAGTCACTGCTGCGGACCATATTTTTGGCTGAAATGTCATTAAAAATAAGAATAAGCAACAGACTAGTTTGTGACTCTGAGAAGCACGGCAAGCCATTGGCTTTGCCTTGACAAGGCAAGGTAGGGTGGGTAATATTTCACCTGACACATACAAATTGTATACATAGAATTAAGAAACTTATAGCAGGCTGGAAATGGAATGTATTTAAAAAAAAACACACTGAAAAGTAGGAGGTAGTTACTGTTAACTTGGCTTAAAATTTGCTTTTTGCTTGTTAATGCAACCAGTGCAGCTCCCACTTGCCCAGGGCCGTGTAGTGGCAGGTTGACCTGGTGTCTCAGTGGGAAGGGGCTCCAATGGGCTGTGACATCCGTGTGTATCAGACACCCCCTGCTTGAGCCCTCCCAGGGGCTGCAGACGTGACATAAGAACAGAGCTTCCTCCTAGGGCATCCCCATTCCTGCTGCCTTCCAAATCCCGAGCAGCGATGCCAAGGGAAACAAGGGGTGGGAGGATTTCAACCACCACCGAGGGCGTAATGTGGCAGTGAAAATGCCCTGCCGACGCAGGAGGGGATTTATTTTTCATCCTTGGAAGCACTTGGAAGGGAAGCAGCGCAGGCGCCCACGAGTGATGCGGTTTGGGAGTTCCCCTGATGTGTGGCAGAAGTTTCTGCAGCGCGGAAAAATAATGTAAGACAAAATAAGCTGTTTCTTCTTTCAGGACGCGGAAATAACTAACAGATCTGAAGACCTGTGCAACGTGAGGCTCCTCCACTGAAAATTCTAGCTCACTAAAGTAATTTTGCAATAATAGTGATATGCTTAGATCCTAGGTATTTGAAAACGTAAGCTTATTCAGCAGCAATGCAGAAGAGACAGTGAGGAGTTTTGCTGGGATCTCTCAATCCAGATTCTTCAGTTTTATTTTACATTTTAACCTGAGTAAATACTCCCATTTTTGCTTGATTTTATATGGGTTTTTACCAAGATGCAGGAGTGTATGGAAAGCGGAAAAAAAATGAGTTGAGTTAGCAGAGCTGCTTGAGAAAGCAAGAGCAAAGAAATGAAATATGTTATACCCAACAGTACAGCACTCACGGCAGCTGCTCCTTTGAGATGCCTCCAAGAGCTCCTGCAACCGAGGTTGGAAACCACTGTTTGGCATATGGCCCACCACAGAACCAACCTAAAGTCATTTCGGTTCTTTGGAATTTGCCTAAAGAAAGGACCACGCACCACAGCTCCTATAGTGCTCATGGATACATACAGATATGCAATACAGTGTTCAGATGGGCTCTCTCAGGCCCAGCACCATCAGAATTGCCTGGCCACCTTGATGTTGCACCTGAAGTTTGAGAGGGCATTTCCTTTCAGTGCGGAAACGCTCCGTTTGTTGGCAAGCCTCTGGCTCAAAGGACTACAGCCTGCGGGCGCCAAATGAGCACGGGAGATACTATCACACGAGCTACTTCCATTAAATCTGCCTTGAAAAGCAGGGAGCAACTTCCATTACGGCCAAACATCTTTAACGAAGTCAAAATACGGGAAAAGGGAATCCCCACCGGTGCATACACATGATCTACGCACACGACCATGCTGAAAATACCCGTTTATGATGTGTCAAGACGAGGGGATGATACTGGTCCCCAGCAGCTCCAGAGTTCTGTGCCCGAGCGCAGGGAAATGCCTTGTCTTCACCCACCTCAGCAGCTCCCCTGCCAGTGGGGCCACATCTCAAGACAACAGTCCCACAAAGAGCAAGAATCTTCACCAAGAGCAGCTTTCTGTAGGAAACCTTCATCTCCACCAAGACTTGCTGCCTTTTTTTCTGCCCTGGCAGAATCAAGGAAGCTGGAGGAAGACCAAGGTGCTCATCAAGCACCTTGAGTATCACAGCACCATCAGATGGGTGCTCAGGGCACCCATATTCTCTCTCCAAAAACCCCAACAGCAAAGCAAAGCAGATGGAGGCATCTCAAATCTCTTCTTCTAGAGGCTCTTGCCTTTATTTGGACCATTAATCAAATAGGGATCCCAGGCTCCTGAGCAAGCCCAGGTGCAACACCAGACATTTCTTTAAGGTTGTGGCCACTTTCTAGGGACAATTATGGGCTCAGTCTTTTAAATGGGAGGAAAAGGATCCTGGTAGAAACTTGTGTGGCATACAAAAAGATCAAAATATACCGTAAATAACAGCATTTTAGCTGGCTTCCAGTAAGATAAAATACCTCACTTGAATCCCCAATCCCAGCCTCAGTCCCAATCCCTCCATCGCAGCCTGTCCTTGCTGAAGCCAAACCCCAGAGCAGCGGGTTCCCGCCCGTGGCAGAGGAAGTAAACGCCTTACCTTATGAGCTGGTCCTTGTTTTGCTCCACGAGCGTGGGGGGCACATTAGAGACGATCACCTGCATGTCCAGCTGGTTGACCACCGAGACCTGCGCAGAGAAGAGCAAAATTCAACGGGCGCTGCTGGGCAGAGCATCCCCCTGCCCTGGGCCAACCCAGTGGAGGAGTGGATTTAACTAGACCTGCAATTGCAGGGCGGCATCCGAACTGCATTTTAGCATCAGCTCATTGCTCACTAGCAGTTTATTTTTGCAGACAAACAAACAAAAAAATCCAGCCTTGGAAACACGCCATTTGTGCTAATGCAAATACTAGATTAACATAATCATACTTTGTGAGCAAAGTTTAAAAATACATATCATTTAGCAATTTCCAGCAAAATCATCAGTGCAAGTTCTTATTTGAGCCTGCAATTCTGCATGTGAGCTTCTCCCTCTGTGGGGCATAAAACCACATGTTTTATGGTTTGAGATCTTTTCTTTTAAAATACCAGCCATAAAAGTGCCCCTTTAATGCTCCCTGCACTTGCAGGGTTCAAAAATTAGTAGCAGCAGGTGAAATCCAGACAGAGACCCTGGAACAGAAGGGATCAACCTCCGAGCAAGTGTCTCACTTTAGCCTCTTCCACAGCAAAAAGCCAAGTAATTTCTCCCGTTCCCAGTGGCCACCTGCACTGGGAACTGCATCAAATTAAACAAGAGTTGGCAAACTCAGCTTCACATCTTTAGTCTCCTGTTTTTAGCCTTATCCTAAGAAAATGCTGTTTGAAATTGCTCTTTTTCTCCTCCATTATTTTATTTTATTTTATTTTATTTTATTTTATTTTATTTTATTTTATTTTATTTTATTTTATTTTTATTTCTTCATTTTCTGTTTGTGAGCGTCTCGCCTCCTCTTCAGTTGGAAAAGCACCCGTTAGCTCTCCAGATTGATGGGGAAAATAAAACTTTTCTTGGTCACATTCATATGGGGATTGGATTGACCATCAGCCCAGAGCACCTCTCGATGGAGGAGCACCCAAAATTGGAAAAATAGGGCAATGTTAAGCCCATTAAAACTTAAAAAAAAAAAGAAGAAACACTTAGTACTGGATTCAAACAAAAACACACAAAAAAACCCAAAAGACTAAAAAAATCCCTTGACTTTCAGAGGAGAAGTCGCAGTACTGTAAGCACTCGATCCAACGGGCTGTAACATTCGTGCACATCAAACACCCTTTTTGAAGCTTAATTCAACCCAAAATACATAAATGTTCTGGAAATGTCATCAGATGCACTGACCTGCACACGGGGCAAGAGCAAAACAGCAAGGAACTGGAAACGCATTTTAGACCACGCTCATTAGGAGGAGGCTGGGAGCAATGACCGGCTTAATAGAATTAAGTGCATTCAACAACTCAAGCAGTCTGCTGTGCTCTTATTTACCGAGTACCGCGTAAGGGAGCAAAATGAAGAGAACGCGAGGGGTTTCCATAGGAACATCAACCTGCTCCTGCACGTTTGCTTCCCCTTTTCCATTATTAAAATTGGCGCTTCCCCATTTTGGGGAAGGGGGTGATCCTGCACGCGTGGCTCACGCTCAGCCCAAGCTTCCCATTGCGGTGGCATCGGCACAGCTGCAGCTGCTCTGGAGCTCTCAGGCTCCACAAACTCTCATATACCAGCACATATGACTCATCAGGACAACCTCCACATGCCTCTAAATTAACGAGCCATCCTTGCACACTCTGATTTTCATGCTGACAACTTCTGGCTACGTTTTATGATCACACTAGAGCGTAGCTGGCGGGAGAAGGCCCTGTTGCTCGGGGAGGTCAGGTATGTGGACATCACAGAGGACTCGCTGAATTCCTGCATAACTCAATGCAGCAACTGTTATGGCTGTCATTGAGCATTCGCATGAATCCCATAACGTGCTCCATCCCCATTATGTTATGCTAATATTAATTCAATCCATCAGGCTATATAGGCTTGAAAGCATTTAGTCCATGTCCTGCACTCAGCACAAAGACGGAGCTCAAGTTGCTGCCATTTTTGGGAACCGGCTTCCCTGAGAATGTCAATTACTGCCTCAATCACAAGTTTCCTCCTTGTTTCTCCCGCTCCAGACCCACCGCGGCACTGGCTTTCCCTAAGCCTCAACTCTGATCTCCCAGTTCAGCTGTTCGTACAGCCCTGAGAACTGCAGAACCAGAGCACATCCGTGGGGACAAGTGCAGACACCCACGCTGCTGCCACCCCTGCCCTGCAAGGCAGGCAGACCAGATCCAGAAGTTTGTAGCAATGTTTAACGCAAAAAAAACCCCTAAATTTAACCATTAGTGACACTTCATTAAGTGAAGAAAATATTGAACATCCCCCCCAAAAACGAATGTTATTTTTTGGTCTTCAGCGCAAGACCAAACACTCATGGTTTATGACCATGCTACATCCCTCCTTGGAAGGAAACTTTATTCAATGTCCAAATTTCCTTCAAAATTACTGCAAATGTGTAACGCCCCCGGTCATACTTACAAGCACATCTGCTTTGCTGCTCAGTCCTTTCCCATAATTGTCGGTTGCAATGACCTGAAACTTGAAATAGGATCTTCTCATATTTTTGAACAGCATAGCAGTTTTTATTAGCCCTGTATAAGCTTCTATCACAAAACCTTCTTTACCGTCCTTGATTGGAGGAATGATGAGTCGGTATTGCATGGCACTGTAATTCCCAGTGTCTTTATCGTCAGCCTAAGAGGGAAGAGAAGACAAGCAGAGGCAAACTGAATAACCACGCGTGCAAGAACATTAACCTTGTCCCAGGTGCACGCTGCTCTGGTGCAGCTCTTCCACCCCGCGGCCTGGAACGGCTGATCCTGGAGAGCGGACGCTGCTGTTAGTTAAAACGGTTCATTTCACTTTGCTGCTTGCGGGTTTTGCTTTCCAGCAATTTCCTTCTCTGCTGCTAGCATTAAACGGCCCCAAAAGATGTGGAGGGGAGAAAAAAGGGAAAATATAAATGCAATTTACAGGCCTGCAGCTAAGTAAATGGATATAAAAATAGTTTAATCGTCAACAAGAGCATCCTCCCTCCCCTCAGAGCCGTTCCCTCTGTTCACTGATTGAGCAGTTTTATTTTCCAGCTGTATCACAGAGCTGGATGTTCACAGGACACCCGCACCAGTCACCACCTAGACCTTGGCCCACGCCACCGGGCACCTATTTGGGACATCCGTAAGCGGGCTCTGATCTAAGTATTCAAGTGCCAGCTTTAGGCCATGGCTTCAGCCCATGTTGTGGTGGGGTGGGGAAAGAAACATCATCCAAAAGGTCCAGGGCCTTGTATAAAATTCATAATTCACCCTGGATTTCACACAAGAAATGACTGGATCTTGTGGCAACATCACGAGTTGTTGCTGCGGGTACTCCAGCGACTGCCTAAAAAGCATCACACGTGCAAGGTCCTTTGCTAGAGGTGGCTATTAATCATCACCAATTGCCTTCTTGACATCAGTGAACACGATGCAGAAGCTGCAGGTTTTTCTTAACTCCTCTTTTTCTCTCTATTCCCAGGTAATTCCCGGGCAAGGGTAGTGAGGAGCTGCAAGCAGCGGATCCGCGCAGCACAGCGCAAGGCCATGAGGAGAGCACTTTAAAACTGTGATTCGCTCTAAAGCAAAAGCTTCGTCTGGTTTGGCCAGGAGAAGCCTAAGTGTAAAATGTGTTCCACCAAGAGCGTGCTCTTGTCTACCTCTTATTCCCACATTTTGTTCTCCAATATTCGCACAGAAACATCGAATATTGCACTCCAATTACTTCCACTGAAGATATACGAGATCTTAAAATGTCAGCTAACAGGTTTCATGCAATTATCTATCCTTAATGAGACATTCAAAACCTGAGTGACAACAGAAATAAAACATCCGTGAAGACACGTAAGCTGTAGCTTGAAGAGGTATTCAGCATGGCTTTGCTTGGTGCTATTAGGGCCAATTTTGGCAAGGGCTTCCCAGGGAGCTTTACATCCTTGATTTATTCAAAAAGAGAGCTACAAAAGTAGAAATAAAACCCAGAAAGCCTCTATTTGGCTCCTGCCAGGTGTTGAGCCCCAGCAATCACAGTGGCCTGGGGCTAAGGGCACCCAGGAGGTGCCACACGACACGTGCACGACGCCTGGTCCAAGCCGGTGGCTTCGCTAGGAGGAATTTACTGGACTGGTTCCATCAGGCCGCAAGCCCGACACTTTTCATACCCGCACAGACCAGCTTGCCAGAAAGATCTGATTTTTAGTAGCAACTGGTCTTAACGACAACAGAAATCCCAACTTTGGTGGTTTATGCTCCAAAGGACACCACCATAAAAAAAAAAAAAAGAAAAAGAAAGAAAAGAGGATTCAAATTAGGGTGACACCAAAGACCTGAATTGCCGAAATTGGACATTTCTGGAGAGCGAGGAGGAACACGTGTACAACATGGGCATGAAATTACTTCAGCCTTCTCGAACAAAATGCCAAGCACTACTCTACCTGCTTAGCACGAACCACAGGACATGTCTCACAGCTGAGCTGAACGAATGAGATTGCAGTGAAATGGGATTATGAGTTAATTTTCAGAAGTTCAGAGGGCCCCCTGGTCCTCCAGAGATAGGGATGCCCTCAGCAGAGCTAAAATTCAGGCTATTCTCACCTCAAAAACCATCTGCACCCACGTGAGCAAAGACAGGCAGCACAAGCAAAACACGGGCAATCAATCAGAGACCAATTCCATGTAATTCAAGTTTGCTGGGTTCCCCTCTCCCCTTTTTGATCGCTGCTTGCCCTGACATCCAACTCAACCGGCCACATTCGCCTCGGTGGGGCCGCCAGAGAGAGCCTGCGAGCTGCTGACACGAGGCCTCAGCTTCCCGCAGCCCGGGGCTACGGGTGTTTGCTATTCTTGCCATTTGTCCTGAAGGTAAATAATTTTGACACTTCATTAGGAAGAGACAGATGACATCTCAAAGCCTGGGTTATGGCTGTCAAAGAAGAGCAAGAGCTGTGCTTAATCTTCATTTTGCTGCAGTTTATCTTGCTTTTGTCGCGTGCAAGAAATACACAGGCGGGCGGCTCCTAAATCCTCCTATGATTGAGCACTGATAAATATTTATGATTTGAAGAGGAACTGGGCCAAATCCAGGCAACATATCTCAGAGTCAAGGAGCTTTGGGGAACAAGAGTCTTGAAGGAGGTCACGGCTGATGTTCAGGACACCAAAAGACACCGAGTTAGAGATTGGGGCAGTGGCTCGTTGCAAAGATCAAACCAATTGCACGAGTTGAGAGGTGCTGGAGATAGAGAACACGCAGGGCAGACGTGGCTTCACCACTACACAATTTGCAGCCATCTGCAGTTCCCTCCTTTTAGGTGCCAAGCAAGTGCTTGGAAGGAGTTGAATCAGCCATCTGTTTTCATGTCACTAAGCTAGGAAGAAGAGAGAAAGCCCGTGCCCATTTTATATGAGAAATATTTAAAATTAACCATTGAGTTTAAATCTGGTTGGAATTTAGCTCACGTAACCAGGTTTCATCAGAATCAGCAGGAGCTAAATTCAGCAATAGTTATGGTTGAGCATGAGCAAAATTCAAGAATTCTGAGTGACATTTTTCACGCTTATCCCAAACGAGACACCACCAGATCCATCAGCCCATCAGGAAATTTTATGGATAATATGGAGAGAGTCGTTGCCCATGGCCTTGCCTTCACAAGTCGCTCCAGGTCAGGGACAAGCGCTGGGTGGCCACCCGGCACCTCCGCTAAATTGAAGTACTCTACACAACTTCTCTTTGAGACACAACCAGCAACGACTCGCGCAAAAAGAAAAGCCCTGCCTTTGCTAGCAAAAAGCTCAGCGAGCCAAGATACTATCTGGAGATGTGTTCTTGCAAAGATATTACCTGCATGCTTGAAATTATTGTACTCCTCCTCTTAGCGGGGCAAGTGGCTTCCTGACAGAGGCCAGATGCTGCAGCAGATGTGCACGTTCGAGGGAACGCTGCTGTCACCACGAGCACGCTTTCAAGTGGTTTTGTTTTTACCTCCACCCACGAGTGCTTTTGCCCTACAGATTATTCCCTGTGATCCATAAATCATCGTTTAACAAAGAGAAGAGAGCAACTGGCAAAGCAGCTCCGCTGTGCAAGGAGCAGCATTAGCAAAGGGAAATTTTGATGCTTTGCAGGAAAAAACCACTCCCAGGCACCGGTCTCATTGCTGCTTCTGCTGAATTTGTTGCTCCAACGGTTTGCTTATCAGCCCAAGGAGTAAAACTGGAATGCCAATAGAAATCCAGAGGTTACGGACATGAGGGGAAAATAACTGCAGGCTTAATAGAGCTAAAGGTGCCTGGGCAGAAGAATAATCCTGGCATTCTTGCTGGACGTATCATCTTTTACATAGCCATACCCATCAATTTTACATATTTGTTTTATGAATTGCTTCAGATCAGTACATTGTGCAGTAACTTGGATACATTCCTGATGAGGATTATGGTTAGGCAAAGAGTAATCTCCATTTTCCTACGTGTCTTTGGGGAAATGAAGCTGTAGCATAAAAGGGCTGCTTTGTTTTGCTAGTGACTATTAGGATATTTGAAGACTTAAGAAAGGAACAGGTTTCATCAGGAAGCCCATCAGGATGCAGCACAAAATGTACAAGAAAGGGTCTGAAGTGAAAATTTGATCAACTGCGACAATGAGGTTTCCTTTAGGATCTATAACTGCATTACAGACACTGCTGTTCTACTGCCATCAACCTCAGCTGCCTTCGCACTGAACACAGTTATAGCGAATGCAGTGAGTGACTGCGAGGGACTCGGATTCACAGGCTTCATTCTGGGGCTGGCGTCCTTTCTGCAAACATTTTCAGTGCAAATACAGCTCAGAAGCTAAGGAGAAATCCAGAGTGAGGGGGAAAAGCACCTCAATTGCTTTATTAGAATTGTGACCTCTACTATTTGGCCACTTAAATGCACTTCAACTAACAACAGTAGCGAGGTTTATACTGGAAAAGCAAATATTTAAAAAGAAAGGGCTAACAGCACCACTGGAGTTGAAAGAGAATTTCCTCTAGTCATTTCCCTAAAGAGAATATATTTTTTCTGTCCATTCCTCTGTCTTTGCTCCAGTTCCACGCATTTTTCAGGAAACTATGACTAAACTATTAGTACGGGAATATTGTATTTTAGGATTCCTTAGCAGTGCCAGAGTCCAAATTCTCCTCCACAAATGCCCAGAAAGAGGCTTAAAGCCTCTTTCGCTTAGACCCTCTGTTTATACCAATATTTGGTTGGCCTTTTTGTCCCAAATTCAATTTGTATCTAAGATCGCATACTCTGTACTAGTTTGCTGCTTTCTCCACATCTTTTTGGTTGTTGCATTTGACCCATGGCAGCCAGTTTGGATTTTTTCCTGAGGTTTTCTCTGCCATGAGAACCCCAAGAACAGCAGACCCTGAATTTCTACCATGATGCTAAAGCCCCTTTTGAACCTCCTTCCTGACCGCACTGAAAGTCACCTGCAGGTCAGGGCTTCCCAACCTGCTTCTCCCACATCATCTTTTCCATCTCCTGTTGAATAAATGGTGAAAATTTTATTAGCACCAGCTACCACTGCTGCAACCCCAGAGAGGTCCTCAAAATCACAGGTGATCCATGCAAAGCCTGTCAGAAACACCTATGGAAAAATAACAGCAAGGATACACGCCTAGTATTTCCTCCAGCTGTCTCCTTGAGTGAACTCAGGGGGTGTCTTCGGCTGGAACTGACCATTTGGACAACCCACGCGCTTGGCTTCTTGTGGACTCTATTTTTTTGTTTGTTTCCTTCTGTTACCAGGGCAGACAAGTCCTTTTTTTTTTTTCTTGTATTCCAAAACTCACTGTGTTTTAGCAATTTCAAGATATGGCAGGGCAGCATGTTCAGAAATTTGACTGCTGGAGAGATGGAGACCCTTTGGGACCTCTTGGTTACCTCCTTGATATCCCCCTCGCCGTTGCCCGGGTCCATATTCTTGGAGCTCCATTTCTCTCTTCAAGCTCTGAGCAGCAAGAACAGCCCCTTGGGAAGAGCCTCTGCATGCCAGTCACCCTAATTCTTCCTCTTATGTAGGTGCTCTTAAGGATGACTTCCCGACGTCCTCCTCCGTTTTCTACGTCTGCAGTCATTGCGCACACGCTGGTTCGTTCTCTCTCTCCTCTTCTGCTTCTTTATTTGCCATTAAAGACAAGCGAGCAAACAATAATGTAATTCTTTGTGCCCACAGGTAGCTTGAGAGTCAAATCCATAGAGAAGAACCTCTGTCAGCTTTTCCAGCTCTCCCTGCACAGTCTTTGGCCTCACAACATGCTACTTTCTTCTCTCTCCTCCTACAGATGCAGGTACCAATAGTTTTACTATCGTTTTTGAAGCTCATCATCCCTGAACACACACGAGGCACATAGCACACAATCAGATACTACTGCCAGGCTTTCACCAAGTGGTTTATTTCCCTAGAAATTAAGATATCCCTAGAGTTTGGCGCCTTTGCAAAAACCCTCTGTCACCTTCCAAAGTCACTTCACTGCCCTCTCAATCACTCCCTTCCCTTCTCTCACTCAGGGCTACCTCCGGGATCCGACAGGCTTGGCAGTTCCTGTTCCTGGCCTCGTCTGGCTCCTAAAATCCTTTCCAGAGACAGTGCAATCAATTTCACTCATTCTCACCGAGTTTTCAGACCACAAGGTCATGGATGGTGCTCACATTTTTCCTTGTCTCTCCAGTAATTTATGGCTTCCCCCTTCTTCATGCTGTGTAAATATACAATTATTTAATTATTAATCCTTAGATATTCATATCTAGATTTTGTAACTTCCTAATGTAGAGCATTTTAGAGCTAGGATCCACCTCTATGTCAAGGAAAAAGCAAGCTTTCTTCATCTTCATCTTCATCTAAGTGAAAGCAGATTAAATGCCATCACATGAAGGCATATTTTTTTGGGGTGTTAAAAGCAACATTACTGAGAGCTTAAGTTATATCCAAAATCTTTCTCTTCAGAAAGTTCTTTACCCTTTGGCCACTCTATGAACATAATTAAAGAGCAGAGGGCCAAGTGGTTGCTGCCTCCCTTGCTACTGCGTTCAATGCTTGGACAAGTTCATTGCTTTCAGAAAAGGAGAACTTGGGCCTAAGTTGTTATTTTTACTCAAGAAAGTCAATCACCAAACATGAAATAACCTCACTGGTCACTGAAAGATTTCTTGCCACGGTCTTTCTTTCCGTTCTGAACGTGAAAGTTACCCAGTTGAGGACGCGCAAGTCTTGCGGTATATATCACAGTTAACACGAGTTGTCACCTTCTCATATCAGATGTGTAACTTTGCTGTGATAAAAGTGCTATTTTGTCCATATTTCCTTTTCACTGAACTGGATTTGTCTTCTTTTCTCTCTTAGAATGCCCTGCTCTTAAAGACTTGGATTTACCCCCTCTCCCACTCAATCTCTCAGGCATCCCTTCTCGCTTGGAGAACCAACCTTGACAGCCGGTGCTAGGGTACGGACAGCAGGACGAACGCCTTGGCTGGGACCTGACTGCACAAATCATCCGCTATGAAGCTCCAACTAGAGCAGCCTTTGACTTTCAGCGTTTCAGGCAGAATACGTCATTTGCAGATAAAAATAATAATAAAAATAAGAGTTAATCAACAGTGTCACTGCTGTACCTCACGAATGCCTGATTTTGTATAATATGAGGAAAACACTGTCTCAGAGTCCATTACTTGTCCATAATCATAATTTTATACTTAAATTGAAAATAATCACTCTTCCCTTCCTGAGGATACACAAAGAATATGCACAGACAACCTATCAGTTTCTTCTCAAAATTACTCAGATTAAAGTAAATCAGCAAATATTAATGAGTATAGGAGATCAACCCAAACACGTTTACAGCTCTTACAAAGATCATAGTTTCCCCATTAGAACAAAAATTCCATCTTGCACCTTGCTCTGTTTTACCTACCAGTAAAGTTGAGATGAGGCTGGAATAGATTGTAGCAGGTCAGAGTCACAAAATTGCAATTTCTTTCCTACCTTCCTTGGACACTAGTCATATCCTCTCTGATCTGATTGCTAATGGGGAAAGAAACTTTTGTATTCCTGGTGGGAAAATCAGGTGGTCCTTAAAACGCCAATACAAAAGATGGAGAAAAAGAGAAGAAAAAGATATATAAAAGGAAATTTTGCAAATTTTGCAAGTCTTCAGTCTCCTCTCACTACAAATCCTACCTGCACCTTCCCTTTCATTCAAGTATGTGCTTAAGATAAGCACAGAGTGGAAACAAACTAAATAAAAGAAGGCAAAATATGCTGGATTTGCTCACAAGCTA
>JAWLRI010000376.1:364035-375121 GCA_034781795.1 Crypturellus tataupa | reverse complement strand
GGAGCTTCCAACTCCAGACGTTGGCTCCAGTTCAGTGGAAACACTCAGCAAACTCTTCTATGGGAAACCCAAGGATCCTTCAAAACAGGGAAAGCTCCTGACTATGAATGACCAACACAAAGTTGAAAACACCCCAAAAAAGCTCCAGTCACTGTTAGCATGTACTAGTTTTTCTACAACTTCATCACAAACAGGCTTGGGGACAGCTGTGATCCTCCAGTGCCGCAGCTTGGTGTGACCAGTGATGCCGACACACGTGGTTCACGCGGACCCTGCCGCTTCCGCAGGGGCTGTGGATGGGGAGCTCGAGCGGTTCTGACCGCGGCAGCGCTCCAGGCTGCCGGTTACACTCCGACCCGCGCGTCCCCGAGCCGTGTTCCACGGCGCCTCTCCCGACGCCGCCGCTCTCGTCTTGCGGCGAAGCAGCCATCGCCGCAGCTGCTCGTCGTACACCAGTGGTTTTAACGGGAGAACTCAACTTGTTAAACAAGCATTGGCTGCTTGCTCTGCCGGAGGGAACAGCAGATTGCGCCTTTTTTAAAAAAAAAAATAAAAATAACATTGCTCCTTCTAATCAAACCGGTGCCGGGGATTGGAGCTGGACGGGATTCAGGCGTAGTTTGCTTTACGACTATCTCCAAAGGCTGCCAAGCCGACGCGCTGGCAGGTGAAACCAGCACGAGGCCAGCTGCGCTCCATGCCGGCTTGCAGGATTTGGCAGGATCACACGGCAATGGCTGAGGTTATCTTCTCTTTAACAGCATTTTGATATCAACCACCCCCGAAGCTTGCAGGCCGAGCAAGAACGGTGTAGGGGGACATATGGGGGGTGCCAAGGAGTCACATGCTGGGCAGTGCTTGGCCAACTGCTCCCCTTCTGCTCTCCATCACCTGAGTCCTGTCCCACCAAAGCAGCAGCCATGTACCAGGAGCAATGACCCTCTCCTTGAAGTCACTGCAATGTCTAGCATGTCTGATGGAAATAGAGATAAGGTGCAGGAGGATTTCCCCCTCAAATGTGCCCCCAATCCAAAAAGATGCCAGAGCCACCAAAAATACCCACTCTGGAGCACTGGTTGGGAGCAGAAAAGCAAGAAAGACGCATCACTCTGTGACCCACTGCAGGGCAGCACCTCCGCTTTGCAGAACACGTCCCATTTCACATATGTCTGTGATTTCCCTTTTTATATCAGTTCTTCATCATATGCAGCGAGAGCTGAGAGATCCTTGCAAGAAGCTACTTTAGGATCCTAACTCGTCCTCAGGTAGCCCAAAACACAGATCAGGACTCTCCTGTGTGAGATGCAAAGAGACGACACCCAAAAGTCAAGATGCTCAATGGTCTAAATCAAACTGAATTAGAAAACGCTGTTCATGCTGAAGGGCATTTGCAGTTCAGCGTGGCAAGGTGCTCATCTCTCGAGCCGATATCCCGGCCTTTAATGCAGCATCATCCAAAAACCTAATGCAAACCCCTCCCCATCACCGCAAGGTCGCCCAAGTCTACAGCAGAGCCCTAATTCTGCAGCATCTGCTTCCAGCACAGCTCATCGACTCAGTGCTGCCAAACCCTGACCTAGCGCTGAGCTTAATTAAAGCTCATCAAGGAAGGAAACGGTGAGGAGAAATCAGGTATACATCGAATAAAGGAACCGTACCTGGAGGTCAAGGGGTATCCATTAAATGGCAGTAAATGATTTGTCGTTGCAGGCTTAGCTAGATACCATTTTTCTCTTACAGTGCTTATTCAAAATATGTATATTAGACCTTAAAAAATAAAGATGATGTGGTTTCCCCATAAGGTTTGCAGGAAGGGGAGAAAACTATGCAAGTGAACGTGTTTCTGCAAGACTTGTCGATATATGGAGACAGGAAAAAAAGTGTATTCAGGAGCCTGGTAAAATCAGAAACGCTAATTCTGCAGGGAGGTGATGCTGGCACCAGGGAATTTCTATTAATGCCATTTCTGGTGCTCAGCAGCAAAGAGGAGCACCACGCTAAGAGCTATTTCTCATTAAATCTCTGCTTTGTAAATGGGAATCTTGAGCCCAAAAGAAACTTAGAAGGAGCAGTCCTAAACCTATGCCCTCATTTCAGGGTCATTTTATTTTAAATTTATGAGCTTTCTGTTGAGTAGATTTAAAGAACTCCTTCAACTGCTTTAAGTCAATATGTGATCATATGATGTATCAAATCTGGGGAAAAAATAGTAATTAAAAAAAAAGAGAGAAATACAGAGCAAAAATACAGCAGAAAATTAAAGGTAGCAACATTGGCTGTACAAAAACCTGTAATATTCAACTACCTTTCTTTTAGAAAGCCAGAGAAGACCAGAATGCCTACATCTTTTTATTATGGTCAGCACAATAAAAATCAACAAGAAAGCTTCCCAATGTAAAGGTTAGATTTTATTAGAAGGAAAACACCGTTAAGGGGGAGAAGAAATCCCTTAAAATGAGCCAGGACCGAAATAAAAGGATCAGTAAATAAAATAAACTCTTTTGCCTGGAGGTATTGCAAAACTATTTTTGCAATCTTATTGCTTTTTTGCCCCTGCAAGATTATTGCTACTATTAAACTTACTTTTGGAAGGGACGCGCAGGTTGGACCGGACCACTTGTAGCGAGTCTGCTTGAACCCGCAGCTCGTAGCTCTTCACCCTCTCGTAGTCCAGAGGCTTTTTAACCGAGATCACGCCCGTCTGGTTGTTGATAGCAAACACATCTGTAATCCAGCAAAATCAACAGTAACTCTCTAGCATCTGCAATTCTTTTCCACCTTTTTTTTTTTTTTCAATGCAAAGAGCTGATGCTTTTTGATGTTGTCTTCAAATGAACCCAACAGGTCTGAACTCTGCTAGGTCCTAAGAATGACCAGCAACAGAAGGAGCCAAATTCCTTTAAAATAACTCATTTTTTTTTTCTTGCAGTAATTCAAGCCACAGCATCTTGCCTTAAAGCTCTTCCTCTGCAAGGCAGGTGTGAGCTGACCACACTGCTCCTAAGAGCTCACTCAAACCTACATTGTGCACCTTGACAGAGAGGAAGAGCAGGACCTTAATATGAACCAACACGTGGCTGCCACTTTGCACACAGAAATTACCCCAAGTTTTCCCCAAAGATAGCGTAGCTATGGGATCGCTTCCACTTTCCAAGCAGCAGAGTCTCCCCTCACCCTCTACTCCACACAGTTTTGCAGTCTGTCTTTGGAGCTGCTCTCCAAGGGCTTGGGGATGGCCGGGGGAAAGTCCTTATCCCCTGGACGTGCTGAGGAGGGTTTTATATCTTGTGGGCGCTGCTACTCACCCTCCTCGTTTCCCGAGACGATGGAGTAGACGACGGTCTGGTTGAGGGCGGCCGCGAGGACCACGGCGACCACGGTGCCTCGGGGAGCGCTCTCACTCACCGCCGGGGGCCTGCGGAGCAAACACAAGGATCTGCTTAGCCCTGCTTGCCCGCGCGGTGAGGAACCTACCAAATGTCTCCTTGGATCACCAAGCCATCGTCCAAACGGTGAGCAGGCGGCAAAGCAGGAATTCCTACTCTCTAGGAACACCGTGGGGACGTCCCGCTATCCGCTCGCTGTGCAAAGATGTTTTCCAGGAAAGCAGCTGCAAGCCAAGCCAAGGGGGCACTGAGATCTCCTGCTCTTTTACGTGTTTAGTGCATTATTACTGATTCCTCGTGGGTAGATTTAGAGATAAAACAAAAAATTATTTTATTAAAACCAGTACCCAGGAGCTCTAAAAATTTGATTAGCTGCTCAACCTCTCTCTCTCCTACTCTTTAGGCAGGAGCAGCTTGGAGATGTGCCTGTATCTCTCCCTCTGGTGCAGCTATTTCACGGTGTCTGCTTAAGAATTATAAGCTGCTGCTACAAAACATTTTTGCCCCTCATAAAGAAATTAGGAGAAAAAAAAAGCAGTGAAATAATGTCAACATCTATAAAGTGTTGAAAACAGAGCACAAATTGCACAAGGCTGTTTTCATTCGGTTGCCTGTATCTGCATCATTCCTATCGTGATCAGAGGGGGACATGGAGACAGATCACGCAGCAAATGCTGTGCAAGACACAGCTATTTTTAATCAAAGTGAAATTTTAACTTTTCCTGTCTTTCTTCTTCTCTTTTTCCTCCTTTTTTCCCCCGTGCTAGACAGACTAAGCCGCTCATGCAGTTTTCAATTTGTGTGTGATCCAATATGCTTTAAACCCACCGTGAAATGCTTCTATCGCCAAAAGTAGCAACACTGAGATTTAATCAAAAATTAAATTTAAAACCAGCCAAAGCAGAAATAAATTGGAAAATTGGTTTAATAATGTGATGTGTACGTATTGCACCCTCACTTCTACTGTATTGACGCTTTAGATCATAGAGGTCTACGAGAACTTCATTTTTTGGGGGGAGCTGGGGATTTTTTTAATAACACTGCTCAGGTTCTTCTAGCTAAACTTGTGAAAAATACTGTGTAAGCCCTCTCCTTGCAAAATCATCCCTTCTCCCACATTAGCTGCTTTCATTTTTTTTGGCTGTAGCTGCTTCTAACCCTCAATGCCATTTCACCTTAGGCTATTCCCTCTTGCTAGGTAAGTTTATGAGTTCCTGTTCCTCGCGGGAAGCGGTCTCATTGCTTTTCTTGCCTTGCTTTGCATTAAAAAAAAGTTGTGCAAAGCATTAAAAACAATCTCAAATTAACGTATTTCCTTGGAAAAGCTGCAAATAGCACCATGGAGCTTCTCCATGGAGTCAAAGTGACACAGGAATCTCAGTAATGTCTGCAGAGATGCATCACGTCTCCCCTTCAGTGCTTCTAACCCTCACTTTCTGTCTCAGTCCTCAGATGGCTTCAAAATATTCTGACCTTTTCATGGTGTTTCTCTCTAAAACACAGAGCTGGAGAGTTCAGAGTGAAGCAGCGTCACAGCTCCTCAACACATCTGTGCCATGCCACCCATCTCCCATTTGGAAGGATGAAACTACAACCTTGCACACTCGTTTTGCAAGAAACTGGGTGCTTGTTTTGCACCCAGCTGTGGTGGACCTGGCTGCTACCTCTCCTGCTTGTATAGAGGGTTGGACAAGGTGTTCTCCAAAGATCCTTTCCCACCTTAATCATGTTGTGTCTCTTGGCTGGATGGGGAAGGAAAGCAAGAAAACTCACAGGGAGAAACCCTAGAAGAAATACAGCTCATGAGCTACCTGATGGAAGACTTACCGTGCTTAGAAGCACATTTATGCGGCACCTTTCCAAGGTGGCCCTGAATTAGGGAGATTTCACGGATGAAAAGTTTCCCCTACCCTAAGCATCAACGTGTCAGACACCCCATTAACCCATTCTGCAATTAGAATAACCGCTCATCTCCAAGACGGATTGAGAAGAGCCTCTTGGAGCAACCCTTCCCCTTGCCTGCCGCTCCGCCTCTCTAATTTTGCTTATGATACCCAGCAATTTGCTCGTGCGATCGCAGCCTCCCGCGCTGACAGCTTTAATGAAGCAGAAACCAGCGCGGCCCCTCCTGCACGGAGCGGTGGAGAGGAAGGCCCACGTGTGCCCAGGTCGCTCCCACGTGCAAGGCAGCCACGACGCGGGGCCCTGCTCCTGCCGCCGAAAGGAGACGCTGCATCAAGCGCCATCCTCTAACTCTCCATTTCATACAGTTCTTCCCAAATTGAAAATCTAGGTCACCGTACAGGCAACTTTTCAACCAGATCAAGGACCTGTAAGGCAGTGCATTCAAATTCATCTCGAATGCTCAAGATCTGTCGTGGTTGGTGAAGTTCAGCCCCATCTGGGAGCCCAGGAATGTCCACCTGTGGCTGAGGTGGGGCAAAGGAAATGAGGCTGCACCTGGAGACACTCGCAACTAAAAGGTGACGGAGTGATCAAATTTAAGGAAGACAAGATGCTGTTAGGCTCTTGCATCAGGAAAAAACACTGCAACGTAACAGATACCTAAACATCATAATAATTTAAGACTTGTATTGATAGCACAAAGCACTAATAATCAAAATACGCCACCCAACTGGTGTATTTTGAGTTTAAAAAATAGCATTTGTAACTTGAACGCATAAGCACTTTACCTGTACTCATCCTGGGTAAACCGGGGAATTACCGAAGGCTGCAGGACAGCGATTTCCACCGTAGTGGTGTTGAATTTCACAGGATCCCCATCATCGTATGCAATGACGACCAACTACAAACGACACAGAAAATTCCCCTCTCAGTGCAGGTAAGGGCATTTTTAGGTTGATTTGCAATATACTTCTTGCACAGCAAGTCAGGTGAGCTTTCCTTCTGCTGCAAATCAGATACATTGCATAAGAAGAACAAAAATATAGAGGGAAAAGAAAAAAAGGTGATTGCAAACCACAGCGTGAACCATCTGCTATTAAATATACCAAAGCACAGTGAGCTGGAATTCAAATTGCACCGTCTTCTATAAAATACAATTCCAAAACACAATGACAGCTTAACGTACCTGACATGCATTTTTGCACCTTCATGCCTAATTACAGATTGTCCTCGAGTACAAACTCCCCAGACTTCAGCCTCTTTAACGGTACCAATTAGTTTTACATTTAAGCAGTGGAGTGCTTTTCTAGTGAAAAAGTACATATGGCTACTCATTAAAACACCAAAAAGCAAGCTGGGTAAGAATTCCCTGCTGCTGACAGAAACCATTATTTAAAACTGAGGCCTGATTAAGAAAAATAAAATATCTGGGACATCAAACAGTGTTTAGGACTGGCCATGATAGTTCTGGAGTAATGGACAGTTTTTTAGCTTCCTCTCTCCATTAATTTGTTCTTAAGACCATCCTTAAGGCTGGAAGGACGTATACTGGGAAGATACTGACTCTTGCTTTGCCTTCAAGACCCATCTCCCCGCTTGGCCAACCAGCCCATCTCATCGCTCCTGCTGTAGACCCCACAGCCCCAACAGTAGAATCCGAGTGCTGGAGAAACGCAGCCCCAACGACGCTCCTACCTTGAACACGGTGCTGGGCTCTTCGTTGAGGTTCACGCGGGTCACCACGCGGCCCGAGTTCTCCTCCACGTCGAAGATGCTGGCGCTGTAGGGGAACTGCACCACATCCACCTTGTAGCGCACTCGGCTCGCCGGGGTGCCCTGCAAGACGACAACCACCCAAACCCATCGGCTTCCATCCCGGGAAGTCAGGCAAGGTTTGAAGCACCGTGACAGTAACATGGACCATGGTGATGTCAACCTGCCTGCCTGACACGGGTGGTTTTTGGGCAGCCTTCTCAAAAAGAAGCTGTATCTCATGGTGGAAAAGAAACAGCATCTCAACGAGGAAAAGGATCAGAGATTTGGAAAGATTTTGTTACGAAGACAGCTAAAAAAAACAACCAAGAACACTTCACTCAATGAAAACCCATAAAACATGAAGTAGATCATTGCTTGTGTTTGTGACCCCTGAGCTTTTCGAACCAGGCTGGTGCTTCAGGTGGGCTAATCCTGCTTCCAACAATGTTCAGCTTATGAGCCTAGCTACCTGCTTGAGGTATTTCCACATCCTAAATAAGTATTGCTGCTTTTGACAAACAGCTTCCGCACGTATCCATCGTATTCGTAGCACCGCAGGGAAGGAAGGATCCTCCAAAGTCCTTCGAAGGCTGCGGAGTCTCCCTTCCTCCAACACGGTCCGCGCGGCTCTTGCTCCCAAACCAAGGGGATGGACTATTAAACCAGCAAAAAAATTAATTATGTGTTAAAGGACTAAAGGACCATTAGATAAAGAGGCAGCACAGTAAGGATTGGTGGCAACGGGACTGCTATCTCCTCCTACCCTGCGTGGGAAAGGACCTCTCGCCTTGCCCCATCCTTACTTATTTTAGGCCACCTCTTTTAGGTCTGGGTCTGTCAAATATGCTTTGAGGATTGTTCAAGTCATACAGGGAAGACCACGCTAAGAGTTAAATTATTTTGCTAGACAGTGCACATTAAAGATGTGCAAATCCTTGAAAATGCCAGAAATGGCCAAGATTGCAGCGTAACGATGGTGATTACACGACTGACATTCTGGGATTTAGTTTGTCAACATTGCAATTAAGAGTAAATTACCTGCTGAAATCCACTCTATTTTGTTTTAGAGAAATGGTCCTCATATTTGCTTGGGAGGCTAAAAGCTATCACCATTAAACATCCACACTTGAGGTAATTTGGTTTTAAATAAACAAATTTCGCATCGTGCTATTCTTCTCGACATGGCCATCGAGCTGGCTTTCCTCCTGTCATCTTTGGAAATAACAAAACTGAGATTTATTTCCATTTACTGTATTCTGACACCAACACAATTATAAGAAGCTCCAGAGAGTTACTGGGGAAATCTATTTATAAGTAAGTTTTAATCATCTCAAATATTAATCATCTTTTGCTTCTGTTTTGAATTAATTTAGATGCATCCCTATGTCAACAGCAAAAAGCCAATACACTAGGCAATATTTGCAATTAAACCAACAGAGCAATAGGCTTTACATAGCAGGACCCATGCCACAAGCATGGGTTTTTTTCACTCATTCTTGGATGCCATACCAGAACTCACTAATTACTGTTTGTTAACGTTTTATTTAAGCGTGCTCCATTTCTAGCATGCACTGTGAGCTGGAGGCAACATTCTTGCTATTTCAACAGGAATTTTATCCCAGTGATGACTTCAGGGATGAAAAAAAAAGCCGCAGAGTGTGCCAAACACTCAAAGTGCACATCTGAAAAGCAAACAGCGCATCTAAATACATCATCATCAGGGACCTGAACCCAGAAATGTCCCTGCAAGTTGAAGATGAAGAGGAAACCTTGTTCATGAGGCACACGGAGAGCCACGCGAGAGCGCCCGGGATAACGCGGGACAACAAAACGGGGAGAATAAACCATGTTTCCATATATATTTCTGAAAGCTGCTGCTGCACCACTACAATTTCCACCTCCCCAGAGCAGCAGGACCCTCTCCCTGGTTTAGGCTGCTCAGCTTTGCAGCAAGAGGCCACATGGAGAGAAGAGGCATGAACTCCTCTCTGATCTGCTACTTCTGAGCTGAGCCCCTGGTCTTAGAGGTTCCCCAGCGTCCCCCAAGTCTTGGGTAAACACATTTGGCCAGTTCGAGTATGAGAAGCTCACAGGGTTGGAGGCTGTTTCCTGAAAGAGGGTTATGCCATCCCACGGATTTCTTGGAGAAGGTCATGCCATCCCATGGACTTCTTGGAGGAGATCACACTATCCCACGGATTTCTTGGAGGGGGTCACGCCATCTGCTCTCAGAGGACATCTGCCCTTTGTAGGTGGGTGCTGTGGGCTGAGAACTGAACATTTCTGCCTAGAAACCTTAAGGCCACCTACACCAGCTCTAAGATTTGATCTAGCTGAATCCTTACTATGCAGCACGGTGAAAGAGCCTGATCTAGCAAATCCTGAATTAATAATTGCAACATGTTGAATACAAAAATAACAAACTTTTAGGACCATGGGATGAAACAGCTTTAAGAGCTCATTACACTGACAGCAAGTTTCCCTTCAAGAAATCTGCAGCGGCGCTCGGAAATCCTGCAGGAACGCTTTGTGAGATGTTGAGCTCTGACAGCCTTTATCTCTGATCAAATACTCGCAAAATCTCTAATTAAAGGTCTTCTGAGCATCCCCTTTTCAGGGGGCGTGCAGGAGACAGTAAGGATGATTGCTCGGTTTCACCAAAGGGCTTATGGCACGAGACTGTGACAAGGTGGCACCAGGCTAGACAAAGCGCTCCGTGAGATGTGGTGAAGCCAGGGGAACAGGTTGCCCATAAAAAGTAGGTTTCTGTATCGGTTTCTAGTGAAAAAAAGTAAGACCATGCATGGAAGAAACAGCCTGGCTTTTGCAAGGATAACCTCAATGGAAAAAAATAATAAAAAAGGATATGTAAGTCCTAAGAACATGGTCATAAGGAAGCATCTACCAAATAATTTGAGACGCTCTCCCTTGTAAACCCTTGGAGGATTAAAAGCACTGAGAGGAGATGACTATCATTACCTGGCATCCTTCATCACCTCAATACACTGATCACGGTGAAGAAAAACTTAAGACATGAATAAAAATAAAAAAAGACAGACGTTGCATTTTCCTCCCTTCTCTGCCTCTCGGCCTCTGTTGCTGGCATCTTTGACACTTCCTTCTCTTTTCGCCCAGACTTACGCCCCTAACTCCAGGCTTTTAATCCTGCTGTCTTCAGATCTTCCTTTTCTTCTCATTCCTCATCTTAAAAATACGTATTTTGGTAGAGGGTATTATCACATCTATCCCGTAAAATAGCAGAAAAATATAACGTGGATGGGAGCAATAAATCAAATACATTGATATTACATACATTAGAAACACATGCAAATCTAATTTATTGCACTTCAAATACCAGAATGGTATTTCAGGTTAGATTTAAAAAATAAAATGAAAGCTAACTTTGTAAAGAATAATTCTCAGTTACTGCAGAAGAAAGTGAAATGAAATTGCAAAATAATAGAAGGAAAAAAAATGATGAGAATTAAAAATGACATTTGCTCAAGCTGAACCTTCAAATCCTACTTTGGCCGTTAGCAAAATGCAGCCGTTTCCAAGTTTTAATTGACATTTCACTGAGGGGCTCAAGGAGTAACTATCAGAGATCTCTCGTGCCTCCAGGCCAAGATTTTATAACCACTGTGAAATCCCCAGGTTAAAATAAAACCATCATAAAACCCCTACTTGGGAGCATCTGAATTGAGCACAGAGGTTTTGTTTGAAATCAATAACTGGCGACATCGACACATTTTTGCACCCGAAACAACCCATCCTCTACCTTCTACTCTAATGACCATCCGCCAAGGCTGACTTTGCCCCTGCCCCTTTCTCCTGGCACACACACGTCTGTCACTGCTGCTGTCACCCCTTGGCTACCTATGGACTAGGAGGGACCATTAGGCCTATGCAGGGGCCTCCCAGCAGCTGCAGCCCTCTCCATCCCATGGCCACAGAAGCAGCAAGTCCTCCTTGTGGGTCACCTTCTCCAGACCTTCCTACTTGTGGGTCACCTTCTCTAGATCCTCCTTGTGGGTCACCTT
>JAWLRI010000376.1:346203-363935 GCA_034781795.1 Crypturellus tataupa | reverse complement strand
TTGTGGGTCACCTTCTCCAGACCTTCCTACTTGTGGGTCACCTTCTCCAGACCTTCCTACTTGTGGGTCACCTTCTCTAGATCCTCCTCCTTGTGGGTCACCTTCTCCAGATCTTCCTACTTGTGGGTCACCTTCTCCAGATCTTCCTACTTCTGGGCCACCCTCACTCCCGCTTCCAGGCCTGCTCTTCTCCTTTTATAACGGTCTTGTCCATACAGCAATTTAAACCAGGGGGCTCTGGCTCAACGGACAAAAGGCCATTATTTTGTTTTTCTAAAAATTCCTAGCAAATTTGTACCAAATCCCTCATGACGCCGCTGAATGTCAAAGCCAGCTCGAAATAAATACGAATTTGCCGATAGCACAGAATATCTAAACAGGCTTGGGTCTTGAGAGTTTTCTCTTCATCTCTTCTCCCTTCTTCTTTTCTAGTAAAATCTGTAAGCTCTCAGCAGGAAATAAAACACCAACTTTAGAAAAACTATTCTACTTTAAAAACTATATAAAAATAAAAGGAAACTTCAGACTTTATGGCCATTTTAGTCCTTCTATGCCTAAGGGCTAGCTTTATTTTTAAGTATTCCTATAAATCAAAGCAACGCAACAGTTGATCTCAAAAACATTACAGTGATATTATTGTTCTACATGCTTATGCCTGTTGTAATGGTTATAAATGGTGTCCCCTCCTTTGCAATTTGTGCGTGTCAGACGTGTTCGTGGGTTTCTCTGCAGATACAGAAACTGCTACTATAACTTTCCACAATATATCCAAGATGCAAAGAAATCGCCCAAAAGGAATCTGGGAGAAGTATTTCAGTTGAGTTTGTGAAATAACTTTGCATCAGGCAATGCTGATTGCACAGAACTAAAAACATACAAGCACATGCCAATTCGATCGGTTGTTTAGGTATTTGTAAGGCCAAAATACTGTGCTATAAAATAATCAAGAACCTAAAGCAAATACTGATAGAAAAATGGAGCTAAAATGATTCTCTGTCATTGAAATAAAACACTCTGGTCCACGGCACTCAGTTCCCTCACAATGTGTATTAAAAACCCATCTAAGCTACTGTGCCGCATCACTGCCACCAGCCTTCAGCGCGCACGGCATGTTCCCTCCAACAGCTCCCTTCCGAGATTACTCTCCGTACGATGCCAAATGCCAACAATTAAAAATTAAACCTGCTGGCGGCACATCTTTGACTCTGACCGTCCTCTGCCTGTCAGCTGTCACCAGCGTTTGTCAACCTCTGCTCACAGGAATTGGTATCGCCCTTCAAAGGGCCACCAAGCCAGAACCAGAGGTTCAGCTCTGCCAGGTGCTTCGGGCTTCATCTCTGACTCAGCCACCACACGCCCAGGAAGGGCCACCAGGACTCATGCCAATCCCCCTCGGTGTGGTGAAGTTAGGTCCTTAGGAGGCCTAACGGAGGTGCAGAGCAGGAACAAGCCTTTTTGCTTACCGGAGGATCCTGGTCCTCAGCCGAAACAGTGGTGATAACGGTGCCCTTGGCTGCATCAGGAGCGACCATGCCCCTGTAGAGCTTTTTGCTGAATACTGGAGAGTAATCGTTCATGTCCTGCAAAACACAAGGTAGAGTTTAGGTCTCAAGGGCCACCAAAAATTACAGACACATTTGCAATTGGGGGTCTTCTTTGGGTTTGTTTTTCCAAACTCTACCCGAATCCCTCCTTCCTATTTGCAATCTGCAACCTCTCCTGGCTCCCATTACAAATATATATATATCAAGATAAATATATGCATTATATATATATATATGCACCCACATGCATATGCCTGTATATATGTTAGCTGGTGTTCTTTGGGCAAAAGTGCAAACCTAAGGCCATGTGCATTGACCTGCACACTGCGAGCCACAGCCACGCGTGCTCTCAGGCTACTCAGAAGTCCTTGTTTTCATCTGCTCCAAGTCACCTGAAAGTCTATTTTTTTGGGCCAAGATTCCTTCCCTGTGAGGCCCAGTAAATTTATCTATATACTCCTCACAAATATATATAGATATCTAAATTTCAATTTTAATACATAAGAATTTGCTTCTGGCTTTCTTCGCAGAGCCACCTTCATAACTTGCATTTTTTCCCCTTCTTGCCCCCTATTTCCTCCCCCACGCCTCGCTAAAGCGAAACCCACACTTCAGCTTTGGGGCTGAGCAGCACAAACGCACCTAAAAGCCGAGGACCTGGGCAACATTTATATAACGGTGCTTCCCACCTGCTACAAGCAAGTTAGAGCTCCTCATGCAGCAAGCGTTGGTGTGCTACACTAACGGTAATTTAAAACATTCAGCCACATTTTGTCAGTGAACATCACACCAAAATAAACATCTACATAAAAAATGAAAAATCGCTCTTACAAATCCAGGTATTGTGGACTTGGGTAATTAATACCCTAAGCTCTGCGATTCAAACCTTCAAGGCCTTGGCAATGCGTTTTTTCCCCTCCCATTTCAAAACAGACCTTCAGATCACCAAATTCAAATGAAAGGCAGCGAGCGAGGCAATTCAAATAGAGCTCAAATGAATACGCTTTGGGGAAAAAAAATAAAAATTAAATGCAAACGGAGTGGCATTTCGACCTGAAGTTCCACACGCTCTGCTCCCTCCCCTTCTTGACCCATTTGCAAGAAGTCAGTTTACTCTATTCAATTCTTAAAAAGAAAAAAATAACAATAAAAAATCAAGGACAAGCAATCTCAGGCTGGCACGCGTACAATATGCCGGCCTTGCTTCTGCTTCACCTCCTGAAACGCCACCCGGGAGCAACCTCATACAGGTCAACACTGAAAACTGTTACAGCCACATAAAATCAGAGCGCTTGACTTTTATTTATTTATTTATTTGATTCTGGGGGGATTTGTGGATTCCTCGATGTTTTTCAGAGACCCCCAACCTTTTAGGAGCAACACGCATGCAGCCAAGATGCCTCTATCTCCATCCATAGGGGGTCACTGCAAGTTATACAGCTAAAAGATTTGTTCAAAGTTTTGACTCTCATGAAAACAAAGGAAAATTATTCAGATAAAAAAGCAGTGAAATTATCACCTCCTGTTATTTCTTCCCTTTTTTAAAATATATATTTGGTCCACTAAAGCAAGGCAGAAGTTGCAAATTCCTGCTACCTCTGATGCAAACATTAGCAATCTCTTTCCAACATACGTATCAAGCACCCTGGCTAATTTGCAAGGACCGAGGTTGGAGGATTGAATCGCAGCAGGTATCCCCTGGGGTTGGGACAGTTTGCTGGTATTATATATTTATTGATGTTCACTGGAGCACTTGGCTTTCCTAAATCTGGAAATTCATTCAGATTCATCTTCAGAACAGTCCCACCACTGAGACCAAGGCATGGGAAGGGTTTTAGCATCCATCTCGTTGTCCAGCTTGTAACGTGACACTGCTAGGAACTCCGAAGTCATGGCAGGGTTCGGGCTCCGCGAGACCGCGTGTGAACGGATGCGCAAGGACCTATGAGCGCTGCGAGTACGTGTCTATATGCAGAAACACCCCCTGCATCCAAACACCTTCAGAATGAGGAGGAGTCTGAAGAGACAGTGATGCAAGGGATAAAAGCTATAAACGGGAGCATCCAGAAGCACGTGGTATGGAGCATCATCAACCTTGTTGTTCATCTAGGAGCTAGGGCTGGACTTTGTGCTTTGAGGACCGTCCCCACTGAGCTGATGAGAGGAATTGTCCCACTCGTGCTCCTCTTGCTCCACAAGTTGACCTTGTGCCTGCACAAGACGCGTCCTACCTTCATTTTTTTTATAATTTTTCTTTTTTTCTGAATATATTCCTATTTGAAGATAAATGCTTTAAAAAATGAACTTTGCTTCTTTCAGAAATACACTGTGTTGGGAGCAAGTTGCTTTTCTAGAAGAAGTTAAGCTTGAGCAGCTTTTTCCTTTGGTGCATACGCAGAAAAGGCTGAGAATGACATCCCAAGCTATTTGGTTCTTGCATCTACTTGGAAAATGCTGAGGAAGGCGATGGATGAGTAGGAAAGCTTGGCACTGCATCTCAGTCCCAGAAATTCTGCTGAGATGGAGAGGCATTGCAGAAATATTCTACAGCTTCGTGGTCAGAGCTAATAACCCGAGATGTCCCCTTTCTCTGTGATCATTCAGGGAAGCTGAATTGAGCCGAGTAATTCAATAATTGAGCCAAATAATTCAATAATTGAGCCAAAGCTGACAAACAGAATTACTCAAAGTACTAAACTGAACCCAGCCGACCAAGGCAACCAAACTAAGACAGGTAGTGAAACTGCTCATGTCTGAGCTGTATTTTTCATTTGTGGATCCTTACCAAAAAACAACAACAACAAAAAAAACCCAGCAGCATCCCCACATTGCTGATAATAGAGCTGAAAGATGCAGGCAATGCTGTAACTCAGCGTCAAAAGCAACTCATGGTGCAAAAGTGCTAAATAAGCCTGTTTCTTTTGCAGCTCTGTATTTCATGCGGCAGAAACCCAAAGGTAAGACACAGCGTGCCACATCAGCACTCAATACACCCGAATGGTTCATAAAATTGCAATTTATGAGAGCTTTAACTGAAATATGACGGCGTCACTTTCGCAAACA
Organism: Crypturellus tataupa; assembly: GCA_034781795.1. Taxonomy (NCBI): domain Eukaryota; kingdom Metazoa; phylum Chordata; class Aves; order Tinamiformes; family Tinamidae; genus Crypturellus; species Crypturellus tataupa. The sequence goes on along the minus strand of JAWLRI010000376.1, from coordinate 359,328 downwards.
ATCTTATTCCCATCTTCCAGGGTTGCTGAAGGACTAGATGTTTAGATCTGCCAAGCCGCCACAAATCAATCTCTCGGCTTCGTAAATCCACAAACCAAGGTTTAACTACGTAATTCCGTACAGCAGAGTAATTACAGCTGCTGTAAACTGTGCAATTAACTGCGCTCGTCAGTGCTGGGAAAAGGCAGCGGCTTCCTGCAGAGGGAGGAGGAGGAAAGCAGGCACCGCTGCCGGGCTTTGCCAGGACAGACGAGGGTTTCCCTCTTACCTTGACCCTCACGGTGACAGTGGCGAGACCCGGGGGCATGGTGCCCTTGCTGTCGAAGGCTTCCACTAAGAAGGTGAAGGTGGCCTCCGTGTCGGAGAAGGATTCGTAATCCAAGGACTTCAGGAGCGACAGCTCTCCCGTGTACTTGTTGAGCGCGAAATACTGGTGCGCCTCCTGCGTCCGGATCCGGTAGGTAACGTTGGAGCCGAGATCCACGTCTTTGGCCTGCAGAAGGCAATGCAGGAAAAAAAGATACCTAAGAGCTAGCAAAATCCATTCGCAAACAGGCAAAATCCCCCTGCCTATTTTCAGCAGTGTGATGAGCGTGACACTGATCATCATTTTAACTGTTCATTTGACTTCAGGCTTATCTGGCTTTCGAGCAAACCAACCTTCTCCCAGCAATCTCAGGAGGGACTCTGCTCATGAGGACGCTGACCTGAACACAGCACAACACACAGACCTCTTGCAGGAGGTGAATCTCAGCTGTCTTTAGAGATCGAGCTTAGCCTAGAGCGTTTAGCAATGTGAGTATCTTTTATAGTCAATGAGGAGAAGATGAGGACACCCCAAGGGCCTGCTTCATTTGAACATCTCGTACAAGCACGGCTTGAATTGCTTCCAGAGGCAACTTGTCTTCATTGACTATAATGTTGAGTCAAGACATTTCAGTTGTCTGAATCACTTGGATAAAGTCCTGTCTTTGCGAGGGAAGAAAATTGTTAGGAGCAACACAATGAGCTTCCAAGAACAGAAAAAAGACACTCAGGAGAATAAAACACTTTTCCCAGAGATTGCAATGGTAGCATGCTGCAGTTTTTCCAAAGACAAATTGCAATAGTCCCCAGCGTTTCCAAATGTGCTTCACCATCTAAGTATTTTTATTTACCTGCTCAAAACACGCGTTTCCCTGCCGTTTTCTTACCTCTATTTGCAGGAAGACAGTGCCAGGCGGCAGGTTTTCCGGCACACAGACGGTGTAGGAGGAGTTTGTGAAAACGGGGCTGTTGTCATCGATATCCAGCACCTTGATGGCCAGCGTGAGCGTGGAGCGGCGGGGGTCCGCGGCTCCGTCCGTGGCTTCCACGATGAGCTCATAGTAGTCCCTTACCTCCCGGTTCAGCTTCACCGCCGTGTAAATGCTGCCGTTCGACGTGATGCGGAAAAGGTGGTTGAAGTTTGCCAGGCTGTAATGAACTTGACCATTTACTCCAGCATCTGCGTCTGTGGCCTGAAGAAACAGAGGATGAAACACTCGATTTTAGGGTGTATTTTAAATGCAAGAGTCATAACTACGTGGCAGCACCAAGCCAAGGGTCAAAACCAATCTCCAACTGTTGTGATTTTGCTCTGTCGGTCTCTTGGCACCCACCTAACCCAACTAAGCCTCACATTTATGTATCAGTAAATAAATCTTGCTGTTATTTACTTGCCCTTCTAGAGATGGACAAGATCCAGATAACTTTCTTCCTAGCACTGGTAGATCCTTAACATAATTTGAAAGCTGATCCATTGGTTTTTGTTTTTGTTTTCTCCCTCCTCCTTAATTAAATTAAGGCATGAGTAATCAGGTCACACGAATTAAGCAAAGGACATTGTGTCAGCAAGATGTTTGCAGTTATTTCCCCTTATAAATGAGAATATGGACCACGGGGAAGACTGCAGGGGATTCTGAGGCTTTGTTATCAGAACAGCCACCAGGAAAGTCCCTTGAATCTTTAATAACAGCAAAGGTGTTCATTATGAGACTTTATAATGAAACCATTTATCTTCCTAGAAATCAATTAAAAGTTAATTAAAATTGTTAATAGGAAAAATTTCACTCCTCTTTGCTCCTGCCCTACATCAATGCAAGAATCTGTAAAAGCTACAACTTCATAAGGACCAGTCTACAGATAACACAACTTTTTAATCAATGTACGGCTGATGGAGCCAGTTTACAGTTGATCTGATTTTGCCCGTGGTCCTCTGAAAAGCCTCTAGCAACCCCTGTCGCTGCTCAGATCTACATGACTGTCACCAGCTCGCACAGGGTTGGCTTATGAAGGACCAGAGAACCAAGAAAACCTGGAGACCGAGGAATGCAACCGAATCACCACTTTATTTTCATGGTCTATATGGTCTACAAGATTACAGCCTCCATCTATATGGGAAGCCCAAATTTCAATTATCACCTCTGCGTCAACACCAAGAAAACCTCATGAACATGAGCAAACAGTGCTCCAAAGTAAGATATTATCTTCCTCAGTTCTCAAAGAGCTTGAAAAAACAATTCTGGGAGACCAAAATCACCAAAGCCTCTCTTAAAGGGTCATTAATTCTGAAATATAACGACAAGCGTTTAAATGTCAACAATATTAATTGTTTCATTACAAGGAGCCAGGGCTGCAGGGAGCCTCTCGTCACAGCCAAGAGCTGAAACGCATCCTAAGGCACCGCTCTGCTTCCATCTGCACCTGCCCTGGAGTCCGTTTTCCCTCTGTTTTCCTTTGGGGACACAAGTGCTCCACGTCCCACCTGGACAACATTCTGCTCCTGTGGTTCAGCAAGGTTCAAGGCTTCCTCGGATGACACCAGCATTTTATTAGCATGGTTTTTAAACACCTGCTGGCTTTCAACTACATTAAAGTATGAAACTACTTTTAAACTACACCTTTAATATACATTCAAAACAATAAGTAGTATCTTCTTTACAGGACTGTGGCATTACAGCAGTACTTTTGCACAAGTTTCAGATAAGAAATATAAAGTCTCTATTATCTGTTCAAGCCAAACCAAAAAGCTACGCCAGGGTTTTTATGTGTATGTTTCTGCTATGCAATTTCTTGCAGTAAAACTTGGTGTTTTGGACTGCCAAGAACAGAGAGCGGCTGCGTTGCAATGTGAAATCATCCTTCAACGTATCGAATTCTTGCATAAAGTCACTCTGCAGGATATATAGTAAAAGACACTTGCAACACGGGCACACATCGCGTGAGCTATCACTGGTGGTGGCAGTCTAGGACACAGAGCTAGGTCACCTGGGGAGGCCAGCCTAAAATCAAAGGCAATATCCTCCCATTTTAAAAGACAATACCCTCCCATTTTCAAAAAAAATATCCTCAACATTTCAAAGTGCTTTTTAAATACTCTAGCATCCTACACTCAAATAATTTTCAATACGCTGAAGATTACATGTAATCTCCTCGAGTGTTTCAGCAGACGACAGAAGTCCCTTATTGAACAAGCAATTCTTTTCTTCTTAATAACGTTTTTAGAATTATTTGTTAGGGCAAAGGAAGTCAATGGCTGCAAAAACGTAATTTAAGGAACCTCCCACTGACGTTAATCACCTTGTAACGCTTAAAAATAGACAAGCTTGCTGCCATAGGGAGTACAACCAACTCCTAACTTGATATACTAGTGCTGGCTGTTTTTATGGGAAAGACAGTTAGAAATGAGGATGGTGGTGATCACTCAAGCCACAAGAAAAAAAAAATCCAGATTAGAAACTGGAAAATAGACTCAAAAGTCTGCAGGGCCAGTTTAATCCTGCCTTGCGAGCTCAGGGAAACCATCATTTCTTAGTCCACGAATGGAAACCTCAGCAGCCGGATCTGAAAGGTGGATTCAACTTTTTGAATCCAAAATCCAATCCAAGAGTTGTCCCTCAAGACACAAGTTAAGAGATGGGAAACTGCTGACTGCGGAAATGCAACATGGAGGGATGCAGGAGGACCAAGAGCAAAAGAAAAACCTTAGAAAGTTTTAGAATTGAGAATTCCCATAGTCCCTGGCTGTCTGTCGCGAGGGAACATCATCACCCCTTGGGATGGAGGCACCAGTCACCTTGTTCCAGGCAGGAGGAACCACTCCTGCTCACCAGGGACTCTGAGATCATGGAGAGCATCCTCGCAGTGACACCAACCCTCAGGTGCCCCTCATCAGGATGGGGGAACAGGAAAGGGTCAATCTTCTTTTATTCCCATTATTTTTTATTTTATTTTTTTAAAGTTTCCCCAAACCACCTGTGGGCACCTCTATGCTAATAGGCTTTGCCCCAATACTCTCACAGAAGCTGGAAAATAATTTCAAAAGCCCAAATCACTCCTTTCTGCACCATCTATTTGCATTTATGAACTTGCAATGTCGGAAAGTACATCCAAATATTTGCATTATAAAGAGAAAGCTTTTTTTCAGAGACTGAGAATTAGGACTGGTGATAAACATGACAATAAATGATACAACGAGTTCCTGTCATTCCCAACTGGGAATGAGCTATCAAAAGGCTTCATTAAACCGTTTCAGCACAACATAACTCAGAAAATACATTAATTTCTAAGATATAGAGGTTCTGTTGCAACGACATATTTCATTTTATCGTTTCATCTGAGCTAAAAATAGACTCGGTCTCGTGTTCAAGAAGATTATTACACCTTGAGGGCACCCAGCAGAGCACAAAATGGATTTTCAAGATACTTGGCACCGATTTGAATTATTGCGTCCATACATTTTAAGATGCATAATGAAGAACGACCACATAAAACGAGCAGAATGACAGTAATCTATACATTTATGAGGAGGGGTTTAATTGCAGGAATCCTAATTTCTGCGTGCACAAGGGTCCCCCCAAAAGCCCTTGGAAGTAATGGGTATTTTAGTACAGAGTAACAACTGTGTATCTGTCCTGTAACTGTGTATCTGTCCTCTTCCTCAGGGTGCAATTATTTTGTGCTCTTTTCCAATGGCCTGGGCTGCTCGTGCAGTAACATAAGGTTTTAGCCCTGCGGAGTTAGTAACTTACCCTCACTTGGCCAACGAAAGCATTGGCTTCCTCCTCCTGGACAGAGAGGTTTTTAGGTAGAAACATATCAAAAACGGGCCCGTTGTCATTTACATCAGTCACCACTATATTAACGGTAGCCGTTGAGGTCTGTAAAGAAAGAAAATTAGGGTCATGATTATGGATCACCTTCGTTTTGCAATTTTACAGATGCCTTAGCAAGAGAACTGGTGTGGTCTAGTTTCTCCCTTACTCAGGCAGAGTAAGGTAGAAAATGTGGATTTTTTTTTTTTTTACCCTAAAACCATGGAAGATTGGGGCTAGCAACGTGTATTTCTGCAGACCTCATGTTCCTACTCTAATTATCTGAAGTACAGATGGCAGCATCGGCACTAGAGCTCGCAGACATCAACTCAGTACCCCAGACTCGCTCCCTGCCTTGCTCAAGGGCATTTGGTCCTGCCTCTGGTGCAAACCCCAGGGCATGAAGCATCCCCTAACCGAGAAGGCTAACGCGCCAAGCCCGCTCCACTTGCAATACCCCCAGGAAGCAATAAAGCCCACGGATAACCAGGACTGCACCTTCGCTAAGGGCTCTGGAATTTGTGTCTCCATCGTGCCCGCTTCGCCACGAGTTCCCAACAGACCAGGGACGTGGGTTGCCCCAGTTTGCAGCTGCCGGCTTCCAAAAAGCGTTTGGAAGCGGTTGGGCTCCAGAAACATCAAACAGGAACTCGTGGATTTCAAAAGCCACAGCTGGTGCCTACCACCACTGGAGGAATGTCCCTTATCACCCCATTCATCCAAGTTGAGAGCTCAACCACAGCCAAGGACGGCAACATCTCCCATCTAAAGTATTCCATCTCAAGCCCAGTGCTTAGTATGTTATTATTATTCTTATTTTACATTAAGTGAGATGAAGTCCCTTAGAAGCTTAGCTTATAATGGCCAGGATCTTTGCTCACAACAGAATCTAATTAAAAATAACATATATATTTACATGCCTTTAAGTCTTGTTCATAATTTCTCAGGCTGAAGTTGCAAGAGTCCAAATAAAAGTTATGTATTTCTTGCATTGTGCAAGGGTTTTCAACATCCCTTCTATACATTCTTGGTCCTGAGGGCTATGAATTACGTGTTCTGATTCACAGTGAAGTTGCCAGCAAAACTGTAGCTGACCCTTCCTTGAGGAGGAGGCTGGACCAGCTCCTGGGACCCTTCTCAAACTTATTTATCCTGCGACCACTGCTCCTAAAGCCATAGGTTGGAAATGCAGACTCTACAACTTGCCTCCCAAGCGGTAATTTTAGAGAAGCATGAACATTCTTTAATCAGATAATCCTTTTTTTCCCTTAGGCCTTAAATGGAGTTTTTCAATAAGGCCCTCTCGATGCCAAGCAGTAGGGGGATTAATGTGGGGAATAGTAGCCTTGTAATCATAGTAACAGTTCTCCCTAAATAGACCATCATCTTCCAATTTCAACTAGTTAAGAAGAAAAGGACCCCACAACATTTTATGGACTTGTTGAAGCAAGGCATCCCCGTGTCACCCATGAGAAGACTGGGCCATTTCATCAGCTTTAAATATGTCTATAACTAGAAGGAACAGGAAAAAAAATCCTATTAAATAATTCTTGCCTATAAAATAAAAGCCAAAAGACTTTTACAACATCACCCACAATTCTCATCATCCTGTCCTAACAGGAGGCAAGGGCAGCCAACTCTTCACCACTCTGGAGACTTCTTTTTAACGCATATGTTGATGTTAAACACCAACATCACATCATTACAGTCACTTTGGCCATCTCTACCATTATGTGTTATTTGTATTTCCACACCTCTAGCCTTTCATCATGCTAGGTGATTTATAATTCCTTTAAAACATCCTTCTGAGAGTGATATAAGGGGATAGATGTCAAGTTAAGTTCTGTGAAAGGAGGCGTGGATCTCTACATGAAAGGGAAAGGAGTTACCTTCCCCATAACCTGTTTCAGGAGGGATTTCAGCAGTGCAATATTGTGCTGCACAGGCATGTTTTATTTAACTCTCCCCGCTCCACAGCAGGGAGTTGGAGGTGAAAGCAGCCAAACTCAGGGGCATCAAGAAACGAGAGTAGTTCCCAAGTGGAAACAAAGAGCCCCGCTAGTGCAGGAGCACCATGTGGAGAGAGATGTAGAACGCGATTTTAAGCTCAGATACCTAACAAGACCTCTCCATCTCCACTGTTATTCCATGACGGAGCTTGTAGGAGCACTGCTGCGCTCCCAGGTGTCTTGCTCCTCTCTTGGTATTGCTGTAGGCCTTCAGAAAACCCTATTTAGATACCTCTGCTCTGTAAATAAATATAGATACTCATCTAACTGTCCAGTGTTTAACAGGAAAATCTGCATAAACCTTTCCTGGGCAAATGCTGAGGAGATTTAATGCGTTTGATGGGCTAAAGAACAAGTCTAGGATATGGCTGCCTGATCTTCAGAAGAGGGTTAAGGGAGAAGACGAGTACTAGCAGCACAGAAATGAAAGGGAGGGCAGCAGCATTATTTGCATCAACCTTTGGCTGCACCCTTTTTTGCCAAAAAGCAGCAAAAAGGCAAGTGTCGTGGCAAGGTCGCTTTGCTTTGGGATCAGAGGACATTACCCAACAGGGCATAGGAAGCGGTGACCAAAATACTTGTTGAGGCCAAGGAAAATTGTTGCAGATGACAGACACGCTATATCAAGACCAATACATGTCAGGTCATCACAGCACGTTCTCTTCAGCTTCTGCAGAAAACTCACCCCGTCTGGCCTGCCGTCCGAGGCCGTCACGATGAGAATATAGCGGTCGGTGCTCTCCCTGTCCAAGGGCTTTGCTAAGGCCAGCAGTCCAGAGCTAGCAACAAGACAGAAACACAACGTGTTAGCCCAACAGCAGCTCCTGTGGGAGCCTTTCTTAGCTTTTACCCTTCTAGCATTTTCAGCTGGGCATAGCCAAGAGGGAGATGGGGCAGGTGCAGATCTACCTGGTTGCCCGGAACTTCATGGAAAACCCTCTCCCCCTGTTTGTAATATAGTGTTTGGATTAAGAAAAAGCCATTTCAAAGTGATGCTCCAAGTCCGGCAGCTAAAGTAAACACTGTCCCTGTTATTAGCAAAGCCCTGACAAGCGTAAAGGATTTTAATTACTCCCCAGTTACTCTTTTTTTAATGGAGTGTTTCCACTTTGGTGAGTCCTAGCTACCAAAATTCTTAAAGTTTCGGGCTGATTTTCAGGCTTGTCCACTTACTTTTGCGAGAGGTTAAAAACTTGCTGAGGATCTCCATTCTGAATGAGGTATCTGATGGGGTCTCCTTCTCTATCCACAGCCTTGAAGCCAAAAAAAAAAAAAAAAAAAAGATAAAATGAGGTCAGCTACAAGCTATAATTAAGTACCATGAAAGGTTAAAACTAAAAGTGTCTTCCCACAGGGTAAAGGCAATAAAACATGTGAAGCTGTAGAAGGTCAATTAACAAGGTCTAGGAGTGGCAGGTAGGATGTGGAAGGAGACGAGTCCAAGTGAAAATGAGGCTATGGAGGGAGACACCCGTGAGCCACCCATCTGGCAACACCCATCCCCGTTCCTCATCCATCTTGCAGAAGCTTTTGGTGGGGGCCACAACTTTGGGCTGCCCATCTAAAGGCAACGAGATCAACCAAACTGTTTGCAAGCAACCCAAGATCGCAATGTGGAGATGGCCAAGAGTGAGGCCAAGCAGCTCAGGACCAAGCCATGTCAAACCCACCAGGCTGCTTTCCTTTTACAAGGGAACAACGGGTCCCATGAGTGAGGAAAAAAGCAGATTCTCTGTAGACTTTAATTGGCAATGGTTGGCAGCACCCAGAGCCACACACACCTCCCAGAACACAATAAACTCCGGGAGTTATTTACAAACTAAACGTGCAGACTGCTAGCTACTGCAGTGCTCGTGCTCAGTGCTGTTAGTTACAGTGGCAGCCAAAATCAGCCCGTTGTGTTTTAGAGAGAGAGAGCAATAAGGCATTTCATCCCAAACCCTTATTATATTGATAAGACTATTTCTGAAAGCAAAGGTCAGCATGAAAACACATACATGAAGTTATCTGTAAAATATTTGAGGATGACTATGTTCCTACTTATGGGAATTATTTTAAACTCCTCTTTCACCCCCCAAAATACAAGACAACCAACAGATAACTTCGTGTTTGCATGGAAAAGACAGCGCAAGGTTTAACAAACTTCAATACTGCTCAGTTTATGAATGTTTAAAATGTCCTGATCAATTTTACACAGGGAGTAAAATAAAAAAAAAAAAAAAAAAAAGAGGAAGACAGAAATATATTGTGCACAGTAAAAGCCCTTTAATACAGATGGGCACATTAATGCAGAATGAGGCAGCTGAACTAGCACCACAAAGGCAGTGCATCTGCATTCTCCTTCCAGAGCTGCCGGCCCTTCACGAGAAACAGCCTGAGCCGAAGCCACCAAGTGTATTTGTGATTTAGCAACTAAATATTTTTTCCATGGACAGCAATTATATGTCTGAATGCAACGCATTTATAACATATTGGTAACACAGGATGAATGTTCGCTGCAGGGGTAACAGCCAGACAACGTTTTCTGCAGAGCTTCCAAAGCCCTTGACACCAAGGGACACATCTCCCTCTTTTCTGAACGTGGCAATTGCTGCTTTAGGGGGATCTTGGTGGCGCTGCAAAGAGGAAAGTCACTGCTGCATCACCAAGATGCTCACCAGCACTCTGGCCAGGAGCAAAGTAGCTGACAGGCCCATTTTGCATCTCCCATGTCCTGCTTAGATTTAAATCTCCAGGTTTACTTAACCACCAGCGCTACTTGAAAAGGAAAACTCAATCTAGGGCAAAAACTTGCTTCTTTTCTCCATAAATCCATGCCTGGCAGACCAGCAGTCACTGCTATTTCCTAATGGAACCAAGTACCTGACCCCCAAGACAGGACTGCAGCTTGGCTGCTTATGCTGCCCAGGTGGTTTGCAAGGTGCAGGAAGGGGAGCCCAGCCAGGAACAAACTCCAGCAATAAGACAGTGCCGCACAGCCAAGTAACCCATTGGTGAAAACCAGCCTGCATTGATGGGAATAACCGTCTTCAGCTGCTTTGCATAAAATAACAGGTTGAACAAGCCCAAGCGGCAAAAATCCTGTGGAAACTCACTGCCAACAAGGCATGGAAATCCCTAGAATGCCTTGATTCACTGGCAAATCAATATAGAGATGTTCAAATAAGAAAACATGAGTTGTTTTGGCCTTTGAGCCAACATGAGGTATGAGAAACCATCATGAGATGATTCTCCAGCTGCGTGTGCAGCCTTCTCCTTACCTTTCTGCTTACCTTTCACCACATTGAACATACCCCAAAGGTTCAGAAATACTCAAGGAGATGTTTTTCCTCAATGCAGCTATATGAAAATGGCTATTTATTACAATCACTTTTAACCCCTAGAAGTGGCAGTGTTGGGATTGGGCGTTGCATGCCGTGGACACGAGCAGCAGTGACTAAGCCGAGGCTGGCAGGGGGCTTTCTGTACCTGCAGGTTTAACAGAACGGCCCCGATGCGCATGGCCTCGCTCACTTCCAGGCTGTACATCAGCTGCGGAAAGCGGGGAGGGCTCTGGTTGTTGGGCGGAAGGACCTCGATGTAAACCGTGGTGATGGAGCTCCTGCGAGGAGGGAAAAAAACAAAGCCCGTGAAAGATCACTAGGCTGCACGGCAAGGCAAACAGTAACGTCCTCTTTATTTACAAGATTTGCTTTATGACCATACGTTCTCCAGGTCTACCAAGCTCCCTTGGCTCTGCATCTTCTGGATGTCAGACTGGAGGATACCAATTCATGCTGCCAAGCAGCGCATCCACCCCAGGAGGACCCGACTCCGCTGGACATTTGCTCCATTTTTGGGGGAAGAGAGAGATCAAAAAATGAAGAGGACAAAGCTGGAGAAAGCCCATGGTGTCCAAAAGTGGATGTGGAGTCTCCTTCTTTGGAGATATTCAAAACCCACCTGGACACAATCCGTGCTCTAGGTGACCCTGCTGGAGCAGGGGGGATGGATGAGCTGGTCCCCAAAGGTCCCTTCCCATCCCAACTATTCTACAATGAGTGATGAGCCTGAGTCTGTCACGGGCTGCATCGACACTGCTTTTGCCTTAGCCATATCTAAGTGTGCTTCACGCTAGTCTCAGAGACATGGGAAGCTGGAGGAGCCACCAAGCTGCAAAAGCCACCCCAAACTCTGCAGCTGCACTGACCCCTCAGCTCGAGGAGGCCCCAGACGGAGCCCAGGTCTTCAAGGCTGAAGCTCTGCTGGGACCTTTGCAAACCCTGCAACTGCACTGGCTCGAGCTTTGGGCATGACAGAAGGGAACTGCTTCGTGAGAAGAAATGGAGCCGCCCCAAAATTTTAGGAGGCAAAACATTTGGGAGGCAATTTCTAGGAGGCAATTTCTCTTACGCTGCTTGTCCAACACGAGATCATGACGCCCCGGAGAGCTACACAAATAGGAGTAGGGCCATCCCCTTTCCACACCGCTACGGCAGGACCCCGCGATAAGGTGACAGTGACAGCCAGTACCTCCTCTGCGCGGGGGGAGCACTGTCGGACGCCTTGACAGTGAGCGCGTAGGAGCGGCCCACTGAGAGCACGACCCCCGGCGCGATGGTGACAAGGCCGCTCTGGCTGTCGATGACGAAGTCGCCCTGATCCCCGGCCAGAATTTCGTACACGATGTGGCCGTTGGGGCCCTCGTCCGCGTCCACGGCCGTGAGCTGCAATCGAGAAGCGCAGCGTCACCACGCGCAGGTCCCTGCTGCAGCTTCACTGCTTGCAGGAAAGAAAAGGGTAGGAAAGTGGGGAGAATCACAGAGCAGACAGCAAACCTCAGTACTGAAGGCCGCAAGCAAATTATTTTAAAGTATGAGCTTTATCTAAAGCCCTAAGTTCCCTTAATCTACTGCTCGATACCTTCTGCGTTCCTCGCCACCTACCCAAGTGACATTCCTGAGCAAAAGGTGCTGCAATAACCTTCGCTGCTGAACATCAAAAGCATCACCCACAAAAAAAAGATAAGTAAGGGCTTTATATCCTAAACGCTTAATTACAGGAACAGGAACGAGGCCAGCTTTCACTGGGGTGACACGGAAAAGGAAATTAATTGAATATCCAAATGTAGAAATTAATAGGGTTAATTAAACTTACAAATACTGAATGTTTGCAAGAGTAAGCGGGTTGAGTAACATTTTGAGGGCAAAAAAAAAAAAAAAAAAAAAAAAAAGAATTAAATACTGAATTCAATAATCTATGCCATAATCTATGATCTTCGAAACTGGCTCTCCAGTTGTTCCCAGACGATAGTGTTTCAGAGTTAACCAGATTTTACAAATATATTTTGTGTAAAAATACACCATGGGCCAACAGAGCTGCAGTCCAATTTGGGCTAAAAAGGTGCAGTACGAGCATTGCTTTAGCTACTTCATTAAATCTCTGTCCATTATATTTTTCCTTGGGTGGATCACTGTGTTTACTGAGAAACGCAAAGGTAGCCTGCTTGTATTTTCATTTCCTCTAAAACCACATACTTAGCAGCTGGAATCTGATGCGATGATGGAGCACAGAGCAACAGCTGCAAATAACCATGCGAATAAATCCTTAGAAGTGGGTTTGGACATCACTCGAACAAAAATATTTCTGCTACATTTTTGTTGTTTGTGGGCAAGACGTACGCAAGAAGCTGGAAATGATGAATGTAGAAGCAAAAGAAAATGCCACCAAGGCCGTGTTTCCTCTTTTCTTCTTCCTCTGGTCTTTGGCACAAGGGCCATTTCTGCCAAATGTGTGAAATTAAGTGCTCCAACAGCATGTCCAAACTAAACTGTTTGTGGGACTCGAGGCCAAACTATTCTGATGCTCACAGGCTGAACAGACAGTGCCCTAATTGACCCCATAATCTCTTATATATACACCATAGCTTATTGCTTATATATACTGTAACTTACTAGAGTAGATAAATTAAAATGGATTATATTTTGTTCCAGAGTTTTAATACAGAGGTTCTAGGAGGAACA
>JAWLRI010000376.1:291418-346065 GCA_034781795.1 Crypturellus tataupa | reverse complement strand
TAACTTACTAGAGTAGATAAATTAAAATGGATTATATTTTGTTCCAGAGTTTTAATACAGAGGTTCTAGGAGGAACAAAATGACATAATTCATGAAGGTGGCTCAGAATTTTTTCTATAAACAGAATGTACAAATATATACATAAAATGTATATACACACACATACACACTATAAAAATCATCTCTATATCCTTTGCATTCTTCCCAAGCAAGCCTCTCTCTTGCTCTCTCTATTTTGGGTCCTGCCTGCTATAAAATTCCTATAGAAATAAGGGGTATCTAAAGGAAAAAAAAATATAATGGTGGGAATTGAAATGACCTCTTTGAATGATATTATTGCACTATAACTACATACTCCACTTGAATAAAATACCTATAAAAGCAGGTGGAAAAACGTCCTAAGAAATTCCCAAGCTGAAGAGGGTGATGATCATCCTTATCATCTCAACCTGAGCAGACACTTAAGGGCAAGCCAGCACTCGCATGTAAAATACGGTCAGGTTACACAGATTCACTGAGGTCACTGTTCTTTTTCTAACCTACTTTTTGTGATTAAAAGAGTGGGTTTTTTTTAATGAGATGATCTTAACTGCCCTGCTTTAATATTTCATTTGAACTGGTCTCTGATTTAACAGGCAAGAAAATGGCACTGTGATGGCTCGGGCCCAGTCGGAAGGTAAGAATTGAAGTCACCTTTATGACGCCATCTCCAGGCCCCATGTCTGTGTAGATCTTGACGTTGTAGGAGATGTTGGAGAAGGTGGGGGAGTTGTCGTTGGCATCGAGCACCACGATGTTGACGGTCACCGGGGCGCTCTCCTGCACGCCGTCGGACGCGGTCATCTGCAGCCAAGGAGCACAAGGGGAACACGTTGCGACAAGACAACCTTCACCGCAAACCTTCCCATCACAAATACGAGAAGATTGGGTTGAGGATTTGCGTGTGCTTCGTGTGAGCAAAGCCCCACGTGCCTCCGCGGGCGCTTCTCGCTTACCGAAAACGTGTAGAGCTGCTGGGTCTCCCTGTCCACGGGCTGCAGCAGGGTGAGGTAGCGGGTGATGCCCGTCTGAGTCACAGTGAAAAACGCCGTGTAGTCGTTGAGGAAGAGCTGGAGCTGCGGGTCCTTCGTCTTTGAAGGGCCACAAAAGAGAATAGTTAATTGTAAATCCGATTTTTAAAAAATAAATTAAATATACGTGCCTTTAAGCGGTCTGTTACAAAATTAATGCAAGTTTTTGTTTTAGCTAGAAACTAAATAAGCAGAAAGTGCAATACAGTGATACAGCCTAGAGTGGAATAAAATAAAATAAAACACAAAAAAACCCACCACCTTATTTTCTTGGAGGAAAAAGAGGTACCCAAAATACCCTTTACAGGTTAAGGAAACCCAAAGAGTAAGTAAATCCCCACATCTACCAGGTTGACCGGTTGCTTTTTTATTTTCTTTAAAAAGACGCTTTTTAGCCAAGAGTTGCTTAGCAGTAAGAAGGAAGCATATTCAAGCCTTTGTCATAAGGCACACTAAAAACAATACTAAAAAGAGGGAAATGATCCTGACTAATGCTTCAATAAAACAGTTGAGTGGCTGCAACGAAGTTATCAGCCCATGTTGTAGCATGTGGCTTTAAAATAAAAATCACTATTGAGAGATTTTGCTCATGCACGCGTTAAAAAAAAATCATAATAATCAAAGGATGCTGATGCAACCCTTTCAATTTCTTAACTGCTCAGATCAAAATAAAAGCTAAAATAAAACTTTTGTATTGCTTTCAATAGGAAATAACGTAATCAAGACACACTATTATTTTATTTTTCCATAGGCGACAAACAGGGCAAAAAGAGCCTTAACTAACCCTAGGTAACAGAGAAGAGGAACAAATAGGCTAGCAGTATAAATGAAAAACAGCAGAAAATAACAGCAGGCACACAAAGTATAACTTGAAAGAGAGTTTTGCATGCCGGTATTTCCACCGTAATTCCATGCACGTCCCCCCATGCACATAGCAAGGCACACAGCACAGCTACAAAGAGCCAAATCTCACAAGCCATCCAAAAAATAACACTGTGTTAGTCTACTAGGGCTTTTTTTCTGAAACAATATCCAAAATCTTGGCAACCCAACGCCAAGTCAATGAGTCGCGGTAGCTCTGCAGGCATTGAGCCTGCATTCGATGCAGTAACAAGCAACAGTGAGGAGGAATCGGGACAAGGCAAAGACAAAGCCGAATTTATTCTAGCAAACCCAAATACCCTAAAAGAGCCAGATTTTGGCAGCCTAGGGTTGTACAACTGGGGTGATAAACCCTTTCGGCTGCTGAAAGCTACGTGGAAGCAACAGCCAAGTGCTCAGAGCGCGCGGCTTCCTCCTGCCAGCACAATTAAAATGCACTTTACAGCCAGCAATGCAAAAGGTAATCGCTTTTGCCCATGGAAAATTAGGGCTGGTGACTGCCAAAAATGGATTTTTTTGCAGACGCTGCAGAGTCAGCCAAATTTTCTCATTTGCAAAAGGCCAGTTTTGGCCCACTGCGCTATTCTGAACACAAATAAATTGTGTCAACCTGGAGAGAAGGCAACTGTGGAAATGACCCAGCAGTGCTGCCATCACTATTGAGATTTTCATTTTATTATTATTATTTTTTAACTCTTTTAAGTGGTCCTAGACTTGAACATAAAAACAAATAAATAATAAAATAAAATAAATAAAAATCATACTGCAAACACAACACCCAATACCTACGGGAATGGCACCCGGTCCGAGCTACAAGGCAAAAATGCATGATGGAAAATGAATGTGAGCAAAGAAACACAAAGCTGCTGCTGCTGCATATTATAAAAGCAATACATTTGGATAAAAAAATAAACAAACCAAAAGCTCCCACTGCTAGAAACAAAAATGCAATAACTGAGAAGCTGCAGGAAAAATTGGGGGAGGGAAGACAGTTCAAGAAGATATTGTCCAAGGCACAACAGGAGGAGTTTGTCCTCTTCAAGCCCTTCTATCTAAAGTGAAGCTTTTAAAATAATAATATTTAGTTATTTTGCATATTTCAGTGATATTTAGCTATTTAGTTAATGCTAATAATAAAAGGAAGAATAAAGGCACAAATGCAACTAGAAAGAAAAGCTGCATCACTTTTCAGATTTAAAAAAAAATATATATATATTTTTTTACTTTCTAAGCAAGAATGATTCCTGAACTGAAATACTGTAACATGACTACTGGAGTGCTAGAGTGCTGAGCACACCTCAATGCTTTATCAACTTGTATATGTATTTTACATATATATATATATATATATATATATATAAATGTGTATATATATATTTCAAAGAGTAGCAAGGTTCTACCTAAAGATCTGTTTGCACCGTTATTGCTATGAATTCATTTTTCCAAGGCCATGTTGTAATTCTCCCAAGGTTTAAATTCAAAACAAGGGCCTTTTTTTATCTTTCTTTTTTTTTTTACACAGTGCAGAAGGCTCCTTTTAGAAGGCCTATGTATCCGAAATGCCACCAAATGATGGTGATAACATATGGGGCACTGAGTGAGGAGATCTTCTGGCTCCAGTGCAATTTCACAGTTGAGAAACGTGTGAGTTTTTTTTTTTTATGATTCAAGATTTCCTCCTTTAATATCCTGAGTGTACTGCAAAACTTATATCAAATTGGCCTTTATTATATTTACAAATATTTTAGTGGGCCATTTTTTAAAAGTAAGAGGTTGGGGCAAATCCACCACAAAGCAGTATCAGTTAGTTAACTAATATCTGGCTTTGTAATGCAGAAACCTTCCCAAATCACTTCCAGTAGCAAAACGTGCCAACCCCAGAGAGTAAAGTGGTTTCTTCTCCAGACCAGTATCCCTCAAATCCCCCCACCAAAAACCTGCTGCGTGAGGGAAAAATTCACAGTCGACTCCGGTTCAAGACAAAAAAATTGTTTTTGGTCATCTTTGGACATAGATTATTTTCAAGCAAGGTCTCTACAATGTCAGAAGTGAAATCTGGACAACTGCAAGGTGATTTCCGGCGTGTCAAGTCGAGAGCTTTAATAAAAACCTGTCATTGCCCATTGCAGATATTACTGCAGAACATCAGCCTCCAGCATCCTTAGATGCCTGAAGACAACATGAGAACACAAAAAGGATCAAGAGAGATGAGAAGGAGAGGGAAGGGAGAGGCCGGGGAGATGACGGAATGCAGAAGGGAACGAAAGCTCAAAGAAAAAAGAAGATGCAAGGAAACCTGAGGGAGCAGGGATAGCCTTAGGGGCTCGGTGTACTGCTCCTTTGAAGAAGTTCAGTTCTTACAACGAGGGATGTTAGTACAAAAACCTTGACAAGGAATGGGTAGTTCTCTTGGCCTCCAGCTCTCCTATTCCTCTTCCCATCTTCCCCATGCCCCACTGCAGATCCATCCTGCCCTCAAAATCTGCCCGTTTTCCCCTCCATCCACGAAGGAAGCGCCTCCGCGGCGGGCGCCACGCACCTCCTCCACGTCGTTGTCCAGCACGACGAGCCCCAGCGGCGAGGTGAGGTTGAGGTTCTGCGAGATGGTGGTGCCCACGGGGGACGACTCGAGGATGAAGCCCTCGTACGTGGAGCGCGTGAAGTAAGGCCGCTGGTTGTTCTCGTCGAGGACTTCGATGTGCAGATTGGCGAAGGCGGGGAGAGGATGGCCGTTGTCCTGCTCGGCCTGAGAGAGAGGAGGAGAAACCAAGTCATTTAGTGCAGACTTTCAGGTCCTGCAAAGTTACTGGTTGCCTTGGGTTTGCTTTTAAGAATGACTATCCAATCGCACACAGTCTCCATTCTGGCCACCTGACTTGGAAACTTGGCATCGTGCGAGAAAGAAGTATCAAAAATCAGCTAGGAGATAAGAAAAAAAAAATATATAGATGCAACCATAATTAACCTTGGTCACAACAAAACTTTAAAGCTACGCAAAATAATCTGCCCTGAAGTACTGAGATCACAGGTTTTGACGACATCTCTCGTACACAAAAGGATAAAATAAACCTAGAAACTCCTTAAAATACAATGTAAAACCACCTACGTTGATACCACCACAAGCAGAAGACTACAGCAGTTACGGGCAGATGGTTCTTGCTGCTTGTTACTGGGACAGCATATTTTACTGGATACAGTAGTACCATTCTTTTTTGTCCAAAACCTGCATTTTTCTCATGTTAGACAAGTGGAATTTTAACTTGATTTTGCCCGTTTCCAGACTACAAGGCAAACTCTTGGTTTCCATTAACAGCCCCACTTTGCAGGATCTCATCCCACCAAGCTCTGCCCATTCATACAGCATCACCTCATCTCTTCTTTATAAACCTCTGCCCCATAAAAACACAAATCGAGAGCACTGGCATAACATGCTGATGTGCCACAAATCCGTGGTTTTGCTTTTTCCTCTCTTTTTTAAAATGATTGCTTAAATTAAAAGAAAACCAGGAAAAAATGACTTTTTTTTTTTTTTTTTTTGAATCTCAAGCATTAGGGTCAGATCCAACAAGGGGAAGAGTCTCATTACAGATATCACAGGAGGGTGATTTTGTTCAAGAGCTCAAACACGAGATGTCAGGAAAGAAACTGCAGTCACTTCTGACTCTTCTTGTGTGCTCCAAGGATTCAAGAGACGACCACAGTGATCAAACCCATACTGGTTTCTAGAAATTACTAAATTACCATTAGTTAAGAATATTTAAGAATTTTAGATTTTTTTCCTGCTCTTTTCCTGCTAAGAGGGCCCCCGTAGGATGTGAAGCACTGGGCCACCAAAGGAGACCCATACGTCCAGGTGGCCCCAACCACTTCTGAAGGGGGAGCCGGGTGCCTTCATCCTGTTCACTGCAAACCATTTAATTAGCAATTGGTCAGAAATTTTTTAATTTCACAAATTTCATTCACCAGAGAAGCACTCAACCATCACCAAGTAAAACCTAGTCCTGTAGAAGTTAACAGCAAAACATTTTAAAACCAAGAGCACAGTAGCTAGTGCTGGCACTGGAGACTAGGTAGGTGATTCCTAAAGCTGAGCATACCCCATAACTGACAGGCTCAAGATTTATTTTCTGTTTTCTTTTTTTTTTAAAACATCTGAAATTTGCTTTCCTTCACTAGAGCACCAGCAATTTCACAAGGAAAGGTCATCAACACTTCTTGAAGGGGTTCTAGCTATTGATCCACAGACCTTGAAACACATCTTGATACGGACACTTTGAGGCCAAAAATAATTAATGTACACATGGAAATAATCTCAACAGGAGCCGTCTCCCTCTGTAGCAGACACCTCAGTCCAAAGCTTTACAGAGCTGTCACTCAGCAAAGCCTTGCATATAACCTGGATCTTTCTGCGTGGTAAAAAGACAAGACACCAGCTCTGTAAAGACAAATACCTGCTTTCTGATCCTCCCACTACTTGGTCACACATTTGAAAGCTCAGAGCATGTATTTGTGAGAGCAAATATACAGACAAGGATTGGAAGACAAATATATGCTACTTTTGAAAAGATAGAGCTGAAATTCGGAAGGGAAACAAACTTTTAGCGTTTTTGGGTGGTTCTTCCAAAGTCATTTTGGCATAAGCCACAGGAACACATGAATATTTTCATCTCAGGCTTTGCACCTTAACGGCGGGTCCAGCAAATCAAATGAAAAATTAAAAGACACAATAGCAACATGCTAGATATTTACTTTTCATCATCCTCGTTCACAGAAATCTTTTCTCAAAGTCACCTTTTATTTTCTTCAACACAAAGACTTCTTTTTTCTTTACAGAAACGTGAAAAATGGCCTTGCCTTCATACGTTATGCAAATATATTCACAGGAGCAACACAGGGAACGGTTTATGTGCCCTTGATGCATGCTGCTTATAATGCTCCAAAAATATATATACGACAGCCATAAATTGCACTTCTCTCTCCCTTTTTTTGTGGTGTTTGTTTGCTTTTACGAGATGCACTCCTATAGTGGGCAATTTGCTGCAGACTTCCAGTGCTGGGAGGGGAAGCGGTGGTTTCCTCAAGCCCTGTTAATGCTCTCAGGCTTGAGAGCATCTCTGCTTCCTGAGACACTCATTTGTGAACAATTTAAGCTACTTTCAGATAAAAAGTCACTGATATTCAAGAGTCTAATTTCTCTACTTATTCTTAAGCTAATAATAATGGAAAACCTTCACGATTAGCTTTACTCAACCTTGTCATTCCCAAGATCCATGGAAATGGTTGATCACTGGACTTGGGTAGAAGACCTGGGTTCTTCTCGAGATCAATCCACTTTACTGCCAACCTGTAACCAAAGGTTGTCAATATTTTACAGACTTGACCCACCCACAGGTTCATTACAGCTTGCTCTCTCCTTGGATGAGGCTGTTTAGTACAGGGAAAAATGAAGATGCTCAGTCATGAGGAAGCTTCAAAAGGAAGAAAAGCAAAAGGCAAATGCACATTGAAGACCTCTCCACAGCGACACCTCCCAGGAGAAAAGTCAATACAAAAACAAATGCAAAACAATAACACAACTGATGGCAGACCACCCGAATCAAAAAAAGAAGACAGAAATGAAGGCAGGTTGTCACCATCCCATACAAAACTGGAATAACATTGTCTGAAATATGAGAAAATGCCAAAACAAAGGAATTCCTGTTCACAGAGTGAGGCTTGCCAATTGTAACATTTTTGGTGCACTGAAAAGGTGCAGGACCAGGGATTTGCAGCCAGCCAGTTCACGTCTTCTGTTCAAGACAAGAACATGATCCAGGAGCTTCAGGCCCTCAAGCTTGGGTACAGATGTGATGGACACGCAAATATTACACAGCTTTTATATCCAGTTTATTACAAAAGAGAAAAGGTTGGAGCATAGACGGATAAAAGGACGGTCAGGTCTGATGAAGCTGTTCTTTTTTTTTTGAGTTCACGACCATAATGGGAGATGAAGGCAAAAGCTAGGTCATAATTTATCCAGATTTAGCAAAAGTGCTAGGGTGGTAAAAAAATATCATCTACTGGATTAATTTACAAGGTCAGAAAGTAGAGGATAGAGAAAAAAAAATGATGGAAATGGATTAAAAATTGGCTTAAGGATAAGCAGTAGAGAGTATCTTTAGACATAGAAGAAATTTGACTTTATGGTCAGTGAAGCTTGTGATGTGGCACTGAAATGATCCTGGCACATAATGTGTCTAGACAGGAGGTTAAAAAAGAAAACCCAAATATCTATTTTTCCTTCATGTGCCAAGGGCAAGTGACTCCGGTACCACTGAGGCTCATGATGCTGCAGAGCAGTGAACAGTGATCCTCATGGCTGCCCAAATCATCACACTCACCTTTCTTCGGCCTTTCAGCTGAAGAAAAAGACAACTCTGAAGTCATTATATCAAATCCCAAGTGATTAAAAAGATGAAAAGGTGTTTTTTTTTTTTTTTTTTTTTTTTTACTGCAGAAAGGAAATGCAGATATTTCAGGAACTATAAATAGGTGTGGATCCATCTATTATGGTAATCTGGGGATTTTAATCTTTCTGTAGCTCCATGACTAATAACACAATTTAGGGCCAGTCTTAACTCTGAGGTTTATTTAATGTATAGCTGTAATTTCATGTTCTAAGTGCAAGGAAAACAGCTTGTCATTCTGAGACACTGTCAAACACAGAGGAAAAAATGGTGTTTTCAATAAGTATATGGTAGCTTTGGAAAAAAACTGACTTTTTAATGATAAGAAAAAAAATCAGAGCTAACCAGAGTGAAGGTGACAGTCAAAAAAGGCAAGAAAGGACTTGGAGACTACTTGCACCTCAGACATCTCCTCAAACACTAGTGTTCTGCATTGCTCCTTACCCCCATGCACTTCTCCACCAGGAAGGTGTCCGCTTCTCCTACCGACAGGGCTGAGAAACCACCACCAGCCCCAAGTGACTGTGACACAAAGCAATTCTCTCCTGTAAGAAGCTTTTCCATGAGAGTTGTGAACCTCTCAGATGCAGGGAAAAATGTTATTAACTCTACAGATCATAACAAAACATACTTTAAAACTATGGAATTAAGAGAAATCTGCCAGCATATGTGCCTATCAAAGACAAATATATGTAACAACACAAAAAGAATGTTATAGCACTGCTTTCCCTAGGTGAATAATGCAGAGGAGAGGTATATCACCATAAAGTAAAAAGAAAATGCTTGTATTTCTACCGCCTCAAAATACGCACAAAGCTTTTTTTTCCCCTCTGTTAAAACTCCTTCAGCCTCCACAGCAATATCAAATACACAAAACCCTTGATTCTTCCCTACTTTTTGGACACCAACCTGCTGCAATATTTACGTGTGGGACAACCAGTGGTGACCTCCAGCATCTATTATGAGCTTGCTGTACAGCAGATACTAAGAAAACGGATGTTAAATCTATTAGACATATAGATGTTAGATATTTATTCTCTATTAATCCTCTAATAAGAGGTAATTGCACCATATCCTACACTATAAACTTTACTCTGCGTTAAGGTCAGTGTCTTGAAGTAGGACCTTTTGGGATCTGAGCAGAGACACAACAAATGGATTTTTGTAGAGCTGCCAAGTATTTATCATCTGATAAATAACTGATGCTCTAATACAAAAGGATCCAAGTGCATCTATTAGATCAGCATTTTCCCTATTTTTTTTCCATGATACACACGCTGCAGAAAGAAATCAAAAGCTGCCTGACACATTTCAGAGCTGGGAACAAGAAAGCAGTCTCCACTCTATAGAATAATGGTCTTTTTTTTTTCCAAAAAGACAAGCAAAGCTGTTGACTTCTCTCCATCGGCTACACAGCTGGAAATGGAAAGAATCCCCGGACATTGGGAAAAGCCCCTGTGGTTGGAAAGGGAGGCGAGGGGCTTCCCTGGGGAGGCGGGGGTGCAGCCGCACTTTGGAGCTCAAAGCTCCTGTTCTTCCAAAGCAAACGATTAAAAATACATACTTTTTCATCAAAGGTCTATGGGAGCACACAGGGAGGCCAAAAGCCAGCTTTTCTTATTTAAAAGTTTTGCTTTTTCGATTGTCTTCCTGCCTGAGAATTAAACATTTATCAGGAACGCAGGTTTCCAAGCCACAGTCGGCTGGAGCAGCCTTGCTCTCATCATCTTGTATTGACTCAGCCCACTCTTTCCATTTCATTTTTTTTTGAATTATTTTGACAGTAGGGAGAAAAAATAGATCACTTGATATCAGAGAGAATATTTTAAAGATTAAATTTAGGGACTTTTGTAGAAAGAGCCTATTTGCTGTTTGAAGAGGAACATCACTCACACCAGCCTTCCAGAGAAAATGGATTTGGATTCGATGACTTCGGCGCTGCCCCAAAATGCAAACTTTGAAAGATGTAACAAACGTTCAAAGTTGTTTCCTGGTACAAATCTGAGGCGTTTTACCAGTTTGAACAGCCCCGGAACAACACAGCACTAAAACATTTTATCATTCATGCAGGAGAAACTGCTCCCTCCTCCGCAAGGCTCAGAGCGGCCTTGGAAATCTCAGCCCCTCGCTCTCCCGTGCTTAACGAATGCTGGAAACAACCCAAGGACTGATGCAAGTTACATCCAGGGAGTCACCGCGGACACGCTGGGGACCACGTGGTGGCTTTGTAAAATTTAAACCCACTCTCAGATGATTCAAAGAAACACTTTGGGCTTCCAGGTTGAAGGAGACAGGATTATTTTTAATCGGATGATTTCTGAGCCGATGGCAGCCCCCTTGATGCCCAAGCACAGAGCTTCAGGCAAGCCCTAATCCTCTGCCAGCTCTGTAGACGGCTGTTGGATAGACTGCAGGAGACTAGAAGAAAAGCTCACAGGTTTATAACAGCGTGTGATGATAAAAATATTAATACATATAAATAAAACAAAAAGGAGTTATGTTAAAGTATACTGCAGCTGGGAATATCCACGTTTGGGTCTGTTTAAAACATGCTGGGAAACACACAAGTGATTCACTGAGTTGGCCTCTTGCATTGCTTACTCTCCTCCTTGCTCCTCTATCTACCAATAAATCCTGCAAACCCTACACATTTTTGGTAGCACTAAGTAACAGCTATAGGGACAACTCCAGACCGGGGCTGAAAAGTCCCTTCATGCAACTTCCACCTGCAGCCAACCTTCCCTCTTCAAACAACTTGACTCCAAGAACACTTAAAAGCCTTCAAGATTTAATGTTTGACATGTTCAGTAATTAAATGTGGAAATTATCACCTATTCTTAATCCTCCAATTGGCAAAGAACGTTGCACATGCTGGAGTTATTTCAGCTTGCAAACACGGGACCCCACAACCACATGTAGACACATATGAAATCTGAAGATACATATGAAGAAAGATAATGAAATATAAAACAAGTGCTTTATCATGGCAACTGAGTTAAAAAAGCAAATGCAGGAGCGGTAGGTACAATCTGATACAATCTGATACAATTAATACAATCTGATATGCCACAAGTCAATCATGATTCACTCCCTTTCCAGAAAGGCTTCAACATCCTTCTCCCCTACAGCTACGTTTTCCTGTTAGTTGATACCTAGTAGTTAAACAAACAAATAAACAAAGCCCAAATGGGCTCATCCTACACTTGCTCCAGAGATTTTTCCCAAGTACGTGGAAATGAGAGGTCGGTCAATGTTACCTTAATAACCAAGTCGAACTTCTGGTGCAGGTCCCTGTTGATGGGCTTCAGGAGCGTGAGCGCGGCCGTGGTGAGGTTCATGTGGAAGTACTGGGGATAGTCTTCAGGGGTACCTGCAAGACAGCATCGAGGTGTGATGAAATGCTTGGAGAAAGACGATGCTGTTTCCAGAGGGTTTAGGTCAGCAATCTACTCATTTCATCATCACAAACCCAACCCTATTCCCAGGAGGATAAGATATGACACGATGTGTACAGATAACCTGGTAATACTACAAATCTTACTTGCTTCACATCCTGGTTATTACCTTGCTTCCTCTCGGCACCAAGAGCCTCCCCAACTGGGTACCATGCAGTTTCCGACAACAGAAGCCCGAGCACCCTGGGCAACGCTTCTGATTCCACCTCTTGGTTCCAGGGGCTGCACGTGCCAAGCTAAGAGGACACTTAAGAACTGACCTTTGCTTCTCTCCTCCTCATTCAGGAACTCTACTTCCTCAACGTGTACCTCATCCTAGAAGCCTCCAAGAAGCTTCTCAGCAGGCAGGAGGCATCAGATGAGACCTGGTCTAGCAGTTTTTGTGCATTGTCAGCAGGTAACGGGCCTTCACGGCGCCGTGTTTGCAGGAGACTCCCCAAGAGAGTTAAGGACAGAAGTGACCGGTGCCTGAGGTTGTGTGCGAACCCCCAAGGAGACTGAGGAGCATCACGCAAGGATGGCAGAGTCCTTGCTGCCCCCGGCGAGTCGCTTTCCCCAGAAATGCGGCTGTGGTTGCTCATCTTGCAAGGCTGGAAATTGCTCCCAAAACCCAGCAGCTCTCCTCACGTCACTCCAACTCCTGGGCAGTAACTAAAACTGGCGTCAATTATTACCACATGCTGCACTGTGTATCTATACGTGCTATATATATGTGAATATTCAGCAAGTATCTCTGAACATGGAGCTGCCACGCACCCAGACAGCAGCAGCAGGGAGAAATCCCTACGGAGTCATTTTTCTATTATAAAACCTACAGAAACGTGGAGTCTCTAGTCCCCAAGTGATGATGAAAAGTGAGCAGAACCACCAAATTAAAGCTCAGTCAAAGCAAAGAGACTTCAAAAATCAATCCTTCATTCAGCTAAAGAGCTTATTCCTGTATAGGTTAGGCCTTTCAGTATTAAAAAGGCAGACTTACCTGAAGGCATAAGGAAGAGGTGCATGGAGAGCTGAAGTAAAGGGAAATCCCTATAGAAAGAAATATCTGCAAGGGCTATTTCCTGTGAGACTATTTAACATTATTTCACGATAAAGACTCCCATATCAACAGCACTGCAAACTGGCAAAGACCGAGACAGGTTTCCAAAAAGGAAACCTTTGAAGGACCAGGGCAAAAACAGCCTTTCTAAGCAACAACCCAAAATCTAAAGTAAAATAAAACTGTTCCTATAATAGATCTTTCTGAATTACTTCACCCAGTTCAAAACAATGATGCAAATGCTAAAAATCAAGACTAAGAAAGTGCAAATCCTTACAAAGTTAACTCCTAATGGGCTTGGCAAATTACACAGAGGACTTCAAGCAATGCTGTACTTGGGGGGGAAGGTGCACAAGAGCTGAATTTATAAAGAACCTATTTTTATAAAGGTTCTTTAAAAAAAAAAGTTTATAAAACCTTTTTTTATAAAGAATCTATTACTTTTCCCTGCTTGCAGATCTGTAATATCCATGAACATCTTTCCTCACGACGAGGAGAACCTTGCATCATGGAGAAAAATAAAAACAAACAAACAAGCAAGGGTGTGTGTGTGTGTCCAACCTGTGCTCACTTCCCGAATTCTCAATTCCCAGGCTGGCCACAGGACGCAGCCTGTGCTACTCTCTGTATTTGGGAAGAGCAGGGTGCAAGGGCGGTCTGGAGCGGAAAACCATCCCCTTAGACCTTCCTGTTTCCAGATGGCACACGTGAAGCAAGTGGAAAGAAATGCAAAAGACAGGAAGGGAGTAGGGGGGATATAAATAGCCCAGGATCAGGCCCCTCCAGCAAAGCAGGTACCTTTGAGCTCTGGCCACAGAGGAATGCAGCTCTGGGAAGAAAATGCTGTCAGCAACGACAGGAACCAAGAAATCCAAGGGAAAACTTGGAAAATTAAAAGATGGATGCAGCCAAACCCTTTCAACTGCTACATTCTAACCTGAATAAATAACAATAAATAATACACCATTTCAAGTAAGCTTCAAAATTGCAATTCAGCTTAAAGAAGCAAGCAGTGATTTCATACATCCCCCATACCACTGCGTGAATATTTTTATTAGGTTTTTCTACCCCGCCAGGTAAGTTTTTTGTGGCTGCTCCTAACAGAGTGAGTGAGAGCTAGAGGATGAGACACCAACCTACTAGGATGGAGTAGAGGATGCCCGGTCGATCCGAAGGAGGCTGGATGTTTCGGTCCTGATCTATGGCTTGTATCGGTGGAATGACCTCGATGGGATTCACATAGGCCTGAAATAGGGGGAAGAAAAGAACAAGAAGAAAAGTAACAATGTCGCTATATGGAAGTCTTTGAATCTAAAGCAAGAACATCCTCAGAAACTAAAGCAGTGGACACAGCAGATTATCTAGGGTGACAAAAATCAGGCTGCAGCAGAGATACTAGTAAAAACCACAGCCACCTCGTAGGCTCAGCGGGGCAAGCAAGAACCCACTGTCCGTCCCCATGGTAGATGTTGCTCCGTATTGGCACGGGAATTCCTCCCCCTTGCAAATCCATTGGAATTTATATACCTACTGACAGCATTGAGCCCTCACTGTGGCTTTGGGCACGTTCTAACATTTCCAATTTCACTAAGTTTGACCATTTAATGCAACATAAACAAAGCTAGAGCATCAACGTGCCTAAATATTTTGCTCTCTTCCCAAAATAGCCATGGATTTCCCGGCTCCTTGTTGTTTTCCAGGTTCCTTATCCACCTCCTCCAAGGGCTGGATCTGGCACCCGCTCCTTGCTCCGGGTCTCCTCGCGTGGTTCCCGAGAGCCTGGCTCCTTCATCACCCGCCCGCTGCCGCTTCCGACTCGTTATAAAATTCAACTCTTAAAAGCGTAATGAGGGAGAAAAGCTCAAAATAGGCAGAAGGAAGGAAGATGTATGTGACGTTCACTTGAATCTTTTAAAAGCTGCAGGGCCCCATGGAAAGTCCTTGCTCAGATAGAATGATGCACAAAAACACCCAAGAAAAAATGAAATGCAAGGAAAGCCAAACAAAAGCCATAAAACTAAGTGATAAAGAGCAACGACATCCCAGGAACTAATGGCAAGGGTTGGTAAGAGTTTAGGCTTGCAGCTCCTCTCTGTATCCGATGCGGGTGGCAGTTGCCGTAGGCAGCTCTAAGGCGCTTCTTTCCGAGTATTGAATGGGAAATGGAAAAGAAATTATGGCCTATTATTTACAGTAACCCAAAGGTGATTTCTCAAGAGCAAGTCTGGACCCAACTAACCACAGAATGGTTGATACCAAGGACAGTTTATCCCAAATCCAAGCAACTCTTCCAGAAGGAAGAGCAAAGATTTGCTATAAAACCTTCTAAGGCCTGAGCTCCTCTGCCCGCTGCTGTGTTCCTGGTGGCTTCCAGGTGGAGGAAGCCTCGCTGCAAGGTCTCCTCCACTCAGGAGATGCAGCTACCCCTGAAGTTCCACCTACCCCTAAAGCCCTCAAATTCATCCCAGATACGGAGTAACCACCACCAGGCCACATCAACACAGGCATCAAGACGGAAGGGAGAGAGCACTTCCCAGCCTTGTACGGCCACATCTTCAGGTTCCCGGCAATTTTACCGACTGTTCTTTTTAATTAACCGTGCCATCTTCCCAAGCACATAAAAATTAATTACCTGGAACACCGTGTCTTTATGATTTTAACCTTTCCATGCTTTGCTGCTTTTCAGTGACATTTCCTTTAAACGAAAAATAAATAAATCTATTTCTCCAAAGACGGCAGATGGGAGATGGACAATCAATGGCAAAAAAGGAAAGATAGAGGAGATAACAATTCAGCAGAAGAGTTAAAACTCCTTTAATCAACTCTTATCATGCACTAACAGATAATCAATAGCTGACCAAAGCCTTGGGGTTTGACATTGCTGAAATGAGCCATTTCCATAGAGATCATTCAAAATCACTGGTACTAAATTAAAAATAAAAACTAGCTAGTAAATCTACTGTGAATGCTACTCCCTATTTAGCACTGTTTGCTACCTTGAGCTTAATATCTACTGGGTGACCTATTTATTGCTGAAATTAGAGTGAAAAGTGCCAGAGAAGCAAGTGAAAAGTTTATCTATCATCTTTCAGGGGAAACTGCAGCCACGATGGATTTTATCCTTGCTTGGGAATGCTTTCCAGCTTCCAAAACAATTCAAGAATCAGCTCATCAATGCCTCTCTGCTTAAATTTGAATAGAAAAATTGCTATCACCCAACCAGACTGCAAGCAGCTTGGTTATAATAAGCAACTGGCCATTTTTGATAAAAAAAAGTCTAAGAAACCTGACAAATGCACAGCTATCAAGGACATCAATCTCCATTTTCTTGTCTTAATCATATAGTCTCAGGTTTTACCTATTTTGCTAATGGAAAATATCTGAAAAATGGGTCCACGAGCTCACCCTTCAGCCGGCAGTGACGGGACTGCTCAAAGCCACGGGGTCTGAGACGGCTCCTGTCCCAATCTCCTGCCCAAGAACCAACCCCACAACCCAGAGCTGCAAATCCGTCTCGGAGGCATTTCCAAAGCCACTATGGTTGAACGTGGATGAACGTGGCACATTTTGTGTGGGATTTGTTCACATGGCTACTTGCAAGTCAGCTGAGATTTTCATGAAGGAAAAAAGACAAAGAAATAGATATGGGGAGGGAAAAGCCCCCAACTTCTAACCTATGGTTAGGCTGCAGAAAGGTTCAGAAACAACAAGGGCTGCATGAACGTGAGCTGTAACAACAAACCAAGTTATCAAACCCCACATCAAGCATCTCCTCATGCAACCCTGGAGCTACCCAGGTGGTGAGGCTCTTCCATCTGCTGCTGTATGGTGCAGAACCCTAACTCACAGGAGATTTTTGACCTGGGATCTACCATATGTTTTAGGATATTTCTCTTAGTGGCATTGAAACATAGTCCTCATCACCTTGCAGAGTAAAATTTGAGTTTGAGTGGAAATCAGTATGTGTGCTTGGTTTAATAAAATGCTGCTGCACGATGGAGAACATCTCATGGAAGAAATGGGAGCGCTCAGCCCTGACGGATGACTGCTGAAAGTCAAACACACACGGGGATGAATTTACATTTCCGGACAGCCAAGCTCAATACAACAAAAATAAATAAATAAACCATTTTTCCTTGCCAGACAGCGAGTGCTGAGAAGCTGCCATAGAGGACCAGCCTCAAACCCTCGGCACATTCCATGCAAGTAGCAGTTGGATCCAAAAGGTATTTTTGTTGTCGAGTGGGAACCCTCTGCACGACTCTGGTTGCAAAAGCTCTACCTTCCATCCAGACACAGAGTGGATTTGTTATATTTACTGCATGGTGATTTCTTACCGGTATTGATACGGTATGCTGATCTTGATGGTTTACACACATGAAAGTCAACAAAGTATCTCTGTCCCTTGCATAAAGTACTCATAACTGAGGGTAATTAGTATAAAAATAAAATTAAAAGCATCTTTTTCTAGAAAAAAGTCCTCGTGAGGCATTAATAAACAACACCTCACAGCACAGCTGGTGGTTTCCAGTGTGCAATTTTAAATTGGACAAGCACAAAAAGAGCAGAGAGGTATCAGGTAGCATGTGGGCATTCACGGGGACCGATAATTATCCCACACAACCCGATGATGAATGGGAGCTTATTGAAAAAGGAGCTCAGCAACTCATTATATTAACTCAACTTTATTTTGCTTTTCTACTGCTAATTTAATTCCCTCCTCTGCACAATGCTGGAAAAACTTAAGTATAAAAATAAACAAAACTGAGAAAGTCAAGCACACCTGGACCAGCTAGAGGACACAAATGCATCCATCAGCTACACACAGAAAAATGAGATCTGTCTGCAGGCATCTACCTGCATCACGGTCACTGCATAGCTTAAAGGATGCATTTAGATATACACGTAAATATGTGTGTGTACATATATATGTAAAATGTTATTTTTAAGACAATATACTAGCTGTTGCTATTGGAAAGTATAACACCTGGGTTTACTAGCTGAATCTTTTATGCATCATATCTATATAAGTGATCTAGAAGTTTCAGCCTTTAGGAGTCAAGTAAATATCTGAGGTACCACGTTCAGATTCTGAGCTCCCACATCCTAGGTTTATCACACCGGCTGCGGTGCTACGCATGTTGCTAAACCTCAAGTTTATCACAGTCAGGTTATCGACAGAGATGTTTTCTCATCTCATCTATCTGATTAGCCGAGGTGCTGTCTGACACACAAAAGAAGCCAAAAAGCAAACACAAAACTCTAGCAGCTTAATGGACAGTAGAGTTAAGTGATACTGTTTGCAGCTCAGCACCTGGTCGCTGGTCACGCTGATGAATCAATACTGTCGAATCAATAAATTCACACAAAACAAGCTCCCCGAGAGCACACAGTTTCACTGAGCATCATCTCTGGGATGGTAGGGGAACAAGCATCTTCTCTCATCAAAAAAAGGGTGAAGTTTTTGCCTCCTCCTTTTGCAATTGGCCCAAAACAAGCCCATTGCTTATGCATTAACCGACACGTTCAGTACAAACGTCTACGTGCGCTAAGTGTGACTTGTGCTGCTGCCTCTTGATCAAAACTAGCTAGATCAGAACTGATCTTCTCTCAAGACAAACAACTAGCTCCTCAGCCCCAGAAAACTGTTCTCCTAGGGTTGGTAGTGATGCTGAAGGGAATAACCTAGAACCATCTTAGAATCATGGAATCATTATGGTTGGAAAAGACCTTGGAGATCATTGAGCCCATCACCACATGCCTGCTAAACCATGTCCCTAAGCACCTCATCTACACGTTTCTTGAGCACTGCCAGGGATGGTGACTCCACCACTTCCCTTGGTAGCCAGTTCCACAGCTTCACCACTCTTTCCATGTAGGAATTCTTCCTAATGTCCAGCCTGAACCGCCCCAGCACAACTTGAGGCCATTTCCTCTTGTCCTATCCATGGTTATTCTGGAGAAGACGTCGACCTCTGCCTCACTACAACCTCCTTTCAGGGAGTTGTAGAGAGTGATAAGGTCTCCCTGAGCCCCCTCTTCTCCAGACTAAAACATTCCTTGATGTTTGTCATTGCACCAGAGCTAGAATTTCACCACCTATATATTTCCCCCTAGTTCGTTCTGTTTAGCACCTAAAACCTTGGAGAAAGCCCCTGTGACCACACTAGTTGTAGTGAGATACAAGTGAAGGAAAAACCAGGACGACTTACGGGATCGGTCAGCTCCGGCAGGCTCGCTTGGTAGGTGAGCGGCCTGCAGTCCCGCGTGTTGTTCACCAGGACACACGGGAGGAACATGGGCCCCAGGTCGTCCCCGTCGAGCACGTCCACCGTGAGCGTGGTCGTGCTTGTTCTGCGCTCGTTAAGGTTCTGGGCTCGGTCCTGTGGGGAGAACGGGTCGCTTGATGCTGCTTTATGAGCTTAGGGGCTACAAAACAGTGTGAGGTTAATGTTAAGTGCAAAACATAGAGTCAACATATGTGAAAATCTTTTGAGGCGGTGGAGAAGAATGCATCTCTTTGTACTCAACTTAAGAAGCATTTAGACTAAATGGGGAAAAAAAAAATCAGTATGACAGCAGTTGTTGCTTCTCCTAAGCTTTTTAAATTTATTTTTATTAAGGACTTGGGCTTCTTTCCCACTCTGGGAATTGCCGAATTTGGTCTTCTTCATGGTCACTGGTGAGCAAACCAGGCGAGCTCTAATGGGAAGCACAGCAGGCGGCACCACAGCTCATCTGCCCTATTTGCCTCCACCCCGGGGGGCTTGTCGGGTAATAGCGGCTCACCGCTCCCGTCGAGGATCATTAATTCCAGGTAATATCTTCAGGATGCGAGAGCAAGAAGCGATGGCTGCTAATGCGATCAGCACAGTGGAAGGAGCACCGCACAGTAAATAAATCCAGGGGTTCGTGAATGCCCCGCGGAAGCACGTGCAGGGCGAGCAGTCGGGCAAGGTCTTGGAGCGCCGGTGGCGCCGCTCGCTGTGAGCGCTCAGACTGCTGCAGCGCCGAGTTCAAGGCGAAGGAGCGAGGGGCAGGCGGTGCCGAGCAGCAAAGCGAGTGATTGCGGGGGAGAAAAAGCAAAGACGACAGCGCTCATGTTAACACCAGCACTCTGCGGGTCAGCAAGGCGGGCTGGCTGGTGGAGATGTGCAGGTGCAGCTGTGCCCCCGGAGCCTGCGGGAGAAGTGCCGAGCACACGGCAAGACGTGGAGGAGAGCGGGCGGCGGGACCTCGGGAACACGAATCTCAGCACCACAAGTAGGGGAATTCAGGAGGAAGCCGTCTTATGAGAAGCACCAAGGCAGAAAAAAGCTCTCGCTGCTCTCAAGGGCACCAAAGGCTTCTCTGACGACAGATATATTAGCTACGGTTTAAACGTTTGCTTTTATCCTTGGCACGCATTACCCACCACTCTGTAAAATCCTTTAAATGCAGCTACAGGAGGACTTGAAAGAAAAATCACCTTGTTACAGAAAAGTGCGTCTCCAACTTGAAGGACACAACTAAATAACATCCCTTAAACTCATCTGAGATCTAATTAGCGCTGCTAGATGTATCCAAAGAGGACCGCTTAGTGACATTAAAATGCACTTTTCCATGTGGCCTATATTAAAAATATACAACTCATTTCTTGTGCTGAAAGCATCATCTCGTTGCGCACCCTGGGCAAACTTTATTTTCCTGGTAATAATATGTCAAAGCTTTCAAAGAGTGGAAGTACCGAGGGAGATCCTAGATCAGATTTTGACAGCAGCAACTTCAGAAATGTGCATCAGACCTGCAACTCGAGGAAGGTTCTTCTTTTCCTTGTGAGAGTCTCAATAACCTGGAAAGAATCCGTGGTGTAAATGGCTGTTTTGGGCTACTTACATTGGCTTGAACAATCACCAAGTAACGAGTCTTTTCTTCGTAATTGAGCCTTTCCCGTAAAACCACGGCTCCGGATAAAGTGAGAGGAATGTCGAAGGTCCTGTTGGAAGCCTGCAAAGTTAAGAGGAGAGTGAACACCACTGGAACCATGAACTGTGATGGGCTCCCGAACCAACATCTATCTACCCGTGCTCATGTTCTCCAGATTGCCACCCTGCAGGAGCCTGTTTAAGAAAGAGAAAGTCTCCTTCCGTCTTTATAAGATAGAAAAGTCTCTTTATCTGCCCACGAGCAGCTCAGCTCTTTGGTTCCTATAGCTGGCCTTGCCTTCCTCTTTTCCTTGCTACCTTAGGCAATACCAAGCCTCAGAGACCAAGACGTGCCCCTCGCTGCACTTGCCTTGTCGTCGGGGTTGTACTGGATCACGTACTCGATCTGCCCGTTGGGCCCGTCGTCGATGTCCGTGGCGCCGCTGTTGCCGGAAAACCCCGTGAAGATGGTTGTACCCACCGGAGTCAGCTGCAAGGACAGGGAAACATGGAAGAGCCTTTAAAACCCTCCGGGTAAGCAAGAGCCACAAAAAGAAGCATTTGCCAAGCAAAAAACACCAATGTTTCCATAGCACTAGTCCCTAAAGCAAGGCTGGCAGCCAGTAAATAGAATTTCTTCGACACTGTCTTCATGAGAATGAGAATGCGGCCAGACAAATATTATTACACACAAGCACGGACACACAGAGGGTCCCATAACTTTAAATATACACCAGAAAGATGTTGTTTTCCCACTGTTTTCTTGTCAGCAATCAAATACTTGTGAAATTACACTGGAAAATGTGTTAATTCACAGCTCAGGTGAACAGCATGGAGAGAGATAGACTTCCAAAGACAAAATTAAAGAATTAGAGAGAAAAGAGCCACAATAAATCTCACTTTTCCACAGTTAACAGCTTTTAATGCTTAAAACCTGTCTCCACTGTGATTTACATCTGTTGGAAACCTAGATATACATGCAGGCCTGCTCAACACTCCCATAAAACATTTTGGAGAAGAAATTTTCCTATTATTGTCTATTTACAAAGTTGAAAATAAATAATTTTGCACCTAAACAGCAGAGCAAAGTAAGACTTTACAGTTAATCACTCTGAGCCAATATATTTTTGATGATGCCTACCTGCAGAGGCAGAGATTAATTATTTCTACACCATAAAGAAATAGATTTGAGTAACTACACCAGAAGCAACAAAAATTCAGCATAGGTTGCAATTCTCAGCAGCAAAAAAACAAAGTTTGAAGAAAACTAAGTTAAAAACAAACAAAAAGCAACAAAACAAAACAAACAAAAAAAGGCCACTCGACTTAAGAGAAATTAACCCTACAATTGTGTTTTTAAAGGAAAAATGTACAGCTATAAAGCTGTGCCTATTTAATCATGCAACGCTGACTTCAACTGGTATGCTAGTAACTCTTCAATTATTTCCAAATAAAAACTGTCAGAAAATGCTAAACTTAATATTTGTAATATTCAGGTAAGCCTCATGAGAGAAATTAATGTGAAAAAATAAAGTTTATAACCCCTACCCAATGCAAGCTTAAGCGTTGCTTTTATAAGACACGAGGTTTGTTAATAGAAATTAGGCTTAATTAAAACATCCAAGCAACCAGCGGTGGGTCTTACAGCCACTACCTGCTATGTATCAGTGCAAAATTTCTGTTTCTCATTCTTTATGAGGTTAAATGTTTCTAAGACGTGTTTCCCTCTGTAGTGTCTTGGTTGCCTCAGAGCCTTTGCATTGTTTTTCCTATAGTAGTTGCAGTCTAGAAGTGATGATTAGCTCCGTTCCTTGAGATGTCCAAATAGCACCAGTGAAGACTTATTTCCCAAAGCTGTCTTAGAACCCAGGCAATTATAAATAGCCAGTAGCTTAATTACACCCTCGTTTTCTCAACTACAGCTTACGCACAAAATGCCAATTAATTTTACCTTTAACTCATGCTAACCAATGCATTTGCTAACGCTTACCTACTCGACTCAAAAGGCAAATGTAATTAAGTCAGGGGGGAAGGAAAATCTGCTTTAAACTAAGAAGCTGACCAGGAAAGATGTTTTTAATTGTAATTTAATCACAAGTAGCACTGCCACACCAGGCTCATCCAAGCCCAGCGAGGTCCGTCAAGCTGAACGAGTACATTACAAGAGCAATTGTGCTGCAGCCAGATATGAAAAGCTTTAATTTTTAGTGGAACACGTAGGAGCCTCCTGCAAACACAGTGTCCTCCATAAACACGTAATGACCACTGCTCAACAAGATGCAGGGGCCATTTCCGAACCAACCGTGCCCCAGAAGGGAACATTAACTTCTCGACTTATATAAACTCTAGGTCATCTTTTGCAGGAGTCCTGCACACATGACCATGATTACGTGGTGGTCAATTCAACTCTAGCACGATCCGACAGCGAAGCATTCGACTTCTCTGAACTGTAACTCCCCCCAAATATCCCTGATGCTGAAGAGCTGCCTGGTGCCACCCAGGTGCCACCGCAGCGCCGCTGCCTGTGCCACGGGCTGCCCGCGACGGTGAGCGCCCAGCGGCCACTTGGGGCTGCGATGGGGCTATGAGGGCAGCTCATGCACTCAGCACCCACGCGTGAGGTGGCCAGGGACACTGGCAGGGGACACTGGCCCGTAAAACCCGGCTAAACAGCTCAGCAGACACCAAGTCCCCACAAACACATGTGGCTAGAAAAATAGGAGGAATTTGTGATGCTCACATGCACCATAGCAGTAAATAGCCAAGTATTTCTTTTGTATCACACACACACGATAAGGTTGGGCACTTCCTAGCTGACAACAAACCTACAACCAGAAGACCTGAGGCAAGCAAAAAATACAAACTCATTCCAGCGCATCCTTCCCATTAAATGCCCTGGTGGCATCACCAATTAGGAGCAGAATAAACTATCATTAAAAAAAGATGTAATCACTCAGGAAAACCTTCCAAAGGAAGTCTGAGGTCCTTTGTGGACTTCATTCCCCGCCACCCCTTGGTTAATTAACGAGCACATTAAGCTGCCGGAGGGCACAGCGGTGCCCTGCCAGGAGCCAGCAGCGGAACAGGGATAAAACGAAACCAAGGAGCTAATTAGATCAGGGCTGCAGCTGGTGGGAGGAACAACAACACTGCATCTCTGCCCGGCAGCAATGCAAACGCTCTAAGTATTTGGCTAAAAATCACCCCATAAATTATTCTAAATGGCGCATTTCTTTCCTCGCTGTCTTTTGGATCTCGAAGCGGCAGCAGGCTCCTTGTTTTTTGCCAATCAACTAATATGAAGTCCAACCTGCAGCCTCTCCAGCCTCAGGACTTTGTTATGCTGGCCTCTCCAACCACTAAAAGGGAAATCAAAAGACTTTGACCCAACGACATTTGAAAAGAGCAATACACCAATTTGCTCTTTTTTAAAGCTGCATTCAGCCAAATTTCAACAGTGTAAATAAAAAAAACCTTTCAGCTATTGGCTCTGCGTTTGCTTTTCATAAATACATTTGTATTATGTCCAGTTTTGTTGCAACAACTGCCCAACGCAGTAAAGCAGTTTGCAAACTGAACACAAATGGATGTTCTGCTCCTCAGCACACGGCTTCAGGGTCTAGTTTCTTCTGCAATATGGCAAGTGCCCCCCGGAAAGTGTTTTGTCTTTGCCTTTATTAAGAAAAAAGAATGATTTGCATGCTAAAACGTCAAGTGTGTTGACTGCACTGTGTATCTCCAAGGCAACGTCAACGGAAGGGAGCTTAAAATCTCCAAATCCGTTGGGGTTTTAAATGAAAAGTGAAGGAAAGGTGGCATTTGGCAGCCAGTTTGCTACAGAAACAGAGAGGGCAGAAAGTTCTCACCTCGTTCACCGCCACGTGGTACTGCTGGCGCTGGAAGCGGGGCGAGTTGTCGTTCCTGTCCCTCACCACGATCCGCACCTCGTGGTTGATGATGGTGCCCACCTTCTTGTTCACGCACTGCACCTGCACCACGATGGACTGGATGGACATGGGCGGCTGCAGGGGGAAACCCGCTGACATTATTCATAGCCAAAACCCACCTCGGAAGTACAGGAGAGTTCAATTCTCCACCGAGCGTTGTCCGGGTTTACCCAGGTTTGTTCTAGACCAAACTGTATTTAATCC
This sequence comes from Crypturellus tataupa, assembly GCA_034781795.1. Lineage (NCBI taxonomy): Eukaryota > Metazoa > Chordata > Aves > Tinamiformes > Tinamidae > Crypturellus > Crypturellus tataupa. The sequence continues at coordinate 321,118 of JAWLRI010000376.1, read as the reverse complement.
TCTGCTACGTCTCGATTAAAAAGCTTCTCGGAGAACGTCTTGAATGCAACTCGTGGGAACAGTATTTCAAGTCGACCTGCACGTCTCAAGGTGATATTTTGCAGATTGAATCCGCTAGCTCTACGTGCTAACACAAAAATAGGATTTTAAAATGTCCAAATTACCCCTTTGTGCTTTCCTCGAGAATAAAATTGTATCTTCTGAGCATCGTCTGCTTATTGAAGGATACCTCGAAAATGTCACACATTTTAACCTTGGTTTTGTTAATATTTGAATTGAAAGGTCAAGTCAGAGATAAAGGCAATAACCTACCGCTTACATTTGCCAAGTAATTTACAAACAACATGGTTACCTGCAAGGGTCTACTCGCTCTATTCCTTTAGGCTTCCACAGTATCATTCGGGTACAAATATACCCCAAATACGATAAATGAGCAGAGAAGAGGCATTTTTCTCCCCCCAAAATATTTCATATGCACAGTACAAGCTCTCATTGGCACAGATTCATTGCTTCAGTATCAGAGTATAAGGACATTTGTATAAGCTCCTATAGAGCCAGAGGGACAGAAATACCGGCACAAGCCTGTTAACACGTGGCACAGGGCAGGACCATGGATGTATTCACATGACTACAATTTCTAGGCCCCTACTTAGATTTTTTTCAAAATCAGATCTTTAAAACACTAGTTAGTTGGGCAGTTATAGACAATAAACATAAAAACATACTGGTAAATTAGTCACCTCTGTTACTAATGTGTTATCTACGCAACTTTCAGGAGTTTCTGTTACCTAGCATTCCTATTTCTCTCTCCTCATCCTTCCCAACTACTGAAGTTTGGGAAAACTTGTGGCTTTTGGTTCTGATTTTCTTGGAAAAAACTGCACTGCCATTCTTGGGGGCAGGAAAAAGGCAGTGCTTTGCCTAGGGGTATACAGCCCTGTTCTATGCAGTCACATCTATGCAGTTCGTGAACCACCATCCAAAACCAGATTTTAAGTTTCATGTTCAAAGAAAGAAGAAAAAAATCAATGTTTCCACTTGGGCAGTGGGTTGAGTTTTTCCAGGACTGCTTTCATTTTCTTTGGAGACTGATTTTCAGTGACTAATAGAAACCACATGTGGCCATTTATCTGTATATAAAGCTACCAAAATATTAGTATAGTTGGGTTGCAATCCAACAAGCTCCATTACCTCGAACCTCAATTTTGCTATTCACATCTCAGTAAATTTAAAAGGAAATACAAATGAGCAATTTTACCCAGCTCTATAATTGTAGGGAGAAAAATGTATTTAATACATCATATGTATGTAGCATTTTTTTCCCAATTTTACCATTCCTAGCAAAAACAAGGTAATAATCCCGTATCAGTGTAACAGCTCTGACATTGTTACCTATATGGAACAAAGTAAATGCAAACCACCCACTCATTTCCTTGCGACTTGAGTCTACTTTCTTGCAAAGAGGACTGTAAAGCAGCAATACGCACTCATAATCAAGTAAAATATTTGAGAAGAAGAAGGAGCAATATTTGAGAAGAAGGACGACCAAGTTAGCTCCGTTTGCAGCCGTTGGGATGGACAAGGGTGGCAGCTCTCACCTCCCAGCGATCCCTGTGTTTGTGAGCACACACCGAGGCAGGAAAAGGACCCTCCGGAGGGAGAAAGCCCACACTTACATCTCTGTCCAGAACTCGGCCGGTGCTGTTCAGATAGAGCCTCTGGCTGATGGGATCGAGGATCACCCAGTAATCCGCGTTGTCCTTCAAGGAGAGCTCGATGGTGGGGTCAGGGCCTCCCGCCGTGCCCTTGATCAGCATGTTGTCAACCAGGATGGTGCCTGCCGGGGAAACACAAAGCGCAGACGGTCTCAGAGTCGTGTGCTTTTTTATGCCCCATGATGTGAAGTTGGATATTAAAAACCCAACTAGGGTTTCTGGCATTTTATGTACAAATCATTTCTAAGAAGGCTGAACAAGAGAACTACCGCTGACACCACAGCCACGTCCAGCAGCACCGGAGCACTTACATTAGACAACAGTTTTGACATTGAAGATGATGCCCATCATATATAATATCTGCTGACATCATGATTTTTTTCCATTTAGCAAGCAACACCCAATGGTGCCTTCAAGAAAGACAAGTGCTGAAGTAAGAGCCAAAACTGAAATAAATTTTCCACATAAAGAGTGACACATCAAGGCGAGGGGAAAAAGCAAAGGCTGCATAAATCTCTCCAGGAAGGAGACAGTATTAATGAGGATTTTTTAGAAAGCCACCATTTTTCTGACAAATGAACCCTATCCAGTTGGCTTTCCACTGGAAACATTAAACCAAGACCTTGTTTAAGCTCCTCAGCAACTATAGAGTAAAACCTGGGCATCTCACCAGCTGTACAACACGCAAGTCACCTAAAACACTCATCATACGACCTCCTGCATGAAGGGGTCCAGCTAATTTATTAAAAGCCCAGAGAACAATTTCACCCCGCCTTGGCTTTGGAAGCACAGTGACTCCCTACAGAGACAGAGGGCACCTCTGGATGCTTAATTAGTCATGGAATATAGAAAACATTCACTTTTCTCTTGGGAGAATTAAGTTGGAAGGAAAAATAATCATAGAGTGAAAAGAGGCCACTGGTTTCTACTGAAGTCAAACACATGGAACGTGAGGCATTACAGCCCCTCCACGTCAGGCGCAGTAACAGCAGCAAGAGGAAACCAGCGTGCAGCTCTGCAGCTGTGCAGACACCCAGTGCACGTACCGATGTTGGAGGAACCAGCAAACGCATCGCGGCAGCACACACCGGGATGCATTTGATCACTTGGTTCTGCTGCACAAAAGAGAAATGCTCCACCTGAAGTCCTTCCCCTTACTGCATACCTTCTCCTCTAAGCATTTTGGAAGGGCATGTATTTGTACATGGATTTAGTCATGTACTGCTAATCTGACTAAGTCTCCCATATGGCTAAAGAAAAAAATGGTGTAGAAGTAAAAGCCTATTTAGGGAAACAGGGTTTCTGGTCATTGCCCACAGCTCAGGTGCACTTGCTTGGAAACATCTGGCTAGTGGCAACAAGTTGCTGCTTCTCTTTGCCTTCTGCAACTATAGAGTAATGTCGGAAGAGCAAGTTTATGCTATGCTCTTTAAAGGATGAAAACATAAACCTGGATTCCTCTTGTGCATCTTTAGGAATGGGTGCATCCCCCTGCTCCCATCTCCTGTAGTCAATCTAACAAATCCTGGTTATGCCCCAGCACCAACACAACCTCTGGAGAAGGCCGCCCTTCAAAAAATAAAGTCAAAATAGAGTTAAAAATCAAGAAAAAACAAAGGTAAGAGTTGGTATCAATAGAAGTGGAGCTGTTTTCAGAACATTTCACCTTGTACGGAGTCAAAATTTGCCTGCTCACCCACCTTCACTGAAGCCTAACGATGACTGAAGGGCCACGCGGAAAGATGTTAAATTCTCCAAGGATTAGCCCAGACTACGCTAGCCGGAAGGACAGCCTCGAAGAATGAAAGTCAAGAAGGCTGGTGATTAAAAACCAACAAAAAGAAATAAGGGCACATATATACTACAAAAATAGAGAGAAAGATCAGTATTTTCAGGTGAGATGCTCATTTTCTGAGCATAATGGCACACACTGACTCAGCATTGTTGGAGCTGGGCAGGAATTACTTAACATGCAGCTACAGAAGAGGCCAACGAAAGCAGCGTTCGGCAAGCAGTGTCACTGCAAACGTCCCGGCGCTCGTCTCCGCGACGCCAGTCCTCCGAGGGCAGCCGGGAGCGGAAAACCCTTCTGAGGCTTGAGGTTACAGGGAAAGGCTGGTTTGTTGTGCAGGGACTTGGTTGCGCTCAATGCAAACCTTCCATGCATCAGGGAGCCGCTCATTAACTGATTTAGACCACACTTGGGATTATTTTAGATCAATCTTTCACCGCAGCCCTCTCCTAGGGAGCCAGGGCATTCTGGTTGCTCTGGGAATCACCTCGGCATCTCCACGTGAATTGGATGAACAGGAGGAAAGCTGCAGCCCTTCCGTTTTTAGCAGGGAAAAGACACAAGCATGAGTTCCCCAAACTCAGAGTTACTGAACAAAAAAGAAAAGGCGCTTGTATACAGCAGCACTGCTTCAAACAGGAATTCGCATCCTATTCCTTCTGCTTGCAGCAGGCAGGAGGACCAAGCATGGAGCAGGCTGCAAAGGCTCAAGGTTGCAGGGCACGTCCACGTTCATCTCCACAGCGAGGGCTGCAGGACAGACCACGCTCAACAGCGCGCCCAGAAAGGCACCCTGTTCCCTAAACACGGGGCTACCGCAGAAATACCCCCAGCCGAGGCAGAGTTGCAAGCAAACAGCAGCCCGAGTTAATGTGATACTGCCAAACTTCATTAGCAGCTCTTTCAGCTGCAGCGCGTATAGAAAGGCTAAATATAAGCAAAAATAATACCCTCATGCACAACATTTTTCATTTTGGCATATTAATCAAGTCTGTAACTTCTAAATAATGGCAGGGATTTTGTGTTAAGCAACCGTGATGTCTCCTACCCTGGAGCACAGTTTGGGCTTGTTCAGCCTGCAGTACTTCACCTGGGAAAACCAGCCTTGATATCCACCCCAAGCAGCACCTTGACGTATCCTATATGCAGCGCCCGAGAGCTTCCACAAAACCCAACGAAGGGAGGTGCAACACTGTGCGCTACCCAGAACCAGAGCAGGAGGAGACGCTAGTCCCTGCGGGTGACACAACCTTGGCAGATTTTCAGCGGTCCCCAGGAAGTGGAGGCACCCGGGGCCTCCTTGCACGTTTCACACCTCTTCCCGCCTGCTCGGCGTGGCCAACGCACGATGCAAGAGGCAAAGCCACGGGTTTCCCTTGGAGCAAATGAGCCTTGAAGAGGGAAAAGACACAAATCCGTACGGCTTTCCTGCACGTGCTGCTGCTTACGGAGCAATCTGAAAACGGGGATTACTTTCTTACAGCGAGGCGTTAGAGGAATCAGTTGAAAGGTCAGCCCCTTGCTTTGCTCTTCAGAGGAGTTTTTCATAGCTAAACCTGCATCACATGCTGGTTTTGCTCAATTTGAGGGTGTCTGCAGTACAGCATGGATTAAATGGCAATAAAATCGAAGGCAACAGAGAAGGAAAACCTTTTTGCAGCAGTAAATTCTGCCTGCGATCCTGAACATCCTTAGACCAGATGCTAAACAGAAAAGTTATCACTACAAAAGCAAAAAGGGAGGAAGAGGAGCACACAAAATGGAATATCTGGGACTGTTAAAAAACAAACAACCAAAAAACCACATTTTTCTTCTTACTAGGTGGTAAAGAAATAATAAAGCCATACATACACCAGGCAGCAGTGGGATAAATGGTCCTCCAGCTACTCCTGCAACGCTTTGTTGCTCATCTCACATCCCCAGAGTCCCTGCAACAGCGAGTCCTGAAGGTGATTTAGGTTTTAGCACGGGACATGGACCCCCATTGCTGCCACCACGCGTGACACTGGAGAGTCCCGCGTGGCTGCCAAAAATCAGGCCATGCCTCTGCATACGAAATAAAACTGTTAATAAAAATATTACTCAGTGCAGAAAGCCTGGAAAGGCAAAAAGAAAAAAAATATAGCAACAAAGTTCATGCACATCCTAGTGCACGATAGAGTCCTTACTCTGTGGGCCGCGCTTGGCAAGTCTTGGTATCTGTGGGTCTAACCACAGGTTCTACCTGGGTGATATATTTGGGTGGAAAATTCACCTCAAAAAAGAGGTGGTTTTGTGGTTTCCCGGAGCCAGTTTCTGCCTCATCTAACGCAAGGCTGAGTTCCTAGCTCAGAAATCCCCAGGACCTGAGCGCTCCCCTGTAACCTTATGCCCAACAGCCCAGCTTTTCCTCCAGGCAGTCTTCCCCCTAGTCAGTAAGTGCTGTTGGCAGCACAGAAACGACGTCTGCACCCAACCAGCCGGGAGGAAAGGGCTCGGGGGGGAAGGCCATGTCTCTGCCCGGGGAAATCCCGCTGCAAACTGCTTTATCCCGACGAACGCGTCCGCATGGAGCCCATGGCAGCTCTCCGCTCGTGGCATTTCTTGGGAAAACTGCACATTTGGGTAATGTTCCGGACTCCCCGGGCACACTGCAGAGCGCGTCGGAGGGCCACTCTGTATTAAAAACTGATTTTTGTAAATCTTGTTTGTTTTCCAGTTCCTTCAGCCATTACTCAAGCAAATTAACATCAGGGCTTATTGCTTCCCCGGCTAGAAAAAGAAGGCTAATTTACACTTTAAACACTCGGGAGCTTATAAATAATGAAGGAGACCGAGCTCGCACGCGGGAGCGCTGCGAGCAGGCACTGGCTGCTCAAGGTGTGAATTAAACCCTAGAAGGGCTTTAGCATCATTTGGAGCCTGTTTGCAAACCACACGGAGGGGAGCCGCGGGAGGCTGCGTCACCCGGCCCCGAAGCTGAGTTATTACCATAGCAAAAGGCCTACCTAGCCATTGCTCCTGGCTATTTACAAAACTTATTATTCAGTATTTTATAGGCATCCCGTACGCGCCGTAATAAAGCCGCATACCTGTTTACACCTTACAAGGAAAGGGAAAAAAAGACCTACAGGTGCATCTAGTGGAGAGGATAAAACAAGCATTTCCATTAAGATGATCATTTCTAGTGACAAGAAAAAAGCAGAAAAGAAACCGTTCCACTTGTCTTAGAGGATTTTTCATCTTTGTGTGTCAAGTTGTAGCATCTCCCTTTTTGAGAAGGACGTTGCAACAGAGCAAAGCGTTGAAGTGCATATGGTCAGCACAGAGCTTGGGAATTTAGCGCCTTAAGGCAGTGCAGGATTATGAACAAATAACTCAATGTATTTAAAAGCAGACGTATATATATGTATATATATAAATATAGCAGGCTGCCCTCAGTCCGGGCCCGTTAGCTGAGTACGTATGTGCTGCAACCCCATTGCAAAGCACTCAGCTGAGGGCTAACAGCTTCCAAGAAATTACCTAATTGCTTCCAATAAATTAACTAATTGCATAAAGAAATTAAGTTAATGGCATGCCCTAATCCTGCGCAGGACGTGGGGGCCTGGAGCCCCTACAGCACCTCCCAAATGGCACGGCGGGGTGGGTGGCAAGAAGCAAGGGTGCTTTGGGCACCCTAAGCGCTCCGAGCATGTGTCACATAAATCCATGGGGAAAACCTAATCCAGGCTAAGTGCCTGTCTATAATCCAGCGCCTGGTAACGGTGCCATTTGCCACGGGAGAGGAGCAGCGAGCCAAGCACTGCGGCTGCTCGGGACCACTCACCTTATGGCAACTCCTAACAGAACTTCTAATTTTATTGCTATTAAACACCCTGTGCAGGCTGCGTGAGCATGCTAGGGAAGCCGTTCCAACTGCAGCAGTGCGGTTTGCGCCTTGCACGCTCACAATGCCGCATTCCCAGAGGCAGGAGAAGCCTATGAAGAAGCTCCTTGAGCAGCTAGCACGTGATATCTGCCTGTATTAGCAATAATCTACCATTATTGAATAAGCAACTAACTTCTCTTTAAATTTTGCAAACTGTTTCACTGAGGTGATATATGCAACAAACACAGAAAAATACTTATACTGGCAGCCCACATGCAGCAAACCTTGCAAAGAGCATCCTTTTTTGGGGGTGGTGGTGGCTTCAAAGCTAACAAAACACAGGAATAGAAAGTCCAACCTGAAGCAGACCCTGCCATCCAGGTTAGCAACAGCTTGCATCTCTTTTTGTGCTCGAGCTCTTGGTATGTGCAGGAAAAGCTGAGATGTTACCATGGCTGGGCTCCAGCATGGATGAAAATAAATCTCTCCAGTGCTAATTAAGAGGCAGAAATGCTTATTTTTAAGCAAATAATCTACTGTGTATATTCACATATGTGTGAGTGCCCCGGCACACATCGGAGCGCAGAAGCCCAAGTCACTGCTAGCAAAGTGACCACAAACCCCAGGAGACCTTTGTCCGGGCACAGCACAGCCCATCGGGACGTGGCACCTCCTTGGAGGCCGAGTAGAGATGGTCAGACCCACCCGCTGGTGTCAGGGCCACAAAAAAGACCCCGGTCCTGTTGCAGTGCACACCCACGGGGGCCACAAGTTACTCTTACTCCACACAATAAGCAGCTCGTTATTCCGATTGCTTCCTGGCCTCACGACTCCATCCCTAGTGAGCGAAGAGGTACCGGTCAGGGGATGGTGTCAAGATGATCTGCTTCCTCTCCAGCTCGGAAACGCGAAGTTCAAAGCAACATCCAAGAGACTATTTCAAGGTTAAATGAAGTTTCGGCAGAGCGTTATTCCCGTGCTTGGACTCAACCACAGCTCTCAAGTAGATCTGGAACAGGACTACTCTGTCCCATGTTATCTTCTTCTGGCATTTTTATTTTCCCAACAATCCCAGCAAAATCCCAACCACAGGAATCGCTCCAAACCCAGATTTTCATGGAAGTGGCAGCCCAGGAAAATGAGTCCTTTGGAAGTAGAAATCCAAGGATTTTATCAGACTGCTCACAGAGATCATCCGACGTATTTTCAATTTCCTGCCACATTGTAAAAACACGCTTCAACACCAGGTGGGGTTAATAAACCCCTCACAGCTTGTCCTTTTGGGGTGCACGGGGTGTTTTTGCAGGAACACTGTGACAGTAAAGTCACCCCCATTCAGCACGCACAAAACCCAAGGAATTCATCCCAGAGAAAAAAACAAAAATGCAGGTAAAGGGGCCAGAGCAACTTGGGCCCATTTCTAATTAAGAGGGACATGCTGCTTGAGCACAGCACTGATGACATTTACTACCCTAATGCTACCATCCATCTCCAGTCCTTCCGTTCGTACCTCCAATAAATCACACTGCTCCCCTTCCTGCTCACCTCCAAGCACCCAAAACAACTACCCAGGGAAACAGCCACCACGTGTTCGTACCGAGGGAAAGAGACCACATAGATTTGAGAATAAATCCTGGTTGTCTCCCAGATGCCATTTTCCTTTGCTGTAGGATCTTCTTCCCATTATCAGGATCAGTGGGACTTCCAGCCTGGGCAGATGTGTACGTTTAGGGTCATTCTTCAAGCCTCCAAAGGGCTCAACTCAAAATACGAGTCACCATTGCCCAGCAGCTACACCAGGGGCATTCACAGGATGCAGATGATTGCTGAAGAGGAATGAAACATCCTTAGGTCCTGCGAGACTCAACAGACGTGCGATAAACTCGGTGACACAGGACAGCATGACCGCTGCTTGGGTTGGGTTTTGGCGGCTCTAACGGTGCCACAAACCCAAGCGCTCCCCCAGTGGCAAGTCTGAACTTGAAGATTAGTTTTTGACCAAATCCAATACAACAGAAAGTGTGCAGAAATATACACATATACATATTTAGAGATTGATTTTGGAAATAGCAGTATTGGTGTGAGGTGCGCATGCTGTATTTATCGTGCGTACGGCAACAACTTCCTTACCTAGGAGAGGCCTTACGCTACGGAACGACTTTATTTTCAAGTAATTACAGCAAAAGTGCTGACTGGTGCCAGGCATAAAACCTGGGCTCCTCGCAGGGGAGGCTTGCGAGAAGCCCCTGTGCATTTCTGTTCGTTTCCTGGTGACAAATAACTCCGCCTGAAGCTCCAGGAGAGTTTTCGGATCCGGTAGCAGGTGCTTACGAGACCATAAAAGAGCATCTTCCCGTGGGAGGCAGCACGTGTACCGAGCGAAGGGCCACGAGGGGCTCAGAGGTGCCGCACGGCAACACAACCTGTCTCCTCCAAACCACATGGCCGGGTTTGCAGAGCAGCACATCTAAAAAGACATTTCAAAGATTTATAACAGGAGAGACATGTGCAGCACAGATCTGCATGTTTATTTAGCTACTCTGCACTCAGGCACGCCAGCAACTGGCACTGTGGGCCCCTTTCTAAGGGCACTGCTATCACCACGCAATGATACATAAATAAGGTGCTGCTTCTGGCAGCATTTCTTTCACTAAAGATATACAGTGCAACCGCTTCCCATTTAACCATTCCCCAGCTCAATTATGTGTAGTTAACGAAACCGTAAGGAAACAGTAGAAGAGCATAATTGGTTTTCTTGGAGGACAGCACTGCAAGCTGCAGCCTTAAAATGAGAGTGGCACCTCACCCCCAGCCCACACCGCTCTGCAGATGAAGCCTGCACGTTGCCAAGAACTAGAGCTCTGTAGAGCTTCTTTTTTCCTATTTTATTTTTAACTTGGTGGCAGTCAGACTGCAAAAACAACCCAACCTCCTCAGCGATGCTGGCCCGTCTCACTTAAGGTGGTGAGCAGAGGAGACCCAGGAGAATTAAGGTTCGACGCTTGCTTTAAGTCTCAAAATAAGAGCGTCTCACTCCAGGCATCCAGGATCCATTTTGGTTTAGGGTTCCTTTGGGGTTTGTTTGTACTTAGGCATCATTTTCAATTGAAAAGGTGGAAATTTCATTTTAAAACATCTAAAAATATATATGTGTGCCGTGAGGGTAGATTTGGATGTCTTCTCCCCTGTGGGCTGCCATGTTGACCGTCCTGAAGCTGCTCTGGCACCTGCTCTGGCACAAAATGTTGAAGCTCTCCCTGTCCCAGCTACTGGTGTAGGACCCAAAAATGTGGTCGTGGAGAAGTAGCACCACAAGGCACATATAGTCAATCCAAGTACGTTAGCTCGTGCATTCCAGGGTGTTTTCAGACATTTATTCTGTAACCTCGTGCTCTGCCCCCTGAGGATACCCACCTAAAATCTCCCTCTTTTCTGTAACAGAGAAGAAAGGTGCTTTGCATTTGTAAAGTGTGGAAAACAGTGCATTTTCTGTGCATACAGCGTAAAAGGAACACAGCTTTATAAATTCAGCCAGCTCAGATGGCTTAAGATACCTTGACCTTAAGATACCAGTGCTTAACCTTGAAAATACCAGAGCCACAGAATAGTTTGAAAACATGAAACAGGTAAACAAGTAAAGCTAAAACAAACATATATACACCTATGTATATTTCCCTCCTCCAAGCTGCTACTACTTTAAACCCAACAATAATCCTTTATTTCATGTATCTCAACACTCCTTTCGCCCAGTTCTTCCTCCATAACCTTGTCCTTCCTCCTTCAGTGTTCAGTATTGGCAAGTTCCTTCGTTCAACTTTTATTCTCTGAGAGTCAACACTTAGTTCTACCAGACTTGCTCTTTAATTCACCTCAAAAAGGGAACCTAGGGGAAAAGGCAGCCTCCTACCATGGCCCCGTCACGGGGCTGGGACACGACGTGACCCGGTGCGCCCCGCTCGGCCGGGGTGCCAATGCTGGGCTCTCCGCGCCCAGGCACGCCATCGCCGCCCGCAGAGTCGCTCCTGCATTTGCCGCCTTATAAAGTACCTTTCACAGAGCTCAGCTTGCTTCGGGGCTCCGGCAGAAACAACCCGCCGCGTTACTCCCCGTGTCATTTGTTCTCGCTCCGAGAATCCCACTGATCCTCTGCCTTCCGGCATGTTTCTGACATGTCTATTACAACAGCAGTTTTAGATGCCCATAGCGCGCACGTTTTGGTACCCTGCTGTAGTTAAGACTTCAAGCAACGGCGGAAAAGATTTTTATGTGTCCGTCTGGTCTGGCTGCCCGGCTTCCTGAATCAGAATATCACGTCCTTTCTGTTTTCCACCTCATGTTGATTAGACACTGCCCTCTTTTTTGGAGGATGCAGAGCTTGTGCTGCTTCCTCCACAAAAGATGAATTCCCTTTAACTGCTCCTTTCTCAAAACCATTCAGTTAGCAGAGGAATCTGGGCAGCAAGCAACCCCTCCACGCGCTTGAACAACTGGGGCCAAGCCAAGCCGCTGGCAGAGCAAAACCTACTCGTGAAACGGAGGCAGCTTTGGAGCAACACGAAGCACCAAGCCCGAGCTCCAGCTGCCCTTTTGCCTTGTGAACCCTCTGATGTCACTTCTGGAAGACGTTTGGCCACTGCGCTAAGTGGTGACGGGCAGGAACATGAAGATATTATTCTTGACCACAACTTTATGACCATTTGTTCTTACAGCCAAGACTTTAAATGACATGCTGCACATGGGCAGCACTAAATCTTCCCTCCTTTTAATACTCCCATGCTCTGACCCAAGGAGAAAAAAATACACATATATATGCCCTAATGGATCCAAATGAGACGCAATCAATTTCAACTAGATGTGTTCCGAGCAGGCATAAATATTTCTCATAAAGGAAATGAGTGAATTGGATTGATATAGATTAATACAGAGATACTGTATTATATTATGAACAGCTGGAAAATTAACTCAACTCTTGCAAGCAGGAGATATTAGAAAGGTCTTCAAATTACAAAAGCCTTCAAATGCAGGCAAATCAAAGAGGAGGAGGACATTCCAAACGGGACAAAAAGTTCCGCTCAGCACAGCAGGACTTTAAGTGCGGGTGTGCTAACAGTTTGCTACATTTTTGTCCTAACGGTCTGACAACTTGGAGTTTCAAAACACAGCTCTTGAAGTGGAAAAATGTCCTACTGTCTGTTTGAAACTTTAGCCCGAGTCCTCTAAAGACGGAGTTTACAAAGCCGAACGCCAGCTGGGCTGCATGCTTCTCTCTCTACCAAGATGCTTTCATGGAAATGCTCTGGGCACTGCTTGGGTTCCCCTTTGTTGTTTCCCAACAGGTTTTTGCAGCTGGAAATCCACTTACCCTGGAAATCAGCTCTCTGCAGGACTTCTAAAGCGGCTGATTAACACCAGGGTCACAGAGACATTCAGCCCTGGAGGATGAGGCATGTGGGAGACTAATCTCCCCCAAACCCACCCCTTGCTTTATCTCTCCTGGCGCCCCAGCGGAGACGGTGCCCAGACCACTTCCATCTGCAGAGAACGAGCCAGGAGCGGCCGCGGGAGCAGAGGCCCCTGCAGAACACGCCACGGCACATAGAGGGTGATACGCATTAGAAAAAGAAATACCTGTGCAGTACATAGATCCTGCCTCGATGGAAAAATGCCCCGCCAGGGCTGCAAGGTCCTCCCTTTCCCATGAAGGATGAAGCTGCTTCGGATCCTCATTTCAGGGAGGAGCGCGGCCTGTTGCTCTCCATTAGCTCCTGCTCTCCTCTCCAGGCCGGACGCAACACGTTCAGCCGCCCTCCAAGGGCGGCACAAGCCTCCAAGGTGCCCGTCAAACCCGCTCCCGCCGTGGTGCTGCGTTAATCACGACGCAGACCACGGCAAGGTGCAAGGAGGGCAAATTTAAGTTACTTTCGAAGACTTGGCCTTGCCAACTTGGGCCAGCCCATCCATACGGGCCTTTAGGGACAAAGTGGCAACGGGAACCTGCAATCAGCAGAGCCCAAGGCTCTGCTCATCAACACCATCAAGGTCACCGCTCATCAACACGATATGTTGCATTTTCAACGCAAAAATAAGAGGTTATGGAGGCACCTACACCTTTAGCTCAGTACATTCACATAACAATCATCATAAAAACTCAGGCAGAAAGGAACAAATATAATTTTATATATATTTTTATAATACAGTTAGTATTACTTATATTTAATATAGCATCTATAAGATATATTATGTATTATATATAATGTATTATATAAAAGTTGTATGTATGTGTAATACATACATATCTTATGTATTACAAAGGGCACAATTACCCTTGGAAGCAATCTATCAAGGACCCTTCATCAAGGATTATTCACCCTGTTCAACAGTATTCAAGGCAGCTGGGAAAGATAAAAGAAAACATGCTCTGTGTTAGACTGGAAGAGAGCCGAGAAGGCTACAACAGCTTTATAATCTGTTTGGTCAAGCAGATTTAGAAAATTCTGATTTTTTTGTCCTGAATCTCATCCTCACACTCATCTACAAGCAAGATTTCCATTTTGACAGGTGCTGGGAGAAGGTTCATGTCACCTAACAGCCCTGAGCCTTTGAGGGATGAAGCAGGAGAGGCCAGGGGCGCTTGTCCTGCCTCAGGGTTCTTCCCTCCCTCCTCTGCATTGCCCAGATTAAACCCCCTGGTCTACGTGGCACTAAATTGAGCCACCGAGGCCATCCTTGGCCCCAACATCCACGTGGGTTCCTCTGCCCTGAGGCACACACCTCTTGCAAGTCCCAGCTACCAACCTCTTCCTTGGCACAGGAAGAGCGGCCCATTTCCTTTGGGACGTGCAGCAATGCAAGCCAAAAAGGAGCCAAAAAAGGATGCATTTTTCTTCCAGAAATTAAGAAAAATAAAAGAAAAAAAATGGGAAAAAATCAAACTGGCTATTTTGGAAGAGCCTTCCTGCCCTCTCAGGATATTGAAAAGCTGTCCCTGAAAGTTGGCAAATCCTGCCTAACCGAAGTTTAAATGTTGCACTTTCTAACTTTCAGGTTTGTTACTTTTTTAACCAGTTCTACAGAGAGTGACTTCCCCCTCCACCCTCAGTGGCTCCAAGACCCACCAGGATCCATCCCTGCTTTTCCCAGCTGCAGCTGGTTTAGCTGAATGCCATTCGATTTTCAAGCTGTTTTCTTACGGAGCTCTTTCTCCACAGTAAAACCCAACAGGAATGAAGGGTTTCCTTCAAGGAAGGAAAAGAATAATTTGGCTCCTGAGACATCCTTAGAACGCGAGATAGCCGATGAGAAGATGCTCCTGCCGAGCTGGGCACCTACGCGCAAGCGGCTCCACGTGAGGCTGCAGCCTGTTCCATGGTTTGTCTTCACTTCCTTGCCATTGCCTATATTTTAATAAATCTCAGCGCTCTCGCTGCAGGAAAATAAACATCAAAAGCAGCTGTTTGCCTTGTTTCCTTTTTCCTTAAATATATACTCTTTCTTTTCTGTAAGACAACCAGTGACATCTTAGTGACATAAAACTGTTTTTTTTTCTGATCTGTAAAAAGGAAGGAAACCCAAGAGACCAGACTCTGTGAATAAGGTGAACAGTATTTAACCTCCAAGCTGACCAAGCACCATCTGAAACCACAGCTCTCACCAAAAAGAATCTGTCTGAAGCAGGTACAGCTACCCTGTATTTTGAATATGTCAGTATTCAATAAATAAGCATTTAATGAATAAAATAAAAAAGTAAAGTTTAAGCACTGCAGGGAGCAAATTTTCTGCAGCTTTGTACATATGGGCATTTTTATTGCAAATCTGATTCCCATAAGCAGGCAAATCCTTGGCCATGCTCTTTAGGTACAATTTTGTTATCTTTTCTTCCTTTCTCCTTCAGCACTGTCTCTCTGCTGCTCTGGAAAGCACAGGTATTTCATGTTAACTATTAAAACCACGGGGATGTTTTTTCCTGCATCTCCCACAGTGGCTTTTACTGATGCTTGGGAATAATTTGCCATCTCTCCTCACTGCTATCAACTACCACACACAGAGTCCAAATCTTCACCCACTGCTTTTATAAATAATGCCCAAAAGTCGGGATCTGGCACCTTTCAACTAGCAACACCAATAGTGGGAGATGATTTTGCTTGAAGGAGCTCTTATAATGTCCAAGGGTGCACTGATAAAAACAAGCATACTCTTCCACGAAGCTCCTTCTCAAATTGCCATGCTCCCTGCCCTGAAAAAAACAGCTGTTCTTCAGAAAGGAACCAAAAAGACAGCAGTCACGTCAGATGGATGAAGCCAGGCTTGTCTAGAGGCTGAAGGCAGATCATTTCTGACCACTGGGACAGCAGAAATGCTCAAAACCATGCTGCAAAAAATGGAAGGGCTAAATTCTGCGGTTTGGGAAAACATCTTATTAACAAAGTCGCGCTGTCTGATATCCTAATTGCAAGGCAGCACAAGAGGTAAGCTCTTTGGTCAGATAGTTTCTTCTCAAGCACTAGCTGTAGGTGCCGATTCTTATTAAGTTTCTCGCTCATTTGCAGTTGTGCACATTGACTTTTCACCCAGGTTAAGTCATTTCCAATGAATTTCCCCCTGCTAACCCGTTTTGTGGTTTCCTTTTTAATGTCTGCCTTGGTATTGTGCCATATTTTACCTATTTTGGCTTTGCTTCCATGCCTTTGCTTTCCTCTCACCTACTGCTAAACTGTGGTCCTCGCCTCCAGGATCATGCTCATTTCCTAAAGCAGAATATTGTAACTCTTCAGGCAGTTACGTAGGTCACTATATCTTTTCAATCCTGTATTACGGCCTTTGCAAGCTTTGAAAGACTTAGTGAAATCCTCATCATGTCATTTGTGATTTCATGCACCTTTCCATATATTTCTTTTTGACATCTAGATCATTGGATTTTGACACTTTGACTTCCTAACCTCTCTGACCAGTTCTTCTTCCCCGGCTTTTTCCTCTTCCTGCCTATATCCCGCTCTTCTTTCCAGGACCTCACCTACCTGGCTGATTCTCCATCAGCATCTTGAGTGCCTGCTGAAAGAGCCAACAACAGAACAAGCTACAAGAGATCTCAATGATTAAGCCACTTCACTCTGCTTGTCCCATCTTTCACCACCACAGTTCACTGCGATAGCATTTTCAACAACCCCCAAGTCCTGAATTCATGATGACACTTGCAGTCTGCTGGTCCCTGTTCTGTAGGTGCAGAACATATGCTCCAGGCTGGCAGAAATGCACGGCTAGAGCACAGCAACACCTCAAACATATGGAAAAGCGCGCGGATAACGCTCGGGTTCCTGACCAATTCTCCACAGCTCTCTGGAGCAGCGCTAAATGCACCGATAAGAACATGTGGGAAGTGCTGCAACAGTACAGCAAAGGGTTTCTCAAGGGAATTAAGATTAAAGAGACTGACATTTTTAACAACCAACATGGGAAACTGCAAGGCTTCTGCTACATCAGCCCTGTTTTCTATAAGCAAATTTTCACATTTATGCTTTAAGTGAGAAAATGGTGTATTTGAAGTTATTCAAGAATGATGATGGTTGATCCGCTCTCTGAAGATGATCATGATCCAGGGATGCTAAAATCAGCTTACCTAAACCAAGAGCTACACGTCCAGAGATATTTCTTTCTTTTAATCAACATATGCAAACATGTACTTAAAGTTTTGGTAGAACCTCTGTGCACCTCTGTAGTAGGAAAGAAGCATTTTGAGTTTCCAACACCAACACCACACACAGTTGTACCCAACTCACCAAAAAACACCATCAGCAAACTCAAGAACTGAGTATTTTTACTATTTTTCCTGCTTTAACACATAGGAAAACAACATCTCTGACAAACTACCAACTTCTAAGGAAGGAGCAGCACTATGAATTGCTTGTGTATCTACAGCATTTGGGAAAAATGAAAGAAGAAAGTGAAACAGAACGAAAGCATAAAAATAGTAATTGTGAAAAAGGAGAAGCAGGCTGACAGGTAAAATAAAATAAAAGGAAAATACATTTCCATTGATGTAAGATTGTTGGAGGTGGAAAAGAACCAGTGAAGTTGCCACTAAAAGAGTCATAAAAACACAGCAAATTCCATCTGTGAAGCAATATAATTAAAAGCAAAAACCTGGGAGCTGCTTTTCTGGGAATCACCACGACAGAAAACAGGCATCAAAGGGATGGACTGTCATTTCTGGCAATCCGAAGAGGAGACTGATTAAAAAGCTGGACCCAAAGTCTCTGGAGCGCTCCGGCTTGCGTGGTTAAGCAGTTCTGGACGAAGACGTTGACCTTTGATGATAAATGATAAAAAGCAACCTCTGCCAGGAGGGCAGATGCAGAGCGCGACCTCCGAGCTGCAATGCTCACGAACCAGGAAACTTGCCCTTGTTCCTCTGCTGGAACTTGCAGAAGGGTCTTAGGGAGTTAGGAAGGGTTTTATTTTTGAAAAGGAACAGGCACAACAGCCATCAGCAAGAGGGAGCAAAAAGGAAAAGGAAACGCCACTTAATTAGGATTTAGTGAGCAGTGGGTATGGGAAACAAGTGGGAATAGGGGCCCCCAAAGGGAGAAGAGGTCTCAAGGTCAAGAGGTCTCACAAAGGAGGGAATAAAATGGGGGAAAAATGTTATAGGAACTAAGGGCGGAGGGGGGTCCGCGCTGAGGAAGGCAGCGTTTGCCCTGATTAGCACGACTGAAGAACTACCAGGGTGCGGTGAGCTGGCACATGGGAGCCTCTCATACAAAAACTATTTATATGTGAGCAGGGCAACCCTTGGAAACCCATCATTTCTTGAAGCGCTTCCCCATGACAAGTATTCTGCTGTGCAAAACAAGCAATAACTCCAGTGCTATCCCTGTGAGGGGGGCAAAGTTAAAATGCAGCTATATCTTATAATGCTTAAGAACAGCCTGCTTAAAACCAAAGGCAATCCAGAGAAAAACACGCCCGAGTTCGTATAGAGCAACCTCTCTTTCAACAACAAAGCAAAATCAACTTATTTAGAGGCATCTAGGACCTGACGGTGCCACTGCGCTCCTGGATGTTTCAGCTGCTGATGCTGAGGAGGGCTCTGAGAACAGCTCGTGGCCATGGCTCCACGCTCAGCACCAGCCACTTCAGGCACATCCTGAGGAAGGAGCGATGCAAAAGCTCCCAAATGCAAACACAAACTGCTCTGTTTGCCCACCCCGGGCAAGCGGGGGATTTGCTGGCCATGGAAGAGGAGGAGGGGGGACCCCAGCGCTCCGTTAAGCGGATTGACAGGTGCCTAATAGCGCTCTGCAAAGCGGTAAAGTGGCTCACGGGAACCCTGATCGCCACCAAGCCCAAGTGCTCTTAACCTAATGTGCTTAATCTGTCCAAAAAGCTCCTTAGATCCTTGAAGATTAGCCCCAAATGTCACTTGCAGCCAGCACTGACTACCTGTGCCTAGATATGCCGGGATACCTTGGACGCAGAGGGGGCCAAGGGAGAGCCCTACGACCGGATGCAACGGCACGTGCTGCAGAGCCGCCCGTGCTCATCCTCCGGCTCGGAGGTGCCCACCTTGGCCTCTCGAGAGCCCCAGGGCTGCAGCCGACGGCTCTCAACACATTTCCAAGCCTGGGCTGCGGACGGTATTCCTGGATATTTCACTCCATAGCAATCCATGCCCAGGCCCGCAGCGAGGCTGCCTCGGGCTCTGCCAAGCCACATAGCAGAGGCTCCTAAAAAATAAGAGGTGGTAAAACCGAAGAGCCACTGGAGATCTTAGATAGATTTACAAGCACAGAAACAAGGTTTAGAATTAGCTAGTCTGAACTTTTTATTTGAAACTTCCTATTATGTATAACCAAAATATGTATTTTTGCAGACAGGAGAATTTTTACTCTAGTCCTGCTACACCTGCATCATTCTTTCATTTAATCAACGTACCTGGGATAGATAGGGATGATGAGAGGTTAAAAGAGAAATACATTTAAAATGCTCTGGTGAACAATACTAAATCATCTACGAAATCTAATTCTACCTCTAAACCTGAGGGGTTTAGCAATGACCACAGGAGCACTGGGGAGCCTTGGCCACCAGGAGAAGGGAAGACCTGAGCTCGGCGTGCCTCCTCCCTGGTGCACATGGCACCGGGCAAGGCCAACGGGACGACATCAGCTTGGGCGGCCGAGAAAGACTCACCCACGTCCTATGACCACACGTTCCTGCTCCGTACTCCAATTCGCACTTCTCTGGCAGAACGGCAACAAATATTCCCTCCCTCCCTCAGCTACCAGATGTTTAAAGCTATTTTTGGCTCTGCTGTTCGCTTATCTTGGCATCCACATAAATGCCACCAAGTCCCCCATCAGCGCAAGAGAGCTGCTTACAGGAACAGGCAGCGGGGAAGATAAAACAAGGACGGCTGCCTTGGCAGGGGGACACCACAGGAGCAAACACCCATTGCAGTGACAGTGACCTGCTCCAGGGAGGAGATTTTACTCCAGATGAACGTTGCAAATGCAAATCCCGGTGCCGCAAGCACAAAGTTTGCGTGGAGAACTTGGAACGAATCCGCGTCACGTCGCACTGGTGAAGCCGGGATCGCTCTGTAACGCAATGGCAGGTAAATGCTGAGATGCATCATCTGACGTCCTGGGGAGCCCTGCGCCTGCTGCTACCGAATAAACAACTCCAGAAATAAAAAGATGCCCAAACAGGACATTAGATGGTGCTGGTAGTTACTGCTGGAGCACTAATGACAACGATCCCTTTGCCCTCCCCAGAGGGAAACCAATTTCAAGTCCTGGCACAGCTTCGCTGGAACTGTGCAGTAAATAATCACATAATGATGGCACAAAAATTACATTTGGTGTTTCAAAACAATGCCAAGGAAATGCTTCTGAAACGTGACTTTAACTTGCCAAGGCAGACTGAAAACCTGAGCACTGAAGTGAATTGTTTACCATAAGTTAATGTAAATAATGTGCTCTGAACATGCAAACTGTCAAAGAGGAGCTGCTTGCGAATGTCAAGTCATTCTAAGGAGAATTTCCACCTTAAAAAGGGGAGGAAAAAAAAAAAAGACAGAAATGCATTTTGAAAGAGATTTTGCATTAGAAAGCATAAATATAAGTTGCTAAAAAAAACCCACAGCCACTACAAAATGGTATCAAATTCCTGATTTTTGTCATTTTACACATCAAGACTAGAAAAGACCTGCAGTCTTGCCCGACCTCCTACTCCTTCTCCAGCTATGCCCTATTTAGCGTGCAGAACTCAGCAGCTTGCCCGGGGGGACGCGGAGAGCGCTCCGAGCAATCAGCACGGGAGAGCCGTGAGCAGGTACAGCTGGAGCCAAGCTATGACAACGGAGCGTGTGCGGAGGCAATTGCAAGAGGACAGCGTTTCCTGAGGAGAAAAAAAAAGCAACAAAAAAGCTCCAAGGTGCTTAAATAGCAGCAATTGAAGCTGTCTGTGCGCAGGAATAAAAGTGGAATAAGCAGCTCATTGATGCCCCAGCTCCTTCAGTCTTTGCACATTTGTCCTCCCTGAAAAAACATCCTGCCAATTTATACGTGCGCTATGAGAAGAGCATTAAACACCAAGCCCATTTGCAGCTTTTCAATCAGTTTGTTAATACCCAGCTAAAACAGCTTTGTGACAACCGGCCACTGAATGCGGCGGCAGACGGAGGTTTCGCGGTATGCACCGGGATCCTATTTTGTTCCCAATGGACTTCCATGGCCCAAATGAATCCCTTCCTATGAGGCTACCTAGCAGATTCCAGAGGAAACGGAACCACTCGGCAGCTTCAGGCACTTTAAAGATGAAGCTCCACGTCCCGAACACCAAGATCTGACTGCTCAACGGATTTCAGCTCAGGTCGGGATGCCTGCCCCCCTCTAGGAAGGGATACGGAGCTCTGAAACCTGCCAAGTAAGAACCTTCCAGGAAACAGAAACTCATTTGACAAGAACCAGGCTCAGCTGTTGCTTTGCCAATACAGCAAAATGGGGTGGACAAGATTTATCAATTCTCTGCACAGAAGAAACCCTCTGAGCATCAGAGAAAAAATTAAATTGCACCATCATCACCATTTATTAAAAAAAAAAAAAAGGAAAAAAAAAGGAAAATTTTGTTCCACAGTTAGAAATTCATCACTTGGCAGCATCCTTTACACCACTACAATCTAATTAACTGCTAAATGAAACTTCAAGATCTTATTTTGTGAGTGCTCTTTAAAGAAAGAAAGCAAGCAGCTGCGTGAAACTCTTTGCACAGTTTCTGAGGTTTGCTCGACAAGCAGCTTCAAAGCAGAACGTCATCTATTTATTCCTATCAGGAATAACAGCAGACAACTTCCGAGAATTTACAATTCCTGTAGCAACAGTGCCAGCACCCCTGTATCTAGGAGCATCATCTATTCAATCACAATTTTTCTGGAAGAAGATGAAAAAAATAATAAATTGCTACAAAAGACTTCATTATCTTGTACTGCTCGCTTTCAAGCCACTCTTACAAGCTTAAAGAAAAATGTTGTCACTGCAATGCATTATTTGATAGAAATACACTCTAATCCAGCGGTGCTGAAACAAAACATTCACCCTGATCTTTGAGGACGTATTTAACGGCCGCACACCGTAGCTGCGTAGGCTGCTGGGAGAACTAGCAATATTGATTTCACTACGAATAAAGTTCTTTTGCAAAGAGAAAACCTTTGCTGCTCTCCAGCCAAGGCTGATTTGGGAACGATGCACCTTTGCGAAGCAACATTTAACACAGGGGAACTAAAGCTCAATCTATACATGAGACACATACAGGAGACCTGAGCGCTCCTTGCACCGACACGAGCTGATAAACGCAGCGGCTCACTCACCGTTCCGGCTTTCCTCGTCGATAGGCACTATTGTGGCTGGAGGACCTGTCCTGGCCAACTTGCAATCTATAAAGAGGAAAAGAGCCGTTAGTCCTCACGCCAGAGGAAGGGTCTTGCATAGTTCCTCCTCGTCGGGCAAGCTACGGTACTGGAGACACGTGTTGCTTAAATAGGACATAGGTACAGGCTACAACTGCGAGCTAGCTTACATGTAGAGAGGATCAAAATCTGAGCTGCTCCATCATCCCTTCCTCTGCTAAAACTTCCTGGAGCAAAGCAGAGGATGCAAAGAAAGGACTGCAGAGCCCAGATGCTGATCTGCGGGTAAAACCAACACCCAAACAGCATCATCTTCACCCGCTACCTCTTAGGTGAGCCTCACTTTCCGTGTCACCAAGACATGTCATGGACACAAGATGGTTTGGTGGCCACTATAATCCCCACATCACCGCAGGGGAGCAGACAAGAGGATGGCAATTTAACCCAGAGAGGTGACAGAGGCGTGACTCAGCCTCACAAGGAAAGCAAAGCATCGTCTCCAATCTAATTGCAATGGAAGGGTCTAACTAAAGAGAGCAAGCAGCATTTTCATAGCGTTTCAGGGGGAAAAACAAACAAACAGAAAATGAAAAACAGACGAGCAATGCTCAGGAAGTCACGGTTTTGCCATCTTACCCTCATATTGCCAGTCTGGAGTCAAAAGTTTAGAGTCGTCAATGGAAGCAGAGCAGAATAACGAAAGAAAATAAGAAAGATTTGGTTGTTGAGCTTAAAGGAGAGCTTCACAGGCACAACAAGCAGTACAGGCAGAGCGAGCAGAGTCCTCGGCGCGCTCGGAAGCAGCATGACAAGCGTGTGGGGCAGGTGCAATTCCACAGCAGCAATTGCACCGCGGCTCACCGTGGGCTGTAACAAGTTCTCCAAAATAAACACACAAAACAAAACCCACATTTATTATGTTCTCCTCCGAGTTCACAACTAGGCAAACCACGTGACTCGAGTGAGGTTTCCTTTTCTGGCCTGATGCGTCCGCCAGGCAGTAACGCACTTACCGGAGCCCAACTAAGTGGCAATTTTTTAACTCTAGGGGTGACACACACCTTACCTGAAGGACACCCCGGACTTGTCCTGAAAACAGAATTAGCTTTTCCCATCACTTGCCTTCCCATGACTGCATTTTGGGCATTATGGGGAAAATTTCATACCAATGCACATTCCCTTCTGCCCAGTCTCCTACAAAAGCAACCATAGCCAAAGGCGACTTGCAAAGGAATCGTTACCCAAAGGGTTGCTGTGGAACCACGTGCCTGCAGAATCACTGCTTACCCTCCCTACATCCTCCAGAGCTGCTGCCTAGAGCAGACAGAAGCATCTGGCAGGTCTTCTCGAGAAGCAGGAGCTCTTCTAGTGACTGTATTCTCCTTTTGGCACTGCACACTCCCACCACAGCATCAAACATAAAAGCCAACAGTAGGAATTTGGGGATTATGCCTCAACTACACAAGTAAATTACTGGAAAAATATTACAATTTAACCCATATCCTTAAGAGAAAAAAGGAAAAAATGCTCTATTGGGCAAAACCTTCCCTGAGCCATCGCTGACACCTGGGAGGTGACTGCACTCAGCCTCTTCCTTCTCCTCGCGCGTGCGGCTGTAACAACAGCCAGAGCCGCGGTGACACCCGAGCTCCTGCCGAGCAGGACAGGAGGCTCTGCACCCTGATCCGCTCCCGCGCGCTCCGAAGCAGCCGACCTTCACCTAAATCCACAGATTTCGCTGCATGGCAGGCCCACTTGTCTCCTTGCAGCCTGCACACCAGCAGGCCCTAAAGCCAATTTATCTGGTATATATAGAGAGAGGATTAGGGGAAAATCCTCGGCTGGTTCACCCCGAGAACAGCCCTGCAGCTTCGGAAAGCCCCCTTGATCTCGGCGAGCCTCCAGCGAGGAAGGAACAGGGCTGCAGCCTCTACCAGCTCCGTATTAGCAGGCGCCCGCTGAGCCAGCGGCCGGGTTGTTAAGGTCCCTGCCCCACGTCAAGGCAAACGGTGGAGCCCGGAGCAGGGAGAGCCAGCCGGAGATGCCAAAAAACTGTTGTGGAAGGAGCGAGCAAAGCCCTGGCCTTGCTCCTCCAACACCTGCAGTGCTGGGTCAATCCAATCCCTTCTGCTTCTATCTTGAAATATTTGGGACTTTTCCTCCCCATTTCCCTCTTCATTATGAAGTTAGGTGAGAGCAACATCATGCTCGAGTCACATCCCACGTTGCAAAATCCAGCACCTAACCTGGGACAGCAGTTCCAAGGAACTACACACCTTCGGGTTGGGATTTGTGGTCCAAAAATTACTGAATATCCCACTGCTCCCGAAGGAATCCCACCAGTAACTTTAAGATTGTGATTAAATGAGATGATTTTATTCTACCACCAGAAATGTTAAAAGTGAAGAGCTTGACTCGGACTTTGTGGAGAGGCTGCCCCAGAAAGAACCAGCCCAATATTTCACCTCCAAAACCAAAACCTGTAAGAGGAGGATGGAAACGGAGCCATTCACTCTTTAGGGTTTCACCAGCATCATTTGCTCTGCATTATCTGGCATTTTTTTTCTTAAGTTTTATTGCAATGTTGATTAATTCTGAGCACTTCCAACTCTGTTGTGAGAGGGAAAGAAAAAAAGGAGTTGGTGAAAGAGGTGATAAAAAAAACCAAGATATTTAAAGCCTACATCTCTCTTGGAATTGTTAAGCACATGAAATGGTTGCACAAGACCAGGATGTCCAGCGAAGAATACTGCAGCCTGTGAGTCCAAGCCCTAGTTAATGCTCTGACAGCACTACTATGTTAGTGAGAGCAGTTTTAGTAAGAAGATATGTGATTTTGCTCCCTCGCTGACTGGAAATTCAAAAGAGTCTGTGCACGTGCCACACAAAAGACCCACTGTGCAGAAAAGCCGAAGAAACATCACAAATTGAGAAGTGAAATTGCAACTGCCTGCAGAACTGGCCGTGGTCACAAAGCCTCCCGTCTCGGGAAACACAGATTTGTTTCGAGATGCATGGTAACAACAGAAATACCCAAATCAGTCTTAGTTGATGAGATGACACCCACAGTTTATGCGCAAAGCGTTCAGAGAGCCCCCATGAACGAGTCTCTCTAAACACGGCCCTTTGCAGCCTGGGGATCCCCATAAAGAGCTGCACAGACCCACACATTTCACCACCCGAGTAACTAAGCAACCCAGTACAGGGGAAGAAAAGGCCCTGCCTTGTTTCCGAGCCAATTCGGAGCTACAGCTGGGCCGTTCGGGGCGCGCTTGGCACCACCTTTGTGTTTGCCGACGCGTCCCACAATCGCTCCGTCTTGCCACGAGCACAAGAGGGGCTTTCACGGGCTCCTTGGAGGAGTTCCCCGCGGATGCCTCCAACTGCAGAAGCCAGGGAGAAATGATAGGGAATTTCATCCCAGCCCACCTCCAGTCCCCTCCAAATCAAGCAGGATTGCTTCAGGTCAGCCACAAGGCGACCGCTCCAAAATCCACAACAGGGGGATTCGAGGCTGCACGTGAAGGACGGTGACTTAACCGCAAAAACAACCCACTTGGGCTATTCTGGGGCTTGGTTTTTCTTTTTAAGCTAAGAAAAGCCGAGGCTGATGGACAGCCAAGTACAAAAAGGACACGAACTGAATAAGGGTATTATTATGACCTCTTGTTCACAGAGCCTCAGAAACATTTAAGTCACAGCAAACACGCCACCTAACCAACGGATTTACTTCAGCGCTTTATTTCTCCTCTAACTTTTCTGGACAGATGTGATATCTCTATGAAGGGTTTGCTAGGGGAAAATTGCTCTGCAAGTCGACGCAATGCTGTTTAACTGCTTTGGAAAAAGAAAAACAGCAGCACCATCTGTCTCGAGGGCAATATTCACCCAAACTGAAGCGACTTTGTTCTAGCGGCCGTTTCGGAGCTGACAGGGTCTCCTTAAAACCGTACTTGTGCCTGAAAACACTGCAGAACGCATAAAAATATGACACCAGGCCAAGCAGCACCCTAAAACTGCTATTCCCGAAAGTAATTTTTAAGACTGTGAAAATGTATTGGACAATTCAAGAATAGCTGTAATATGTTCAGAAGTGCTTATATTTTTAACGCCGACTATACCCCATTTTAACTGCTATGTATTAGCACTGAAATTTCATAGTGTTTTTAATAGTTTTAAAAGTCAGCTTTTCCTGATACCTGTGGGATGTGCTTAAGATAAAAGCCCCATTCAACAGGGTGAAAAAGTATCTACCATTTGGCATCACATCAAATCCAGATATAATAAGGAAATAAAGTCTGTTTTAACTGTCTAACTGCAGATGTTTCTATTTAAGTACAACTAGCTCTGCAAAAGCAGTTGGAAATACCTAAAACATGCTGAATGGTTTAATAAAAGAGTACTGACATTTATTAACTGGAATATGGGAGTGGGGATAGCTAAACTGCTTATAGATGAGTCGTGAATATTGAACCTTCCCATTTTCCTAAGGAGAACAATTGTGGCTTTTAGGTTTTGGGCTAAATACAAGGTCAACACCACTGAAATGATGCTTATCTATCTGTTTTATCTAAACATTTATCTAAGAATCCCTAAAAAATTCTCCCTTTAGCACAAAACAGACAAGGAAAACAAACTGGGACCCAAAAGAACAAACAAAACCGGGCCAAAAAAAAAAAAAAGGTGGCGGCGATAGGAAGCTTAAAATGAAATTTACAACATTATCATTTTTTGCTGCACACGGGAGCAATTGCATTTTATGTTCCTGCGTGTAAATACGTGAATTGTATTCTTGTTAGGAAAAATCAGCTTTGGCAAACGGATATTGCACCTTTAAGTACCTTTCTGGAGACATCTATAACAAAGTCAGTGTTGATGGAGCAGCAGGGCTAGAAGGGGAGAACGTCACTGTGTCGCTTTGTCCTTCTCAGGAGTGAAGAAGCGAGCTGAGACCCTACCTTGTAAGTCATCCTCCTCTTCCCCACCTCAGGTACTCAGCACTACCAAAATGAGCCAGTGAGCTCACACTCTGGTCACTGCTTTCAAAATAGAGCCCACTATACATTTCCTGGAGCCTCTGGCATGTAAAATAC
Source organism: Crypturellus tataupa (assembly GCA_034781795.1). NCBI lineage: Eukaryota > Metazoa > Chordata > Aves > Tinamiformes > Tinamidae > Crypturellus > Crypturellus tataupa. Next base: position 293,769 of record JAWLRI010000376.1, on the reverse strand, counting down.
AGGCCTTGTTGATGTCTCAGGTGAATCCTAGCTCAACTACAGCTCAAGGCAGTTTGGCACCATCTAGGATTTGAAGAACAGAAACTTGCAGAGGTTTTGAGTAGCAAACAACGCTTCCAGCATCCCCGCAAAAAAACCTCAAAGCCCAGCAAGCTGTAAAAAGGGACAAAAATGCTTTTTAAGCACATTTACAACAGTTCTGCAATAAAAGTGGCGCATAAAGAACCTAGGACTTTTCATCAAGCCGCTGTGGCTTCATAAAGTCAGCTTATGCTGCACCAAGGATGGCGAGGCTAACTCTGTACAGCTCCTCATGTGTGAAAAGCTTCGCAGAAAGCACCATCCCTGGAGGTCATCGTTTAACTGCTTAGGGTCCAAAAAACCCTATCTATAGAGGCACGAGCAGCTTGCTGCCCACCGCAGCTGCAGCCTGTGTCCAAATAGCCTGAACGCGAGGCAAGAAGGGCGGAAATGCTGCCTGGCTGCCACGTGTTATTTGCCTCGCTCTCAGGTAGATGCCCACCTTTGATGCTACTTTTGCTAAGCCAAACAGGGCTCAGGTTTATCCCGTGATTAAAATTCCCATTCTGCGCTCATTCTGCACCTTTGCGGCTCAATTCAGTCAGTACGTCACCTTTCAAAATGCTTTAGCCTAAAGGAGAAAAATAAAAAGGGGGAAGAGGGAAGGGATACCAGGCCTGGGAGCAAAATTAGTTGCTCCTTCGACGGTTTGTGGCATATTTGCTTTAAATATTTGGCACAAATTCATCATCTTTTTTTTTAATCCATCCAACTGATCAAAACTGATCTGAATTTGAATTTTCCATTTTTTTCCATGCATTTCCATTAATTTCCATTTAACTTTGCTATATTGCTAAAGTGAGTGAGTATTTTAGGAAACATAACCGCTTTAAAAAATCAGAAGTTATGATCTAAATCTCTTTCCCAAAACATACAAGAAGCTGCAACGTGACAGCTGAAAAACTGCTACCTGCAGCATAGTCTGTCCCTTCTGCTAGAGTTTTTTTGCATGTAGTTGTGTTTAAGAAGCTTGGGTCTTGAGTAATTGCAGAACCTGTCCCGTAATTCAAACCAGTTGGACAAGACTCTGAGAGTATCTGACCCAGGGCCCTCCAGCAGAGTGTGGTCAGTCACTAATGTGAGGCAGGGTTTTGCCTCATCTATGTTAGAATATGGGATTTTTTGGCATTTAAGCACTCTATCAATGATGAGGCAAGTTACATCAGATAGAAGTTAGAACATGGTACATGTCCCATACATGACCTTTATCATCAGGGGTAAAAACACAAGAATGCAAAGTTAATCTTCCTGCTCACATCACTTGCCCAACATAAAACTTTTTTATTTCCAAGTTTCCACCTTCGTTTGGAAGTATAGAGATAGAAAAATAAACACTTTAGGGGATGCACTTGTTGCCATAAAAATGTCTAACTTCCATCAGTCATCAGGGAGGTGAATAAGGGGAAGGAAAAACCAGGTCCAAATCCCTAAGAAATTGGGGGTATGTTTTGAACAGCGGAAGCTTGCAATACTGCAAGCAGAAACCACATTCAATGTTTCTGCAGTGAGGAGGGATAAGCTCTGTTGGGTTTTTTTTTGGAAAGGAAAAGCAAAATGGCTTTGTGGTGAAAGCCACTGGGGGGATTTCCCCCCCCACTAAGGCACCAATGAGGCCTATTTGGGCTCTGATGGCAGAGGAGTCCCGCTCACCTCTAAATCAAACCCACGGGCTCAATTTCTCCTCGTGATTTCCCTTTGCGACACTCCAGCCCAGCACTTTGCAATCAAGTTTAACTAGGTGCATCGCCACAATTTGCTATTTAAGTATTTGATTTCTGTTCGCCGACGCCTTTTCATTGTACAAAATGATGGGGGAAAAAAGGATTAAAAAAATCTCAGCAAGACATCGACACACTTTTTTTTTTCTTTTTAAATCTAGCTATTTGTTTTCTTCAGTTCTGCCACAAATGTCCTCCTTTTTCAACAGCAATTTCATAAGGTATTTGCATTCAACAAACTGGGCAATCGCTCCTGGGCATAAGGATAGCAAACTGGATCCTCCCAGCGCACCCTGCTCTTGCCCATCTCCCATTGAACATGATTCCAACCGGCCTGCCTGCTGGAAAGGCTGAAGAACGTTGCTCGCTTGAGGCTGTAGGAAACTGCAGCCTCCACAGCAGGAGTGAACAGCCCTTCCTTGCTCCGAAGCTCCCCTGCTGTCTGCGGGATGGGAACCACAAAGTGTCAGGAAATACTCTAGGAAAACTCCCTCTCTCTCTCACTTGGATATGGTGGAACACAGATTAAGTTTTGCTGTAAATCAATTCCCA
>JAWLRI010000376.1:276036-291318 GCA_034781795.1 Crypturellus tataupa | reverse complement strand
TGAAGGCAGCAAGACTCAGCCATGAGCAGTAAAGCCCAAAGAGCAGGGAATAGCTAAGGCAGACCAACGCTGGGTGAGCCCTGCGCTCCTCACGGCCTTCACCCCCAGAGGGGGCGTGCGGGGACCAGGGACATCCCCTCATCCCCAGCCCCTGCTTCCCTCAACGTTGCCCCGGGCTGGCCCTGCCTGCGCTCCTCCTCCTGGCCCAATGACCAACTACGGGGCTCAAACACCAGCCCGCCCCACCAACCAACAGCATTTCCTCCAGTTAATGCCCTGACCAAAAGCCATAGATCTGGTTCCAAAACCACTGGATTTTTAAAGAGCGTCTTCAAGTGATTTGTGAACCCCTTAGGCACTCAACTGGGTAGCATAAGGCCACGTTGTCCTGAACCCTGAGCACTCCACTCCCTCGGGAGCCTTTGGGAACATGTGCTCCCAAGCAGCACTCGCCTTCCTGACGCTTCCTTTGCTCAGCCAGGCCGACAGGAGTGACCCCATGAAGGAGCACGCGAATAACTGGGTATCACTCACTTTTGCCTGGATTGCAGGACCAGCTAACCAGCAGCAGGATGAGCTCCCGGGTGTTTTTCTTCCTGACATCTGATGGATCCTCTAAGGGTTTCTGCGCTCCTGCTGCAAAGTCCCAAGACCCTTAATATTGAGGCAAGCAGAGCCTGCCTTTGACCTAGCCACCTCCACAGACCCAGTCTTCTCTCGCTGGGAGCAAACTTGGGGAAAGAAAGAAGTTTGGAACTAGAAGAGTCTGTTTTGCATCTGGTCCAATTTCATCCGTATCTTTGAAAAACACTTAAAAAAAAAAAAAAGAGCAGGTAATTCCCACTCTAGCATATATTAAGATGTAAGCCTTGGTTGCCTGCCAAAAGCAGCCGCCATTCAAACACTAACCTTTTTTGATGGGAAATAAAAGGACTGCATAAAAAATGCCTGCGTCGTCTAAGAAATAGGGACACAGATGAGACAGGGGACGCAGAGCCTTTGAACGTGCCGCTCTGCTTCTCCCCTCACACCAGAGACCCATAAAATAACCTAAATTTGGATGCCTCTAGCAGACAGCACAGGGACCAAGACACTCTGACCTGTGACTACTCCTCACTGCAATTTCGCAAACCTCTCCATTAACCAAAACCCAGTTAATAACTGGGCTTAAAAACAGGGCTGCCCCATCTGCAGGGTTTTATTGTGCTGCTGGTGGTTTCATTTTTCCATCTTAAACAGCGATCGGGATGTGTTTGTCTTTCACCTTGCAAAGCAGATTCACCACTGCACCTCCAAGCCAGAGCTGCTAAGATGTTCCTTCCTCACGTATGCTGCCCGTTTAGCGAGTGACAGCGGCCAACCTTCCTCCTCGCTGCTTTCCACTCAAGATTTTGCTCTTCAGTTTACTGGAGAAGCAGAGGACTAAGCTGCAGCTGACCTCATTTCACCCATCGCTCTAAGTGGCATTTCTACTTTATTTAAGCTAAAAATATGAGGGAGGAAAGCGCGCGTGACACTTGGCCTGCTTGGAAAGAGCACCGCAGAGGCAGCCAAACTGGACAGGGAAACAGTCGTGCGTGTGTTTGTTTCTAAACACGCTGCCCATCCACCCACAGGCTTGGATTTGTTCTGGTGTGCCGCACAACGGAGGAGGAGAGCGGTGCACCCAGCAACCCGAGAGAGGGGAGCGCTGTGCGGGCTCATCAATGGCACATTGAGACGGCGAGGCCATTGAACGCGGCGCCTCCACAAGAAAACTATTATTTATTTACAGCTAGGGGACTGCAGCAGATGCCTAGAGCTGCATTTCACTGCTAGATTTCATACCTGCCCCATGGAAACGATTAAGTTGCTAAAAATGGATTTGTACCATTAAGTGTAAGTAGTACCTGAAGGGAGTTGGCTAGAGGGAAGTGATGAGCAGACCGAGCTCTGAAAGGGGTTTTGGCTGGAAAGGTGACAGAATTCCCTACGAACGCAGACTAAGGCAGCTACTTCATCTGAGTGAAACCTTGGAAGAAGAAACACGGAGTTCACTGCTGCTACAATTCAAAAGCAAAAAAAGAGCAAACTGGAGACGCTTTCGCGTGTCACCTGGGCACAGACCAAGAGCCCTTCTCGGTTACCTGGAAGGGCTGAGGAGCAGCGAGCTGTATCAGATTGCAGCACCAGCTCCAGCGCGGGACGCGTTCGGGAGGTGAAACCACCCCAGGCACTGAGCGCGCCAGGGACCAAGCTCGCCCCAAACCGCGACTACTGGGATCACAAGGGGATCTGGTTTGCAAGGGAAGATTACAGGAAAGTTAGTTTAATGAGCAAAAACAATTTCACTCTGACAAGTAGGGACATAGGCACTGGACACCGTTTCACACTCAGCTTTGAGCAATCTATTTCTAACTCGTTTTTCTGTGTATCGACTCATTATGTGGATGGCATTTGTTGAACCACCTTAAAATGACTTCCATGCCATTTTTCCCCACTACTAAAGCATTATAACACTCCTCCAAGTAACTTTGGAGATATTAGACCTTCTGCTTCAGCTGATTTCACACAGTCTGGAGCAGGCAGAGCACGATGCCTTCTCCAGCTCATGTCAAAGGAGACTCATTGCATATGGCTCAAGTGAGGGGAACTCCCAACTCCTGATTCAATTTATTTAACAACAGGTGCTGTAAAAAAGTACGTTTGAGACTAAAAGCAAGTTCAGGCTTGTGCCATTCCCTCTAGCCAGGACCTACAGTTTGATGTTGGGATTAGACTGTTAGCTTACCTGGAACACGATCCACATAAATAAATTCTGAATTTTTAATGTCTTCTATATTTCATAGTGACACGAGTTAAAAGTTTTCTGGAAAGCTCTCCTAACCATGATTCCAAACTTCTAACGTAAGAAGCGAAAAAACACCTCAAAAGGGTTCAGGTAATTTTTATAAAGTGAAAACAACTCGATTTGCCTTTTGGCTGCAATTGCTACCTGTCAAGGTGATGCCATGTTCACTCATTCCCATTAACACCAGAAACGCAGCCAAAAAGCAGCAGAGCTGCCCAAACAGCCCAAGGAACTGCAGCCCACCAAGTATTCAGGTACATCCATTACCGGCTTTTAAATAAGGAAATGGAAACGTAAATAGAAATTGCTCCTCAACCAAGAGCCCCATTGCCAATATTTGCTTGCCGAGAAGACACCTCCCTTAGCCAGTATCACTGTTGCCCTTAGAATTTTCTAAGGGAAAACTATGTTGAGAGAACAGTGCTTAAATATGAACATGTTATTACAGCTTACCTGTGTGAAATGCCTGAGACTCACAAACAATGTACAGGTTCATTACGGACATTATAAATCCATAGTTGCACCTTTTTTCTCAAACCCTTCATTAAGAACAAGCATTCATCAAACTTACGTCTTCACTTTTTAATCGTTCCAAAAACATCAAGTATTTGTATCTTTTCGTGATTATTACAGGTACATTGCAGAACACATTTCTGGTATTTCTTAAATAAATTCAAGGACACAGGTAGCACAAACACAGGGTGTTGCAGCCACATCACTTTGGTATAGGATTTCTAAAGCACCATTTCTCTAAAGGACCCTCATTTGGGGTCTTTTCTCATGTGTTTGCCCAACCCGGTGCACGACCCACTCAAAATTTTCTCTCCAATTACCATCCCAAGCTCTCCAGAGCTCCGTTTCCAAGCAGGGCAAGGCAAGGGACATGTTTTGAAGACAACGACGAGCAAATTTTAATGCTGGTTCGATAGCAATTTGATTTTAATTCTGCTTCAACAGCATTACCCTTCTCTCCATCTCGTCTGCTAAGTTAACAGCTTTGTAAATGGACTCGCCAGATGATTCAAGCACAGACAACATTACCCTGAACTGTACTGAGGTTCAAACCACTTCCCCAAGCAGCAAGTCTAGGGCAAAACCAAGCCCCTTCCTTCCTCTGGCCTGCGTCCCCATCCCACACCTCTTACCTTCGTCATTCTGGGCCAGGCAACCCGCCAGGACGGCGGCGACGGCGATCCCTACGGCTAAGCGTTTCCAGAGGCGAAACCGCTGGGACATCTTCCTGTCACGCGTCACTCGAGGCAGGCCTGCAAGAAAACCAAGGCTTGCTGAGCGCATCGGGCAAAAATCCTACGCACAAGTGTGCGATTGCAAACTATGCCTTAGGTAACTATATATAATCTCACGTGTCTGTATCGGTATAAGCCTAAGAACAAGCAACGTTATCATCACAAATGCATACGTCCGCATGCACTTGAGTCGTGGATGCGCTGCCTCCAAGACAGCTGGCCCGCGCTGACTTCATTAAGTCAGCCATCATTTCCAGCAAATAAATATTTTATTCTTGCTGCTTTAAAGCACTTTGAAGAAGCGACTGGAGCAGGAAAGTTCTGCTTATTAAGCCTCATCTCGAGCACAAGCCGGCGGGAGGTCCCGGGTTTGGAAACGTCGCCCAACAGAGCGTCTCCCAGCAAAAGCTGGAGGGAACCAAGCAGATGATCCTGGCCAAAGTGCCAGGCTGCTGGGCCATGTCCAGCAGGGGCAGGAGAGGGAAATTAGAAAAAGCAGGAGAATAAACTGGCCAAGACAGGCCTGGAGGAACTCCAAAGCATATTTGGAGCAAGTAGCATTAGAAAGTTGTGTAAAGCTCTGCTTTATTGCTCCAGTAAAGAGAATTAACATATTTCTGTGGCCCCAAACTGAATTATTTAAAATATTTCTTCACATTAAAAATACATGGTGGCAAATACAATGAACTTGCTCAGAAATGCAAACACGAGTAGAGAGACTTACAGCACTGTAAAGAGAAACTCTTTTTAATATAACCATTTTCCTCCTATTTAACAGCCTTGAATTAACACAACCTGCTTCACCTTCATGCTACTATTTTCCTTCCATCAACACTGCTTGCAGAAGGATGCAAAACATTCAGAGAGCACCTAATTCACACCACAAACAAAAATATCAACTCGGGGCTGAAAAAGCTCCTTTCAGATCACCTGAGGTTATCTGGACCCAGAGGAAACAAGAGGTATCGTACTAGGAGATTGTATTAGTTTTTTTGGGACAGTCTACAAACCGTCACATCTATACATACAAGCCCTAGAAAGAAATGTCACCTTACAGCTTGGAAAACCCAGATTTGCATTGAGGAAGCCTTGTTGTTTCTGCACTGCAGAAATTAAAGGCTTCAAGGATGCTCTCTCAGGAGACTGTGCAGGAAAAGCCACAAAAACGCACAGATTTTCCCCACGGAAAACAGCCAGTCACTGGAGACGTCAACAGCTCGACTGCAACAGCCTGGCATCTGTGCAGCCATCGCCACCAGTGCTTCGGATGCTACTCTCGAAGTAAAAGTAACCCGAGATTAAATCACGGATGCAAACTAGCGTAGTACCCTACTATATTACTTAAGCACATGAAAAGCCCAGCCTGGCATGAGGGTCTCCTCCGTGAAGGAGATCTGGAAAAGATCCGTATCCATGTTCTCCTCTGCTAGCAGGAACTCCCCAGCACCTTCTCTGCAGCAGCTTCCAAGTAATTCCCATTTTCCTCCCTGCCCAACCTAGCTCCAACTTACTTTGAAGCAGCAGCTTCAGCCTGCCCTAGAGCCAGCACCATTCCCAGCCACTGTTCCCAGCCTGGTGGTTCCCAATCACCACTCCTAAGCAGGAAGGGCAATTTAAAAATAAAGGATTAAAGGGCCACTTATATTTCAAAGTGGCGATCCATACATTTGATTCCACAGTTTGTCCCTCGAAAGCATCCTTATACCATTGCTAGAAGCTGTTCTTCCATTAAAAAATAACAATCTGCTTAAGGGAAAAACATTAGGGGAAATATAATCCATTATTTGAAACTGCAACAGTCTTTGTCTTTACAAGGATGCGGAGTTGAAATTAAATTAAAGCATTAACGGCTATTTTAAGGTTTGATAATGGTAATGTATATAGATATGAGAGTGCAAAATAAAAGACTTATATTCCAAGACAAGTAGAGGATGAGATACCACATGTCTATAAATTTCCCCTGAGGACCCTTATTTGTCCTTGCTTGAGAGGGTTGCAAATCCAAGGCTTTCTCCAAGTGACAACTATAAAAAACCTTTGTATTATCCTGGTGGAAAGAAGACACTGTAGTTGAAACCTCAGCTATAACCAAGATTGGAAACGTTTCAGCTTCTTCCCAGCTCCCACCCAAGCTATCACCAGTTAAGTGATTCTCCAAGGAGTTAAAGATATGAGTTCTGAGCTGGAGGGAAGGAAGGAAAAAGATCCAAACTAAAATGTTCAGACACCCAATTTTCTTTGTTCCTGAGCAAGGACCAATTCCCAATTCCTCACCGTGAGGACAGGGAGCTGCTGCTGTGCTTGACACCTACAATAGCAAAGCAAGGAGCTAGCTCAGTGCTCCTATCCTGCTTGGGTAGCAGTTTCTGCACTTATTCCTTCTCTTGGAAAATTTGTAAAAAAATCCTGCAAAATAAATACATCCAACTTGTCATGGCAAAGTGTGCCTTGCTGGAGAACGACTGCTTCCACTTGCCTGTTAGTCAGTATGTGTCAAAAAGAGCGCTAAACGCATCTTGGAATAATGACAGCTTTTCGTTAGCTCTGGTAAAACAGCTCAAAATAAAGCAATTTCTGAATTAAGATATAAATATAGAGATACACACACACACACTCAGCAGAAGTTTCATTCAACTCCTTCAACGTCAAGTTGAAGACTGCGCTGCTTCGTGTTCCTAGGAGCTTTACGATACCCCCAGCTTTTGAAGCCAAGTAATTAGATGCATAAGCAGCAAGGCTCACTAAATCAGGCAGCTATCATCGCTGTTACATGACCACACTCCAAATTACAGACTACATAAAAGGAAAGTTTAGGGGGAACGACCACGTGCCGTTGCCATAGGGATGAGACATCCCGTTCAGTTTCCTTTCACCCTCCTGCTAAACGGTCCCTCTTCTCCTGATTGCTAACATCCCACTGGGAATTTTGAGCTGACAATTCTGCTAATACCGTTAAAAAGAAGGGAGGGAGGTTGTAAGAAGCCACGAGGCAGCTGCTGAAGGCAGCCCACCCAAGTGCACACCTCACGGAGCAGCAGCAGAGGCCGAGGGGCGAGTCAATGCGCGCTCCGCAAGACATCAACGCGGATTCCCTAATGCGACGAGGCAGCAGCGTAAGCTGCAGCGGCCACGACTGAGGCAGCCGCTTTACCTGGAAAGAGAAGATAAACACGTGGCGTCATCGTGGACAGCTCGTCGGCGTCCCGGTCATTCAAGGCAAAGCGAGGAAGAGCTCTCCAGCTCGGAAGCTGATCTCAGCAAAACAAGTCATTTCACTATTTAAGAACCTGCTAAACCATAGGAAAAAAAACCTTAACACCAGACAAGGGGCAAGGATAATAGGATACTAAGAGATAAAACAGTCCACAAACCTACCATCCCGTTTCCCAACGGGAATGCTCGAGGAAGGAGCATGAGGACAGCAGCAAGGAAGGGCCCACCAGGAAATTTTCCCCCCACCGGAGAATAACCGCTCTGGTTGTGTTAAGGACCACACAGGATTGTGAGAAGCTCCGAAAGGATTTAAGTGCCTTTTGTACCTGAGCAATCGCTTGGGAGATGAATTTCAATGCGAATAAAAATGCACATGAGGACAAATAACGTATTCATGAATGCAAATGGGGCTGCTGAATTTGTCAGCTTCCTCGACGTATTCCCCTCGGAGGAGGCGGCACAGAGAGCTCGGTACCCATTACACCCCAGCAGCTAAAGTAAACACAGTGCTTGGGAGCATTAGAAGAGATCGAAAAGGACCTAAATTATAATGACATTATAAAGCACAATAAAAACCCCTAGAGCATTACACGCGGCTTCTGCTGCTGGGATTTCAGAGAGATGACTCTTGACTAAAAAGGTCTTTGGAAGGACAGCCCAAATGCTCTTAAGACGTGGTGAGACTAAAGCCCCTGCTTAAAAAAGGGAGTACCCCCTCACCCCCCTAAAAAAATACCCCAAAATCTATCAGAAAAGCAGCCCGAGGATTATTTATCATGGGAAAGAAGTTGCAGTAAATGACTGAAAAATGGACTAATTAAGCTCTCCCTTACTCATTTAAGATTTCCATATCAAAAAAATGAGAAGCTTTTTTGCATAGGAACTCAGCATTTAGGCTTCTCCCCAAGGCTTCTCCCCTGTTAAGGACAGGGCATGCAGCTCACCTCACCTCAGTCACCTCTAGGTCTGCCCTTGTATGTTCTTGCAGGATAACATAGCCCAAAAGCACAGTTTTTACTTGCTAAAACCAAGTTTTAGTGAAATTATGATCTGATCGACCCATTCTGTTCCCATTCGAATAAGCAATACTCATCTTCGAACCTGCAGGGTGATATCGCAAAGCTGGAGGAAAAATGCTGTTTCCATTTGGGTAAGGGAGGAGTTTAAAACCACTACATAAAAGAAGGCAGAGGAAGTTAATAGAAATAACCCTTGTTTTCATCTGTGTAGCCCTTAACCAGCAAAGGCACCACTCAAAGCATCAAGGCCACTCTCTTTTTTTCAGGTTATGATTCAATTTTAAGCCGTTTCCCACTCGCAAGCAACCCACGTTCCGCCGCTTACGCTGATAACAGAAATCCAATAGCTCCAGATGCTAAAGTGAGGGCTTAGGTCACATAACCACAACAAAGTTGGGTGCTGAAACCCACACAAGACTCTCATCAAAGGAGAAGAAAAACTACAGAGATGGAAAGTCATGGGTAACAGTGCTGGGGAAAACACGAGCCGCCCTCCTGCGTGGATACGCGCTGACTCGCGGGGCAGCGTTCCCCACTGCGGCTATCGCACGGGTCTCCCGGTGTCCCAGGGCTCCTCAACACCAAGTACCAGGACAGGGGGAAGGGGTTGATTCGGTAGCCGAGTGTTTCGCTCCCAATGCGCACGTTACCGCAGGGACACGGACCATTTCCAGTGCACACTCCTACGGACACGAGCGCGGCAGCACTGCTCCTCCGCAGGGGAGGGCAGCTGCAAATAGCTCCTTCAGCGCAAGATGTCTTCACCAGAACACGCTCTGGCCCAGAGGCAAGTCATCAAACGCGAGGCAGGAATCCATACGGATGGGGTATCAGGAGAGGCCTGGGAGGAATTAGACAAAATTGGAGCCACAGCAGAAGCCAACTGTCCCCAGGATACAGTCAACCTTGGGTGGCACAGCTCAGCAGAGGACATCACAGCCGTGACGCCAACGGTGCCTTACAGCCTGAGCCTCGTTTTGAAGTTGGAGCTAGCAGCGCGCTCTCATAAACCCCATCTCAAAGACACTGGATAGTTTTAAATTTGCTGAGATCTCAGGTTTTCTTTTTGAAGAAATGGCTTTGCTAATGTAATTGGATGGACTTTGTTGAGTCTCTGTGCCACTATGTGCCAGGAGCCCCTATCTTGCATGCCTATCTGAGGGGAGCAAAAGGCAAATCAAAATAAACCTAAGAGCAACCAAGATTTGAGCTTTACCCTGAAAATAAAAGTTGCGAAGACTCAGTTTTGGACTAACCTGCTCACAGGTTACATGGGGAACCTTCTCAGAAGGGAAGGCAGCAACTACTTCAAAACACCCACTGGTTTCAGAGCTGGCAAATCTGTCTGTAGAAAATATTAACCTTTAATGGAATATCATCTCCCAGGCACTCCTTATGGGTAGTCTTCCACAGCACTGATGCTTTCAGATGTTTTCACAGTCCTGCCAAATTCTTCCTCAGCCAGAATTGATAGAATTGCCATTCATAGGTTTCTTATATAGATGGACAAAACAAAACTGAGGCAGAAATTCAGGAAAATATATATACATATATAAAACATATGTAACTTCAGGTTTTGTTTAGTGTGTAATCACCAACATGACACGTATCTGAAGACACGTGTGACCAGTGCACACAGGTGACAAGAATCTGACCCCTTCACAGCAGGTGTCTCACCAGGATCAGCCAAGTCTTCAGCCAAGACCTGAAGAGTTAGGCAAGTCCAGGCCAACAGGTTTGCACTCCAGTTTGCATGGATACTTGAGCCAACTCCACCAACCCGAGTCAGCTCCTGAGTGCCTAGCATAACCTGGAGAAGTTTAAAAGAGTTTGTTGGCGCAGAGAAGAAGGTCTTCAGCAACAAGTCCCACATGCGTCTTTTAGGAGCATCCACACGGGTAGCAAAGGAGGAGCACCCAAAGCAAGTAGCAGTTGAGGCAAGTTCAGGCAACTAAAAGCAACAAATAAAGCCGAGCATCCCGTCTCGAAAGCCCCCCTAGATAATAAGCGCTGCTAGAAGACAAAGAACAGACTCATTTGTAAAGACCTGAAGCCTTCAAAAAGCTTTTAACTCTCTGTACGTTTCTTCACTTATTTACCCTGTCTTTCTTTGCAGAAGAGTTACCTAAAGCGTCAGCAGAGTGCAACCCAGGTGCTTTAAACTATTTGTGCGCTTAAATATATATATTTTTTCCTTCAGAAGGCAGTTCCCTTGATGAAATCCATCACCTTCCAAATAACTGCGCTTGGGTTTCCCAAAGCCAAATAAAAAGAGTAAAAAATTATTCAGAAAACATAACGAAACAGCCTGAACCTTTCCCTTCCTACCCACCAGCAATTAAAAAGAATATAAAGACGGGGGGATATTAAACAAGGGGCAGCCAAGCTGAACATGGCCAGGAACAGCTCAAGGATGGTTTCCTACGTGGCTGAGGCGAGCGCTTCCTCACAGGTCTGAGGCGGGAGGAGCAGGGCGCTCCCTCATGGCCGCGCCAGGCTCCCTCACGGGTGCTGAGCTCCAGCGTGCCGCCGAGGGAGGAAAACACCCCACTGCCATAGCACTAAGTAGGAACAAGATCGCTGTGGGATGAAACACCACGTATAAGCTGCCTTACAACAGGGGAGGGTTGTTAGGGTGGCGGGAAGCAGGTACCAGCCGTCCCCTTCACTGAGCGGGTCCTGCTGCGCTCCTGCTCCCTCAGTGCGAGCGGGAAAGCCTGGGGGTGGCCCATGAGGTCCCCGCCAGGCTGGGGAGAACTAAAACCAAGCAAAAGACACGGGGTGTGGGAGGAAACCTACACTGCCAGAAGGCAATTTGTAACGCGGGTGAATAACGCGGCTGTCGCACCAAGGAGCCACGAACAGCTTGTGAGGAGCTCACTCCTCCTTCAACAGAAACACCCAGGAAGGTGACGTGACATTCATCACCCGGCCTAACCTAGCAGCATTTAATAACAGCGAGATGAATTAATGTGTACAGATGAGTAAAGCAGTGGGAGAAAAAGGCTCCTCCTGGATTACAGCGCTCGAGGACAGCGATGTGCTCCGGCATGAGGAGCTGCCCCGTTACCTACTTGCCGCCGGGCAGAGGAACAGGCAGCTCACAGGGGCAGACATCCGCTCGCCTCAACAGCAGGGACGTGACAGGAAAAGAGTCTTTTATCAGATCATTTAGCTGCAAGCTAAGGAACCACAAGCGGGGTTGCTAAAATGCAGCTGTTTTTAACAGTTTTACAGCACCCATCTCCACCCCAACAGTCTGAATCCCCTCCACAAAAGGAGTTTTGCTTCAGTTTCTGTTTCAGAATAACTCTGCAGTCTGGCAATCTTGGCTTTAAGGTCCAAGATAAAAACTGATCCTGAAACGCTTTTCGGAATTATCTGCTCTGCTTCTGCTCCTCTCTCTTCCCCCTCATAGCAGGACATGCCCCATTTCCCATCCCAGCTGAAAGAAAATGAGACTTGACTGAAAGCTGGAGCAGATACTGAGACCGACTCCTCGTCCACATCCACCCAGAGCACAGGCCAAGCCCCAGGCTCTAAGGACAGGCTAGAAAAAGAATAGTATCTTCATTTGGTTCCTCAGGGGATTTTAAACATATGAAAGAAATCCAGAGACCGGTTTGGCACCCACTATATTAAGAAGGGAGAAAAAAGCTTGGCGTAAGATGCGCTTCAAGAGACTTTGAATAGTCACTTTCCTGCTATCGGGAACCTGGGTATTTATAACGTCCCGTGACTCTTGACATTTTAACAGACCAGGACCTAAACCTCGCTCTTCAGTTTTCAACGCACATATGTGCGTGCTTGATAAAAATCACTCACTTGAAAATGTTTGAGCCTTACAGTTCTCCCTCACTATACAAGAGAGCACTGAAGTACCCTAAGGAAAAGGTACAGGGCAATGCAGCTTTCCATTAACCTAAACTGCACACTAGAATTATGATATGCAGTCTATTTTTCTTTGTTTTAACGAGTCTATCTGCACAGCACTGAGCTCTCACAGGGGTGCATCGCAGGGCCCATCCAGGCTCCCCAGGACCCTATAAAATAGCTGATACGTTGACTTGCAACTAACCCAAAAATAACAGGGCAAACCACGCTCCCCAGATTAAACTAATTCCCCCCCAAATTAAAAGGGAGGCGCAAGTTTTTCTACCGAGTTCATCAGCAAAAAAATAAAAATCTTCTTCAAGTTGTAATAAAACTACTTCCCAACAGCTGGGCACTGGGCAATCTGAACAGAACCTGTAAGATGGTGTTGCCCGTAACGCGCCAAAGCCCCTCTTGGAAATCTCAGGGCAAGATCAGCTTGATGCTGTTTGTTCCTAATGGGTTTGCAAGAGAGAAGAGCCAGTGAGGCCACTTCATCTGGTACATCCAAACACAAACAGTGTGTGCATGCACAGTCTTATACCAAGTGGTATTTTTGGATGGACACAAGAGTGGTCCAAAGTGGCAGACAGTTCAAGCATGGAGCAAATAAAATTGTCAGAGTGAGAAAAACAAGTAGTGGGAATGTGACCTGTTTTAGTCATCCGGCTGAACGTACACCTGTTCAGCCTCGGGGGAAAGGCTAAACTGGGTTTTTTTTTTTTGGCAATTCCAGGAACATACAAATCGCTACTTTTCCTCTTGCAAACCTGTCTCAGAAATAGGTACACAATGAATGACACAAGTTAGGGAAGGCAATGTGAAATCTATGGATGGACGTTTACCAATAACTTCTCCAAATAGTCATGAATGACGCAGTACTTGCAGCTTCCCTCAGTCAATACTGACTGTACAGGCAGTGGCTCTTAAACCAAAGTAGTCTTGCTCTTGGGCAAGCTGCAGTTTTACTCTAGGCTCCCTCAGAGTCAAAAGACCTGTCACCTTCTCCATTCAACTCTTAGTCCTCATCTGCTGTCACCATTTCACCTTTCTAGGCGTGCTGAATTTTACCCGTTTTCATCCACTTGTCCCATCTCCTTACCACCCCACCGGCAATGCCAGAACCTAAAGCATTAGGAGACCGTAACCTTTCACATAGCAAGTTCATTTGTCTTCATCCCTAAATCACTAACATTGAACACACCATTGAAAACCACTCAAGAACTGAAACCCAAATGTGCCGTGTCTGTGCACTCCAGCATCAGCGCGAGGAGCCTGGTGTTGGTCCACGTGGAGGAAGAGGCAGACACAGCTACAGGGCCAGCAACAACCCTCCTGAACGGGCTGCTGACAGCACCGACGCGCACGTCACTGCGAAAACAAAATCCTTCCCAAATTGCTAGGAAAAAACAAGTTAGCAGTTTTATTCAACTAAGCAATGCCCACTAAGTCAGATGAGCCACGGCTCAAGTCAACCGCATTTTAAAATATTTCTAGGTATGAATAAAGGCGCTAAGTGACAGGGAATTTAGAGTCCCCGTTAAGTCATTCCCATGGTTAATCCCTCTCCATGAAATATTTACTGCATGTTTACAATTGGAACTTGACCGAGTGTGACTTCCAGCCACGCTATTTTGTTACACACCAGCTCGCTCTAATAAAGCCCCAAGCACTAAACAGCTTTTCCACATAAAAAAATAAATCATTTTTAACATGCACCTTCATTGGGAGTGCTGGCATCAGAAGGGGATTTATTCCGGTCAAGGAGAGGGGTTTGCACTGCACTACTGTAGTGTGCCAGGTAATGCCTCTGCATTCTCCCGTCTCTTGTAATTTGCAGTTACAAATGTCTGCAGGCAGAACTGGCCCATTTATGGCCAAATTTTGGCAAAAGGTCCGCCAAAACACAAGGGAAAGGGAAAGAAGGGGGGCTTCGAGATGGGATGCTCGGCTCATCTCTACTATCTCATCTATGGCTGAACACTGAGCAGCCTGGAATAACAACAGGTATCCTGTGAATGGTGAAAATCCCCAAGCACTTGCTCCCTCTTGGTGGAAAGGCTGCCTGTGAAGAGCCCTCTTAACTAGACCAGACTCGACAGCTCTTCACTGGTGGCATCCAAGCCAAGTTCAAGCTACGCACTCCTCGTACCAGCCACTCTCGACAAGAGGTGGCCGAGGGAGCAGAGATCTCCTCCCCTTCCACAGGCAGCAGCCTGTTTCATAAGTGACCTCGTATCTTTCTGGAAAGAGATGCTTTGGATTAACATCAATTTTCCCAGCTTTCTTGCTGGCCAAGATCTTTTCCATTGTAATCAGCACACTAGGCCCCCCCTCCTTGAAGCATTTCTGCCAGTTGCTACTTCCCCTGCAGACAAACCATCCACGAGCCCTTTGAGATGCACAGGGATTTATTTCATTTATTTGCACAAAGGAAAAAAGTAGGAACAACTGGTTGTCTCCTTTGCTCAGGGAGCAAAACTTGCCACGCTCAAGAGCGCACTCAGTCCTTTTGGTACTTTATCTTGTCGCCTATGGTAAATCCAGTAGCTGGTTAATGCCCATATTGCAGCGATGGACAGATGCTCCTCCGAGGAAAGGGATGCTCCCCAAAGCCATCTCCCCAAACCTTTCATTCCTTCCTTCCCTCTTTCTTTTCCTAGTGGCAAAGTTCAGGAGAGCCACCAGTTTGCCCAGAGCTCTCAGGCCCAATGAAGAAAGCTTAAAAGGACTAAGTAGGGCTGGTTTTTTTTCCACAAAGCAACAAAATTTGACCAACAAATTCCACCTGGCGACAACCCTACATGGTTTATAGCATGACCAGCATTACTTCAGTACAGTTGCACGAGAATTAAGACACAAATCCAATCAGGAATAAAAATCAAGACTGCTACCATAGGTGTATTTCCCATTTACAAAGTCTTATGTCAAGTAAAACAAGAAAATACTGGTTGCATCAACAGATGCAATATTTAAGGCAATTAATTTCTTTAAAGAATAATGTATTTTGAGAGGAGGAAAAGAAGGGTGGAAGGAGAAGAAAAACTCATACATCTATGCAAATAATGTGTGTCTAGGTTGCACAGTTTGCTTACAGCCT
>JAWLRI010000376.1:264946-275936 GCA_034781795.1 Crypturellus tataupa | reverse complement strand
AAGGGTGGAAGGAGAAGAAAAACTCATACATCTATGCAAATAATGTGTGTCTAGGTTGCACAGTTTGCTTACAGCCTCATGCAGGCCCCTGTTCAGCTGATTAGAGGCCAATGGAGCAAACAAGCGGCTCACACAGCCAAAACCTCATTTTTCCACAGTCAAACATGGGGTACAGCAGGATACCACTCTGCTGACAGTGGCAATACTGACTCTAAATATTAAATAATAATTATTAAATAAAAACAAATAAAAACACATGACAACTGGTAACTGCCTTTAAATCATATTAAAAGTAGTTCAGGAAAAACAGCTCAATACATTTCATATCCTTCTCAAATTTGTTTTCTTGTTAATGTGACTAATAAAGCTTGGCTAGAGCACAGAAATAGTTGGTGCACAAAAAATCTGAAGTATAACTACAGTTATGATTTTGGGGACATCAGGATGAACACGTTAGGAAGCCCAAGAGACCAAAGTAAAGCTCCGTTCACCGCAATATTCATTCTGATATCACTTCTTGGGTTTTTTATTGGCATGACAACTTTGGGTGAACACTCATGACACATTTATGCTCCATGAAAACCAATTCCGTGATCGTGGACATGGATGTGAGGAGGTAGGCACGCTACAACTTCTTCTCAGCTAAACTGAGCATTTTTAAGGTTTAATTTTAAGGTAAATTCAGTTAACTTCTATTTCTGCAACAGTGTTAAGTGCACTTAACAAAAAAAAAAATGCAGAAACCAGTAACTTTCTTTTTGTCATTTCACACTGTTACCAGGTCTAGTTAACAAGAATGAAGCATCAGTTTACACAGTGCACAAAAAAGCAATTGCTCTCTCAACCTTCAAGCATGGCATCTCAGAGAAGAAAAGTGCTATTTGAGGTTAAGCGTGGAACAAACAGAATTAAGCACAACCCAATCTTTTCCACCTGAAGAAAAGCAGCTATTACATGAGCCTATCAGAAGCAATTGCTCTTTTTGCTTTTTGTATACATATACACCCTATATACCCACGACTAACCTGTAGGAGGTTATACACATAACCAGCTGCCATTAGTCCCAAACCTATTCCCTGTTCATAGCCATGGGCAGGGAAAAGCAGCAGGCAAAAAGACCCCGTCTCATCTCTCTCAACTACTCTTGAAAGCTCACACACACACAAAGTGCTATCTGAAAGATGAGAAATGAGAAACAAGATACTTTATCTTGGGAATACCTGAAGGCCACATACAAAACCCAAGGATTACTCCTTCTAAAAGGCACTGGTTTCATTCAGCTGTGTCGTGACTTCATCCACATTGCTCTTTATCCAGAAAAGCTCGACGAATTTGTTCGAGCTTCTACATGCCCGGGCCCAGCTCTACCTGGATACATGAAGAATTGCCTAGGACAGAGGAGAATGCTGCTATTGAGGAGTATTTATTCAGTATGTGTTTCAGTCCATCCATCCTGCTGGTCAAAGACAGGTGGTGCTTCAAGGAGAAAAGGAATAAATGAGGCTGCCGCTCCTGAAACGGTTCAAATCTACAAGTATTATTTTATAAAACTCTATCTTGACGGCAGCATTTACCTGCACCGAATAAAAAGGTTATGGACGTCGCTGTGACAGCAATTTGCTTTTCCAAGAAAAGAAAGTACTTTCCAAGGAAGCCAAGAGATTGTACATGGGTACAAATGCACAGCAAGAAACACAGTGTTTTAGTGCCTATAAAACCACAACTTAGTGCTTCAGCAGTAACGACAGGGTAGGGCTTTCACATCCTTGTGAATATTAGGACCCCAACACGTGCAAAGTCACAGCTGCAGCCAACCTGAACAGCATCATCCCACAAAGGCAACAAATTAGTACTCGAAAAGGCAAACCAGCCCAATGATTCTGCACTGACCTGTAATGCACAGCTACTTCCTTCGCCCAAAGGCTCCATACGTCCCAAAGAGCACCCCCAAAGCTCTTTCTGTCTCAGAATTTTACAAGAGCAGCACAAAATGAGCACATCAAGGAGGCAAGGAAAAGCATCTTGAAAAATTCTCGCTTGTACTGGAGAACTGCATGAGTGATGAAAAGCACAAATTCACTCGGAAGGAAAGAAAAAACACCCAAACTGTTCGCAAACTATTTCTTTCTGCTTGTTAAAAGTTGCATTCACACTAGTTTGAAACCTGTGTAAAATCTAAGATTTATGAAAGAGTGCAACGCTCAAGGAGGGGAGAGGGAGCTGTAAAACACCTGCCACTTCGCCTTGCAGTTGCCCAAGTGACATTTATAAATCACAGCTAAATTCAGCGAGGTTGTTGCATCTTCTGAGACTTTCCACATGACGCCAGACTGCTGGAGACCAGAATAACAAAAAACACAGGAAACCCCTCAGGAGCTCAAGAAAGGAGAGGGTGGGGAAGAAAAAAAAAAAAAGAAACCACAACTCACAGCCAGTTTACGAGTAGCCTGCAGTCAGAAATCTTAGGTTTCCTTCTTAAAGCAAGCCAACAAACTGAGCATTTGTTACCAACTCAGGAAAAGACATTTTAAGATAAATATATCAATATGCGTGTATGTATGTGCTTTTTTTTCATTTTCCATGCATTTTCTCTCTCTCATACCCATTTACACAAAACTAAATGCCCCAAATCTCTTTCCAAGGCCACCGCTTCTTTCTCCCCTGCCTCCTGCAGCTACTATGCAGCCCCCCAGACCCACAGGGCTCTTTACCTCTAGGGCAGAAGCAGAGGGTTCCCCCTCCCCAGCTCCTCACAGCAGCAGCCCAGTGCAGTCCTGCTTTCCTACGCAGCCCCACAGGCTCCTACACTTGAAAGTCGTTTCCTTTAAGCTCTCGCAGGTGCGTGTTGTTACTCGGAGGCTGCAAGGATGAAAGAGGGATCCTGAGGAATCGTGTAAGCTTGGAGGAAAGGTTAAACTGGGAGGAAAGATGCAGTGAAGTTGAACTGGAAGTGTCAGACTTGGCAAAATGCAAAGCCACAGAGCAGCACTGGGGAAGCAAGGGGCAAAATGACCCCTCGCCCACTACCTCTTTGCCCCTTTGGGCTCCTGGAGCCTCCCGTTGTCACTCCTGTGCCAAGGAGACAGGATGCTCTCACCTGACAAATAGCAACGTGGAAACGGTCCGGATTCGATTCGCTCCTCAGCCCATCACCCTTCCTCTGCTGCAGTCCCCGTGCCATCTGAGGCCCTGGAGGACCTAAATGTACGTTGAGACTGCGGTTACCTCAGAAATGATTTGGGAGCTTGGGGTGATTCTGGCCTGAACTGCACCGAACAATGTTGGAGAGCTCGAGAGACCAATTCTGCTGCCAGCCGGGCTCACACACGGTTCCTCCAAAGCAAAGCTGTAACCAAGCAAAGCTCTGGGTGATTTCCACAGGAACCTGCGTAATGTCAGGCTGCAGCCTCTGATCTTTGTTGCCTGGGACCAAAATTTACATGGAAGTGAGGCCCTTCCTCTGAAAGCAGCCAGTTCTGGAAGTTTTACAAAGTCACAAAAATGCTGGTATTTGCTTTAATGCTTTTTCTGAGCAACCAAGTGCTAGGTATGCTCGGAAGCAGCTGGTATGCCTTGAGGGCTCAGAAACCAAGAGTAACAGCAGAAGAGCCCAGACAGGAGCCCTGGGCAATTTGGGTTTTATTCAGTATTTGGCAGGACACAGTTTCCTGAAGGTTAAAAATCCACCAAACACGCAGCATACAAAGCAGATTTGACCCAGTTTTAAATGTCTATATGATAAATTAGGAGCTGATGACAAAATTCACAGGTGGTGCTTGCTATGTAGAACCTGGCAAGCCCTAAGTTGTGACGATGGGTCCTGATGAGCCATTTACACCAGTGTCAACCAAAAGCCTTGGGGAAACAGCCAAAACATGGGGTATTTGCACCAGGCAAGGGCAGAGGAACCCAATTAAGGGCAGGCTCGTTCGCAGCTCCAAAGCACCTTGCAGCCACCAACACAAGGGTGGGACTGGAAGCACCTGGAGCTGCCCCACCAGGCTGAGTGTCACACAGCTGCAGAGGTTCAAGAGCCACCTCTTTCCCAGGAACCATCCCAAAGCTTTAGAAAGTTTAGAAATGGAGCCCAGGGAAGGACAAGGAAGTTCAAGAACTTACAAAAACATCTAATGTGTAACTCAAAGTGGAGAAATCATGAGCAACAAAGCGTGCCCGTGCCTTTCAAGTGGGGAATGCTTAGTCGCAGCTCAGAAGCCTTAAGGAAACTTGAGCCTGACACAAACAAAATGCTGAGGCAAGACAAGGACTCCCTGAGGTATTTAAGCCCTAGTCAAAACCTGGATGAGACAGGACAGTGTTTGCTAAAGTGAGAGACTTTCTGCATTTACTTTATAAAATATTGACTAAGTAATATGATTAATAACCCTAAACAGAAAAACTATGTATTATTTCTTACCATGCAAGAAAAAAATCCCCCCAAAACCCACAAACCTCCAGCTCTTACTGGCTTTTGCTTTCCAAAGAGCTGATACTTCTAGCTCCAACTTCAGTATCATTGCATTTTATTTACAAAATATCTATGTGTTTAATAGAATTTATGCTTATTTTATGGTAATTCACTAATAAAAACTGAGCAGAATATGGATCATTTTGTAAGAAAGTTCAGGAATTGCTTCAAAAGGCTCTATTGCAAGTAACAATATTTTACTAGAAATATCATTTTTTCTGAACTTTACAAAACTTACTAGTACCACAAAAGGCAACACACAAGGCAGAAGCTTGTGTAGTTTCCTACCTATTTTAGCCAGTATATACGTAAAGAAAAAGTTATGTATATTTACCCCCATTTTACAGAAGTTTCGCTGTTTCTAACATGATATAGCCAATGTTTTAACTGCAATACCTAGATGTCACTAGAGCACTCAAGGAAACCATCTGATTTGGAAACAGATGCATTTCAAATCTATTTAAGCACAAAAAATGGTAATTTAGCAACACACAGACAGGAATGAATCCATACGCATGTATTAGGCCTATTAGAGGCTAAATGTTGGATATTTTTCCCCAGCTTCTCACGTTAACAATACATCCAACGAAAGCGCATAAAAAGGCAGAACGTGCTGCTCTACAATGGAGTGTGAACTCTATGACTTTTCTGCCATTTTCAAATCAAATGATGAAACAAAAAGTAACATCATTTAAATTAAGTGAGACTCTCCTCAAGCGTCCAGCAGCTCCACGCAGCCAAATACTCTCTGCTTTCCTGAAAATATTAATGTGGAGGAATAAAAGCGGTCAACCATCCCAGCCTGCTGTCCCCTTTACTCGCAAGTTTTGATCCTCGTCCTCCCAAGAGATTCATCTTTGTATCTTCTTCCCACTGCTTTTGTGCCTACTGTCCTCCTGCTTTGCCTCGTTCAAGCCCTCTTGGAGCTCTGTTCTTCAAGAAGGTATGTTATAAAATAAAACAAAATACCACATCCACTTCCCATGTTGTATCTTCAGCAAGGAGGCAGCTGAAGCCATAGCTCATAGAACCCGAGGACCACCTAAAAACCACAGCAACTCCACAGAAAAGCACATAAAGCCCATGGAAAACATAGTAGTTATGTCCAAGAGTTGTGAAGTAACCTTAACTTTTTCACATCCAATTTGGTCAAAATATGGAAAACTGCAATTAAAAGGAGCAGCACAAGCCCATGCAAGTGTGTCTCAGTCTAAGGAGCAGCAGCAGCCACTGCAGATCCCAGCTTTGCTGTGAGCTTGTGTGTTTGCTGATGGAAACCAAAGCCCTGAACCTTCCAAAACAAGTCCTTGGGGAGGAAGCAATGGGAGGACTTGTCCTCATTTCCAGCCTAGCAGAGAAGAGGAAGAGCACCAGGGACTGGACCTGGCACAGGCCACCTGAACGGAAGCATGTCCCTCTGAGCCCCATTACTGCCTTCCTACACACGTGGTAGTACCTGGAAGGAGCTGTAGGTGACCCAGCTCCCACCACAGAGTAACGAGACTCTTGCAGAGGCCTGTAACTTCTCATGACATGACCCAGATTCTCAGCTGGAGGAAATGCAGGTGAAGACAACAAAGTTTATGCTTGCTGAGAGCCTCGGTGACCGATTCGTGCAAACCTGAGCTGAGAGCAGTCCTCTGTCAGGAGAAAACCCACACAGCCAGCAGGCCAGGAAAGCAGTGCTACTCTACCCGGCTGTGCAACACACTTGACACAGGGTCCATACGCCCCCAGCCAAGAACCCCAGAGCAACTTCACGTAGGGTGTAGAGGGCAAATCTCAGCTTTGATGCAGTAGGTGGAGGAAGAAGAACAAGACCAAGAATACAAAAGCAGCAATAGAAGGAAAAAGGGCACAGGCAACAGCTACCACTCCATTTTAACTTCCTGAACAGAGAACCAGCTCCGAGGAACACCCCACGGACACGCTTTATCTGCATTTCAGGTCAATGCAGAAGAAAGACACGACACCAAAAGACAAGCAACGGGTCCAATTAGAGGGTTGTTTATGCCGCACTCTCAAGCCTCTGATGTTCACCCAAGGCATCGCTGGGCATACTAAGGTCATTCGATCATCATTCCTCCGGACAGCTCTGCCGACAGGAGCGCCCTCCTCCAGCCGTGCCATGTGTGCCATGCAGCAGCTGAAGGAGGCGCAGCGACAGCCGTAGCCCTGCAAGGCTCCAAGTGCAGCGTGGATTCCACTTCCCAGCTGATGCTGGGAAATCTGGAAAAAAATAAGCTATTATATTTTAAATTATAGAGCCAGAATTTACTTTCCTGCTCCCTGCCTCCAAGGAAAGCATTTTCAATGGTTTATTCCACAACCTGCTCAACATTCGGGTGATGCAAGAAGCAATAGGAGTCAAGAGCAAGGCCTTTTTCTCTGCTTGTTTGCAGGTATGCTCAGGTCAGTGAATACACTTCACTTCTGGCTACATTTCAAGCAACATGCGCAGCATTACTTACTCGCAGAAGCAAAATCAATACCCATCTGGATTCAGAAATCAAACTAGACACCACACAGGGGGGATGTAGTCATGGTGGTTCCAGAAGTAGCCCAAGCCATTGGTATCTCCCTTCCACCAAGCTCCAACAGGCAGTTTTTCTATTAAGCAAGCAAAAACTCCAGTAGAGCCGAGAAGAGTGTGTTGTGGGTCCGGGTGAACCCATCCCCACACCGGCACATCACCTCATACCCAACCTTTCTACCTGATTTGGAAAGAATTAGGCTAACATAGTGGGTGAGCTCATCTGGTGGGCAAGGATTCCTAAGGTCTAGCACTACACTTCCAGGTCAGGACGCACCAAAGCCTGCAGCACCTCGAACCGAAGACACAAAAGCAGTGGTACATATGGAGTTGTTCTTAATAAACCTTATTATTAATGCCAATTACTGGTAGGAAGAGCAGGTAATTTACGGAACGGAGTCCCTAACTATTGGAAACCTGTTACGCAACTGTTATCAGCAGCATGCAGTGTGAAGCTACAGGACCAAATTAAAATAAGTATCATTTATTTATGAACCCAGGCTGCAAATTTATAGGCTGAGACCAGCTCCGTATCCCGTTCTCAGCTTCTGATCTGTTGTGACAAGCAGCATGTGTTTTATTTAGCTCTTCCTGGCCCGTGGAGCTGCTCTCAGAGAGGGAATCTGTGGGAGGTGGCATCGTCCAGCGGTGAAGACGCTGGCTCCTTGCCTGGGCAAGCAGGTGAGCAGGAGGAGAAGGATTTGGATGGCTGCGTAGGGCAAAAGAGTGACAGTAAGAAGCCAGTGTTGCAGTTTATATTCCAATAAAACCTGTCTTTAAAAGTCTCTCTGGTCTTCTAGGGAATTTCACAATAAGAAGAAACTGCATCTGCTTTACTCTCCTGCTTTCTCCTTAGTGTACCTTCAAGAGGATGCTCCACGCTCCCTTCGGCCCATAGTCATGTTTGTCCCAGGGAACCATCAGCAATTACATCTCAACCCCCTGATGTAGGGCTCGCTGTTCACACTTCTGCTTTTCCCTCATTCATTTAACAGAGAACAGTGTAGAATGCTTGAAAATAAAATACTCAAGAGCGCAAACAATTTTAGGAAACAAGAAACAGCACAACATACCTTTACAAAGGTATATGATATTAAAAACTGCCACAACACCTTACAGACATTTAGTGCTGTAACAGAGGTTAAAATTCCTTCTGTATGGCATGGTACAAAGGTTTCATGCCTAAAAGCCTGGATTGGTCTGCTCGTGCAGATGCTTCTTTGCTAAGAGAGCGGTTAACGTCCCTGCATGGTCTTGCTGCCCGTTTAGCTGCTGGTCACTGCTCAGGGTCTGCTCAGCTGAATGCCAGAAAGCCAGAAGGGGGCTGTACATTAAACTCCAATGCTGGTTTTGATCAAAACCCCTCTGGGTAGAGATGATCACCCAAACTGCACACGCACGGCAGTAATGCCTTAAAATCCGTGCAGCAACTAGCAGATTGCTGTCCTGTTCTTAGAGGACTACTAGAACTCAGTGACTATTGGAGAATTCAATTTTCTGGGTACAAGGAGTGAAAAATAGTAACAACAATGTGATTTGAGTACTCTCGTATGTGATGGATTCAGTGGATAACCTTCACATCACTAAGAAATTAGGTCAATTTATACCTGCTTCTGAGACACTTCACTCACAGACGGCAAACTTGCTTTGAATGGCAATAAGCCGATTAAATTAAACGGGAGGACAAAAGAGAACAGATCTGTAATTAAGGGTTATCAGCATTTTGGGGAGGTAAAGAAAGAAGAAATTAAGGAAACTAACTGGAAAAATATTGAGCTGAGCTACTTGATTACCTAAATATGAAGAAGTGCTGGAAGTCATCAAATTGAAGGTATCCAAACCTTTAGTATTGCAAGGAAGAAAAGAGGAGAGGGAAAAACGTCCAGGAAGAGAGAAATTCAGGAAGAGGAGGGAAAAAAGGAAGAAAAAAGAGAAACGTAACAATATAGACAACAGAGAGGTCAAGAAAAGAGAGAGAACTGCTGTAAGGCAATCCGAGGAAGTCTCAATTCCAAATACAGCATTTTGCTGCTTTTGATGCCTTTGTAAGGATTTTCTGGGGCTACAAGTAGGGAAGATCAGGGAAACACTTGAGACATCTTTTCTGAGCAGAAAGCATTAATTGTGGCGGATAACACAGGCACTAAAATGCCCAGGGAGCCTGAAACACAAGCCCCCGGACCCCAAATAACAAGTATTTCCCCAGTCCTTAAATAACAAGTATTTGGGCACAAAAAAAATAGTCAAGACTGCATTTATTGGGAGAACTGGGAGGTGGCTGCAACTCTGAAGAGCTCCTGATTTCCACAGGAGGATGAGGGATAGGAGGGAAAAAAGCTTCTTGTCCATTTGTTTTTACGATGGGGTCTGAACAGCCCCGAGGAAGGTCCGGTATTACGTAGCAAGAACCACAGGTGAAGATGTGGATGGTCCTTTCCCACCTTAAGCCCCTGATATGTTTTTTAAATACTGAACTTTGCTCAAACTGTGTCAAAGAAAAATAAAGGCTACAAATGCTACTATTAGCCCAACCCAGCCCTAGAAGCTTAGTATCAGTATTAAGCTACCGAAAGAGCCTTCACATTATGCCCTCCTCTTTCATTATTTTCCTAGAGTTCCTGTTTTGTAGATAACAGATAAAAAAAGTGATAAAAACACCTATTTTTAAAAAGCATAAATGGGGAAACTGAAAACTTGACAGGTCGAGCTGAAACCTGCAGCACGCAAGGAATCAGTTCTCCCTTAGCCCCTTTAACCCTCCCAACTACCCAGCTAGGGCAAAGAGCCACGAGCTGCAGTCCCTTCGCCTCATTTTTAACCTCACCTACTGCAACTGCCTTTATATTTTCATTTAGAACTAATAAGGAACTAAATAAAGCCCCTCTCCAGCAGCCCTCCCCACCTTTCCAAGGGAAATTAAGGAGCCAGAGCCAAATCCTGCCCCCGAGCCACCGTGGCACGAGGTGCCAAGGCCGTCGCTGCGAGCGCTGGCTGTACCCGAGGTCCCGGGCTCCCGCCTTCTCCGCAGCCCGAATACCCCCGCTGAGGGCACGGTGGGCCAGGCTGAGCAGGGTTGGCAGCCGCAGCCCGGCACGGCGCAGGAACCCGCGCTCGTATTTCAGAGGGCTGCAGCTGCACAGCGGGGCGGATAGGATTCCCGAAACCCGAGCGCCATGGCGGAGAGATAAGATGCATCAGGTAGCCCCCGGCCAGCCAGCCTTGCCCAGCAGCAGGAAACCCAGCAGCAACGGGGAGCGCGCACACAGCGCTCCGGAGTGAGCCTCAGCGCTGTGACAGTCCGCAGGACGTTAACATTAGTAACGTACTGTTAATTATGGATGCTGTCCTCTATGCCAGGAGCTTCCCAGCTCCAATAAGGAGTGACTTTAAGCGGAGCAATGAACCCCCCAGTTCTTCAGCTCAGCAATCATCCTTAGGCTGCAAGGAAAATGCAGAAACCCAGAAAAGGTGCTTACAAAGACAACAGGGGAGAAGAAGTGCTATGCTGTAAGAAGGGTTAGATGGGAAGGATAATCTAGGTTCAATGCAAAACACCTGCCCTCCCTCTGTTCTTTCAATTAACGCCACTTGGCAGAGAAGCCAGGGAAGCAGAGAGAGCACGGAGCACTCAACACTGTACGGAGTTTAAGGACATACTGATGAATCAGACGTGCACAAGTCGACTAAGCCCCAACTGCAAAACCAAAGCAGTAAAATAGCAAAAAATCAAGCAAAATAAAAGAGAAAGCTCCGTCCTTAGCACGTTCGCTTCCCTGAGAATAAGTCCCTAGGAGGCAGCGCTGGGAAATCCCTCCTCTCGCAGCGCACACCAATTCCCGGTGCAAATGATGGGGAGAACCGACCTGCGGGCTAAGGCGCCGTGCGTCTCCCGCGGGGGAACGGCGCCGGCTCCAGCGCCCGCGCCGCGCGGCGGGAGGAGCCGCTGCCCGCGCGGGGAAGGGCCGGCGCCTCCCGAGCGCAGCCCGAGC
>JAWLRI010000376.1:253286-264846 GCA_034781795.1 Crypturellus tataupa | reverse complement strand
GGGGGGAGGAGGGAGTGCTCGTTATTTTTTCCCTTCTGTTTGTTTTTATTCTGAGCGGGTGCGTATGGGGGGGAGCCTATAACAATTCTGATTCTCTACATAACTGCACAGAGCCAACCGGGGCGGGAGAGAGAGAGAGAGAGAGAAAGAGAGAGAGAGAGAGAGAGGGCGGGAGAGAGGGAGAGCACGAAAGCAGCGCCAGGAGCGGCAGCAGCAGCAGGGCCGGTCACCCTCGCCCCCTCCCTGCTCCTGTGCACGCCAGTGCAAGCCATGTCCTATCCTCAGGGTTACCTCTACCAGCCCCCTGGCTCGCTGGCTCTGTACTCCTGCCCGGCGTACGGGGCGTCGGCTCTGGCGGCCCCCAGGAGCGAGGAGCTGGCCAGGTCTTCGTCGGGATCGGCGTTCAGCCCTTACCCGGGATCGGCAGCTTTCACCGCCCAGGCGGCCACAGGCTTCACCAGCCCGCTCCAGTACTCCACAGACCCCGCCACGGGATTCCCCTCCTACATGGTAACTACCGAAGAGCAATCCTCTCCTTCTTCATTAGCATCCGCATTCTCATCCTCATCATCTTCAACTTGGCTCCTCACACACTCACCATCAGCCCCCCGACACCGCGCCGCGCCGGCGGGGGCATGTCGAGCCAGCGCTGCTTCGCCAACCGCTTCGATGACTACCAGGGCAGCCCCGCGGCGGCGGGCAAGGAGGCGGCGGCGGGCAAGGAGGCGGCCGTGCCGCTCGTGACGGCCACCATCGAGCGCATCCTGCGCGAGCTGCCGCCGCTGGGCGCCTGCCAGGAGCCCCGGCCGGGCGGAGCCGCGGGGAGGCTCCGGCTACACGCGCCGACGGAGACCGCGGCGGGAGCACCCGGAACAAACGGCGCGGCAAGGACCTTCCCCTCCCGCGGGTGTACGCGCTCCTCTCCTCTTCCCATCTCCCGGGTGCCCTTCCCCGCCGCGGATGTGCCAGTCTGTAGGATAACCGCGAAACGCAGCCTGTCTGTTCTCGGGACACAGAGAGCAGCTCCCCTTAAAGCACAGCACAAGATCTTCAAGTCCCTAAGTCACCTCGTACTTGACGATGCTTAAGTCATTTCTTAAGTAAGTTATTTCGGAAGGATGAAAATCTGGCAGAATGATGGACAACTTCTTAATTTCTGTACCTTCTGGAGGGTATATCAGGGAGGGAGGTAGTCAAAGCAAGCCCAGGAACATATTTTTTAGATATTTTACCTGTAATCCACTAGTCAGAACACCAAAGTCTTCGTGCAACGTATCCATGCAGTTATACTGCAGTACGGAGAAGATAAAAATACCCTTTTATATGATCCTGAGCTGATTAGGAAACAGGGAGCGTGTTCTCACCACACTCACTGCTGGCGTTAGGAGAAGGTGATGGGGAACGGTGAGCACGGACGCACCGCACATCAATTGTGCTCGACCGGCCTGACCGCCTCCGGTCATGACAGGACTGGACTTGGGGACATGGGGAGAGAGCGATGTCACTTACTGCGACTTTAGTGAGGCTCTCGGCGCTGTCTCGTGCAGCATCCCCGCATCCAGGTTGGCACGTTGGGCTCTAGCTGGGCAGATAACTGCAGGGATAGAAGGCCCTGGGGGTCTAGGGGGCAGCGAGCTGAACGGGAGGAGCAACAGGGCCAGCAGCGTCCTGGGCTGTGAGGTGGCACCACCAGGACACCCAGGGACGGGATTAAGCCCCTCTCCTCAACACTCCTCAGAGCACATGGAGATACTGGCTCCAGTTTTTCCTAAACAGGAAGGGCCTGGACAAACTGGAAGCAGTTCAGTGGAGGCCACCACGACACCAGGGTGTGCAGACTCCATCCTCGGAGGTTTTCAGGACCCAACCAAAGCCCAGAGCAACCCCAGAGCTGGCCTTGCAACAGGCTGGCCTAGACACCTCCAACCCCTCCAACCCCTCCAACCTAGATTTCTAACAATTCCTATTTTCACTAGTTACCTTTAGGTTATACACTCGTACTATGTAAGTATGCAGCAGTTACTGTCATTACTGACCTCAGTAGCTCCTAGATACAACTTGGGAAACAGCAGCTACAACCCAGGATACCAACACACGCACTTATGTGAAGAGCATAACCACACAAACAGGCTGAACACACAACCCTCTCTGTGGATAAACCCATGCAACATTTTACTGTCTTCCTGGAAAGAAGAAAGTTTGCTGTTCCGGAAACCGCGAAAACAAAAATGCAGAAGGCAACTCAACACCCGTGACTAAACTGCCTTTTGAGAGGGAGGAAAAAGAAATTAACAACTGCCCCGGGCTTAGCTCTTGTATTTGCAATTTAGCTGCTTTGAGCTTGAAGTAAAGGCTTCAGCTGAGTTACAAATCCCTGCAAAAAGGAATCTATAATAAAATGTTGGTAGACATTAAGTACAGAAATACGAGCGGGCCCATTATAATGTGCCAGTGGGCACAAAAAGAAAAGCCCAATCCTTCTTTGTGAGCAACAACATGAGAAGAGATTTTAAGTATAGGCAGTCAAAACTGAGCAGACTTTGCAGAGAGGCGCAAAGACACGTGTGTCACCTGATTCTGTGCAGGTTTTGTTTCTTTCCCCCTTATTTTTGTTGGTAGCAGGCAAGGTGCAAGGGAACAGCATCACAGGGCGCTCTCAGAAGGATCAGGGGACCCCGGAGCATATTCTGCAGAGACCTGCAACCTGCCCATCTGTTCACAGGGAGGGATTAAAGCAAATCCCGCTGAGCTTCCATAGCCACAGGTCCAGCAGGAGCCGTAATTGGTTTATTAAAGTTTCTTAGATTCATAATTTTGCTGCAAATCCTCCCAAGGCAAGCTCTTTTGCAGCACTAATTTCCCCCCTCCTCCCCAGCTCGTTTGCTGTGCAGTTCTGTAAATATTACGTGACTGAAGACCACAGCAAACGGCTCCTGTGTACTCCGCTGCTTTATTAAAAATACCTGTTTCTCAGCAAACCCGTAAAGAGCTCGCACGGCCCCTGTCAGGAAGTGCTACCCAAGTCCCCGGACAGAGCAGCGCGCTCCGGACCCGCAGCGCTGCCTCCATGCAAACGTTCCCCAGGCGGCTGCGCAGCCCGCCGCAAGCAACAGGATTACTGGAGCGGGCAGCGCTGCCCAAGGACACCTATTTAAAGCAGTGGGTTTAAGCGCGCGCGGCCAGCACGGTCACTTCTCATCCGCGCTACAGCGTGGCTGTCGGCTACGGCAAGTCCTGTCACCGAGTGACAAAGGGGACGTTTTCCACCTTGAGCCAAAGGAAACTAGGAGAACAAGGTCCCCGGTGTACGGACTCTCCTATGCATTGCTGTATGTTCCCAGCCACTTCTGCTTGGACGTGGCAAAACCAGACCAGGAGCTCTTCCTAACCCTTGGAGAGAGGGGGCATCTCAACGCGAAGGTGCCCATGCAGGCTGGGGGTGCCAAGGCCCCTTCCCAGAACCATCCAGGTCACCAGCATGTTGTAATGTACACAGGATCCGGAGCAGCCTCCGGGCACTGAGGAGCAAGAGGAAGATATGAGGGCACCTAACACTCAAGACCTTGCCCAGGTCTTGTGGGAAGGAGTAGATGGGTTGTTAAAATGTGGCTAATACTTAAAATGGGCAGGAGAACATAGCAACTGCAGCCAAACCACGTGTATTACAGGAATTACACACAGAATATACCTGCTCCAAGCCCTGCTCCAAGCAGCACCTTGCTCAGGGCTGCCTTCCGCTCCTCCTTGCTCACGGGGCGGGGGAAGGAGGCAGCACTCGGGCGACGTGTTCATCCTTGAGCAACAACTGCAGAAAAGCCCCAGGCGCAGCGAGACGCCCTTTGTAGCACAAAAGGGCAGCTTACATCTGAATATTAGTTTTTGTAAAAGATCCGCTCTCTCCTTAGCTGGCAATTTTTGAAAAGCTGTAATCCTATCCGGGAGGTTTCCCTGGCTGACTTCTCCAACATGAACAACAACAAAAAAATCCCATTAGAGCTCCTTGTTTATCCCTGCGGTGCCTTCTCCCGTACTCTGCTCACTGGTACCAACTGCCACGCTCGAGGCATTTAGTTAATTCGTCGCTTTGCATTGCCAGAAAATTTATTTTTCAAATGCATTCTGCTCCATATTTACATCATGAAGCTGAAGCGGTAGCACGAGGGACGCTGCTCTGTGGAGCCCAGCACCGCGTTGAGCACCCCGCACGCTATTACGCAACAGACCACCGCCCGCAGCGTCACGTAGGACACGATCCCGGGCAGCTACTTTCAGGAAACTACGGAGGAAATGAAATACAGAATTTTTAAAAAGTACGTTTCGCTCTCTGACCTGTGTGTCTTTTCCTGGAGGAAACAAGAGCAACTGCAGTGCAGGCATTGACGCTTCCGAGCGGATCCTCCTATGAATTCCGCGGGAACCAGGAGAGGCTTCCGTGCGCGGTCCCACACGCGGCACACATGCGAGTCAGCTGAGCAGCGCGGGCCAGCTGCGTGTCGGCTCCCTGTCACTCAGGGCTAATTCCCACGGATTAGAGAAGGAAATCCCTACCTTCTCCCGGGCCTAAGCCCTGCCGCCAGCGACAAGCGCTGTGCCTCCGCCTAGGCGCCCGCACGCGGAAAGGCAGGAGAGGGTGCGCAAGGCCCTCACCGCCACCAAACCTATCGGAGAGAGAGACCCGAGCAAGGCGTCTTGGAGCACCTGCCACCAAGGCCACGTACGGTGGCCTGGATTAACCACGATCACGCAGACGGTGGTTGTAAGAATGAATCCACAAACCCAATCCTTCCACTTTTTCTGCTGTCAAGACACGGCTGCTTGCCAGGCGATGCTGAGCATTCTAATTCCTCACTTTCTATGTAAAAAATGGCCATTCTCCCTGCTCCTTGGGTCTGCCTTTGAGTCTCCATAATTTACTTTTTCTCTTCTCTGAGTAAACACAAAGCGAGGGGTCTGAAAAGGAAACCCGGAGTGCACAGGTGTGTTCTTGAGGAAAGGTAAGAGGAGCGGAAGGCGTTGTACTCGGCCTCGAGCCCAAGGCCGCGCAGCACTGACACCTGCTCCCCCGCGAAGGTCTCCACGCTGGCTAAGTGCAGAGCGAAGTGCCTTGCCAGGACCATGAACCTCCCGAGCTCGTGGCGGACGCGGAGCGCATTTCATGCAGGAGAAACCACCTAAGTGCACACAAAGTATTGCCTTCCCTTCTCTCACCCAGTCGAGGAAGGAAGATTGCCACCACTTACTGCTCGAGCTTCCCCTCCCGGAATCATTTCCATGTTAATGTGTGGTTACGGGATCTACTCTGGGCAAGGGTCAAGGCACTCCCAGAAGGAGGGATGTGGAAGTTAATGGAAATATCTATAATGGATGCTGTAAAGAACAAAGGTTAGATTGAGAATACCTTTAAGTAGTCCCCAAATTCATTTTTATGTTGATTCAGGCCTTACAGGAATTAAGGTATAAAAGGCTTCAGACAGCACGGGAGGCAGCCTGGGAACGTTTTTTCCATACAGACGAGACAGGGACCGTTACCGTAATGGTATAAACCCTGGTGGACACCTCTCCAGCCTGCCCTCACGTTCCCTCCATGCACTGCTCTCCTCCCTACTCCTACTTTATATTCCTATTTCTGAGCTGGACAAAACAGTCCTGTTTTGCTCCTGTTCCTTCATGTTCCTGAAACCTCCTCTTTCCCATCTCCTCTTTCTCCATGTAAAAAAAAATAATGGGGAGGGTAAGGAACAACCCAGATACAAGAGAAGCCCTGAACAGACCATGACTCGATGCTGCAGAACCAGCGCAGCCGAACCCAGGAATTTTACTTGCTCCTGTGGTTAGGAGCACGAGGATGGACAGGCTTCTGGTGCCCAGGACCTCCCACTCAGCCAATCTGAGTATGTGTCTCTAGTAAATCTAGCAAAAATCTTGGAATTGAGATAGCCCGGGGCACAACGGCAATCATTTTAATCCCCTGCTGTGCTGCAACGTGCAGTCCTCAGCCACAAGAGAGGAATTTATCTAAAGAATGTGCTTTCTAGACGGGTTATATCTATTTTGTCTATGATACCAGCGGGTCAACATCACACACGTTACAGTAAAACGAGCGCAGCTACAAAAGACTACAGACAAACCCACGAGCTGCCTGCTGCACTGCTCATCTACGACACGCTGCGTCTGGGAGAAGATTGAGAATACCAGCACATCACGTTCAGGAAACCCAAAACACGGAGCCCTCAAATCGGTTTGCATTCTTGTTAACAAGAACTGATTATCGGATTGTAACCTTTGTGTAACGAGATAGCAGCTGCTTAGTGACAAAAAATTGAAGTTTTGTTTGCATTCTAGCAAAACATAACTGCTCAGAAAGAAATACTCTATTGTTATATATTGAGAAGCAAAACGTAATTTGGAGGCAAAGTCAACATCTTAAACCCCATTTCATATCCCTTCTCTGTTGGATAAAAATGACAGATCTTCTGGAATCACAGAGCTGTATGTGCTTCCCAGAGAAGCCCAACCCGGGGTCCTCAAGAGAAGACAGCACTGTGCTTTGTGATTCAGGCAAGTTCAGCCTATGAGACTGACAGTGAGGACAACTATATGTCATCTTTTTTGAACCACAACACTATTAGAAAATAAGGAGCTTGCCGAATGTAGCCCAACACAAACAGCGAGTCCTATAGTTTGTATGGGTAAGAATGGCCATAGCTCTATTCCGGATCACAGCCCACATTTCTGGCCATTGATACTTCTTTTTGTTAGGTTCTTTGGTTTAAAAACAATAAAAACTCTCACAATTCTGTGACA
Organism: Crypturellus tataupa; assembly: GCA_034781795.1. NCBI lineage: Eukaryota > Metazoa > Chordata > Aves > Tinamiformes > Tinamidae > Crypturellus > Crypturellus tataupa. The sequence continues at coordinate 258,042 of JAWLRI010000376.1, read as the reverse complement.
TACAACCATCTACATACACTTTTCTAAGAAAAGAGCTTGTGGAGGACGAGCTCCCAGCGCTTGCAGAAGTGGAGCTCCCTTCTTTCGCCCAAACACCCGCATGAGACAGCGAAGAGCATGTGAAAAGGAGAGAACGTGTCACTGTCCTGTCTTCCTTTGAGAACCCAACTTTAATTTATTAGAGATAACACAGGGAAATGTTGAAGAGCAGCGCAGGAAAGGCGGAGACTGTCGGGCTGGAAGGTGGCTCTCAAGACCAAGGCACCCACTAACCCTCTCCAGATCTTCCGCAGGGCCCCAGGGACCTCTGAAGCTGCTGACGGCATCGGGGGAGCTTCGCCTGCCCAGGGCCATGTCACCGCTCGCCCTGCCAGGAACGCCCCATGGCCAGCTCCGTCCCACACGCTCCACAAGCAGCCACGAGGGCTTGCAGCGCTCATTGCCCGGTGCCACCATACGGCCAATTACAATTAATCGAGAGCTCTAAAGGAGATGCTTCTAAATCACAGCAGGTGCTTCTTTAGCCACTTAGCATAAAGGTAATGTTAACGAGAAGATGCATTTTAGGAAATCTAAATGCCACTTTGGAGGTACTGAAGATTACTGAAGGGTTCTTTAGATGAATAGTACCTTTTTTTTCCCTTGCATTTTAGATCTTTTTCCTTGAAAAATGCAATCCTGAGTAGCACCCCATGGCCACCAAAACCGTTTAGAGGAACCTTCTGCACAAACTCATTTGCTAATGTCTCCTGTTAACTGATCCACGCCTGGCCTCAATCTTCTTTTAATCAAAGGGAGGGAAGAGGATACTTTAACTGCTATTATTAGGCCATAGGATCTCTCCACTGAATAAAAACAACACCAAAAAAGAAGGGAAAAAAAGGCCTTCTATTTCTCCTGGCTTCTTGAAACATTCCATGAAACATTCTGCAAGAAAATAAACATCCAAAAAACCCACAAATGTGAACTTGCAATGCTTGCAAATCTACATGGCGTACAGTGATTTCTCCAGTACCTGCATTTGGGATGACTCTTAGATTAACATAAGAGGAAAAAAAGAAGTTTGATTTATAACCTGTTGCAGTTAGAAAACAAACTTTTAGTTCCAATACCCTCCTGGGGGGCTCTGGCTTTGGCAAGCAGATTGGATTTGAGGCAGTTTATCCAAGACAAGGGAAAAACAACTGGGAGACAAGAGCAGATTGAGGACCAAGTGCTTTACTAGCCCTGCTGCAGCAAGGAAGGATTGAGGCCCACAGAAGGAAGGCTCAGAATAAAAAACTTCCTGTCCCATTCCTAAAAAAATTTGTTCCTAGAAAAACACTTCTGTTTCTGAACAGGATCACTGGTTTCCTTATGTCTGTGTTTTTGTAAATGTGCAAGAATTACAATTCTTGTAGAAATAGTATTTGCGACAATAAGCTTTTTAGTTTGAATATTTTGTGAACGATGTGCTAAAATATTTAATGCCTGAGAAAAACAATGACATATGTGACTGCTTCCTTAACCAGAGAGCTTTATAATTAACTTTGATGCTGGAAGTGATGTACATATAACTGGATTATGCACTTAAAGTTCTCATTGCGTCGCTTAGCTAAGGTAGCTGCACATACTTCAAGAGCAGCACAGGTTGCCGTTCCTTCTCGTATTTGTAACACAGGCTGAACAATCTAGAGATGTTGAATGATTCATAGCTACATATAAAGATAATGAAGAATTTGGAAATACGTGGAAATGTATTGAAAGGTCTGAACAGAGATTGGAAAAAAAAGAAAAATCTGCAAAACTTCTGCATGTTGTTCATTTAATTTTCCTTTTCCCCACTTCACTTAAAAAGAGCTACAAATCCACAGGACAGCATGTTTTCTTAATACCTGCAGATTAACTTAATAAACACACCACAGTTTTTAAACCTCAACAATTTTCACCTAGTTGGTTTATTTTGGCAAAATGCCGATTAACAAGAGGATGTGCAATAAGATTGGGTCTGTGTTACAACTGTCCTGAGCCTCACGTCAGGGGAAACATCTCTCAGTTTTCATCACCAAGGTCTGTTTTCACGTGATTTTCCGGTAGCTACAGGGGGAAGGATTGTTATCATTCTTCACAGAACAGTCTCCAAATAAATATAAGCACATGCTAATCAAGTATCCAAACCTTACTTCAGTGAGGTTATCTTAAACTTCCCTGGTTTCCGCAGCCAAGAGCATGGCAGCGACAGCAGAGGACGCCCGCGCCAGGATCCGTGCCTCGTCCAGCACTGCAGTTACCTGTGCAGAGCGCCTGGGAAGCTCCGAGCAGACATCCGAGCGCGCGGAGGCCGGGGCAGCGGCGGGGAGCTCCTCGCAGCCTGCAACACGAACAGCAGGGGCCAAGGTTAACGGGCAGGGCAGCCTCTAGGTGCAGCCAGCTGCTTCGCAAGCCAGAGCGCCAGCCCCCGGCAGCTGCCTTACAGCAAAGTCACTGAGAGCATTTCTTCAATGCGTGTGATACACGTGTCTAGAAAATGTATTTGCAAAGGCTAATTGAATTACAGGCCTACACGGCACATGCTGGTCATGAAAAGAAGACCGGATAATGAACCCAAGTTAAACCCAGGAGTTTCTCTACGACTCATGAGTTATTTATGGGCAGCAGCGGCTGCTGCCAGCAAGTTCAACCCCGAGTGCTCCACACCATGCGAAGAGGTGACGGGCAAGAGCTGCAAGCAAGGAAAAGGGAAAAAGCAAACGCTGGGAATCAGGCAATGCAATAAAGCCCAGGCAACCAGCGACAAACTGCCCTGAATGCCTCCTCCTTCCAGGCAGTAGGAAAGGCCTAACGCTTCACGCAAAAGCACCTCTACTTTTGTCCTTATCTGTTACTGCATGTATTAAGTAGAGTTGTTGTTTCTTCTCAAAAAGAGATTGCTTAGTTTTTATTTCTTCTAAATACCTGTCTGAGAAACAGTCTCCATGAATGAAGCCCCTGCATTTAGGCATTCTGCTACCAGACTAGACTTCTAAAATTACTTAGACCTTGGAGAAAAAAAATAACACCAACAGTATATACACTATGGAAGAAAAACAGCTGCATTTGGAGCAACTGGAGTATTCCGGGTGGACTGCACTAGTCCTGCTGAGAACATCCCTTTTCAGAGGCCAGGCTCCACTGTCTAGCATTTACACTGAAAAAAATGTTATGGAGAAAGCCTAAAATAGTGTATTTGGGTCAATATCTAAGCAAGTTAGAGATAAGAGAACACACTGTTATGTATGGACATAAATACAAGATAAATAAGAGCTAAGAAAGCTGCTTCTTAGCCTGCCATCAGTAAATGGCATTTAAACAGCCACATTTAAATAACAAAGATTAACATCTCCTTCAGCAGGCTAATTTTATTTAAAAATGGGATTTTATAAATTCGCACTCTATTCTTGGGACCTCCCTTTAACCCTTTAGTCCTTATTTCTCAGGATAATCTAAATTGCTCTATGAAGACAGCACCTACCTCCTCACCACTGGATTAGTACAAAGGGGCAGGCAGAAATGCCATATTCCTTTATCTTGTTACTTCTACTTTGCTTTCAGTTCTTACCCAACGTTTGATTTGTCTCCTTGATTATCAAAGGACACTTACACTGCATTTTGCATTAAAAAACACTTCTCTTATCCTAGTTAATTATTTCAGACCAAACACCGTGGTTTTCCTAAATACAACCCAGATCGCAGCTGGACTATGGGTTCCACTCCTCATTCTTCCTCCAGCTTCCGTGGTCTCCTGCAGCGCTGGCTTCTACAGCTCCATCCTTCGTATGTTCTTCACCAAATATTTTGATTGTATTCCAGCATAATGCAGTGTATTCTCCTTTTGGGATGCAATCCTCTTTCTCATGGATGCAGGCAGGACCCGGCACTGCCCCTGGTGCCAAGGGCCACGGAGGGCAGCAGAGAGGATGGATGAGCAGGGATGCCGCTGGGGACCATCATGAGCTTCCTGAATTACCACCACAGCCCTCTGGCTGCCTTCTAGCTCCATTTTAATTAAACTGCATTTTAATTCAATTTTAAAAAACTGCAAAATGTGTTTTTGTCTTACACCGCCTCCTGTTTCCCTTGTTCAGGGTCTCTCTATTGGCACAGGCATCCGACTGCCCCTCATTTATCTTTTTGTCTCCCTTCAAAATTAACATTCATAAATCCGAAATCAAATCTGTACCAACTCATTTCCATTACAATGGATAGAGCCCTTTCATATTTGTCCTTCTCCTCCAAGGCCTATATACCTGCCTGGCTCTTCTGTGATCTTGTCCCCTGAAATCTGACTTTAAACTTCCTCGGAAGGCTGCTTGCTCTTCCACAAGGGATTTCAAACTCACCGTGCCCCACATCTTGCCTTCAAACCCATCCAGGGCTGCCAGGAAGGCAGCTCTCCCCTCCTGGGAGCAAAAAGCCCCTTGGCAATGGGGGGCTGAAGGTAGCTGTGCCCCTGCTCTTACACCATGGCTTGCCCAAATGATGCTTTTCCTTTTAATTCCAATAGAATTTCATAAATGAACCCCCTCCCTGATATCCCAAAGAGAAGCAAACTCAAACACTCTCATTATTTGCAAGCAATTATTCGGGCCTGTACTTTCCTTCAAACAACCAGGAATCTCCATTATAGGAGAGCTGCAAAGTCTAAGATGAAAATTCCAGTATGAAAAGGCAAAAGCAATGAGTAACAGGTGATAAGTCACCCAAAAAACACCAGGGTGCTAACGCAATAGGAATCCAC
>JAWLRI010000376.1:235535-253186 GCA_034781795.1 Crypturellus tataupa | reverse complement strand
TATTTGTCCTTCTCCTCCAAGGCCTATATACCTGCCTGGCTCTTCTGTGATCTTGTCCCCTGAAATCTGACTTTAAATTTCCTCAGAAGGCTGCCTGCTCTTCCATGAGGGGTTTCAAACTCGCCGTACCCCATATCTTGCCTTCAAACCCATCCAGGGCTGCCTTGAAGGCAGCTCTCCCCTCCTGGGAGCAAAAACCCTCTTGGCAATGGGGGGCTGAAGGTAGCTGTGCCCCTGCTCTTACACCGTGGCTTGCCCAAGTGATGCTTTTCCTTTTAATTCCAATAGAATTTCATAAATGAACCCCCTCCCTGATACCCCAAAGAGAAGCAAACTCAAACACTCTCATTATTTGCAAGCAATTATTTGGGCCTGTACTTTCCTTCAAACAACCAGGAACCTCCATTATAGGAGAGCTGCAAAGTCTAAGATGAAAATTCCAGTATGAAAAGGCAAAGGCAATGAGTAACAGGTGATAAGTCACCCAAAAAACACCAGGGTGCTAACGCAATAGGAATCCACTGCAAAAAGAAATGCCAAATTTGAGGAGAAAAAGAAAAAAAAAACAAAAAAACCAAAAAAACAAGAGTTCATATTTCTCCCTAAGTTTTCACATCTGGAGAGCCACAGAGTACATCATGAACTGTTAAGACAAATATTTCCAGAAGCCTTAAATTCTGTTTTCCTTCTTCTTTTTTTTTTTTTTTTGGCCTTTTTTGGTTAAAGCAGTAGTGTTGGAATGGGATCTTTATTCAGTCTGCTTGGATTTCCTTTGCAAGGTAAGCACAGAATTGAAGAAACTTGATTTGCTGGCAACTGTTCTTTAAAAAAAGATTTAACCAGATAACACTGGTTTAAAGGAAAGGAAAAAAACCACAAGAAACAAAAACAAGTGTTTATAACAATCTGCATCTGTAAATGGCAAAGCTCCGATTTTAATTGAGGGCAGAGTATGCCTGTCCTGGTTCTCAACGTGGCGGCAGGCTCTCCAGCTTTGATTGCGGCTTCAAAGAGGCATCGGATATTTACTCTCCTGGGAAGCAGAAGTGTATCACACCTCTTTGATGTCTTATTGCGTAACTAAGAACGCCAGCTTCACGGGAGGAAAATTAAACAACACCAGTAGCAAGAGAAGCTCCTTTTCCAGAACGAGCAAGTTCATTAGCAGCGAGCGACACCTGAACTGCAGAGAATATGAAAGAGGGAAGCCCCGTCGAAGCGGTTTGCTCACAAAATTAAGCCGCCAAAGGATGTGGTTACTGTTTCTCCTCTGAGAAATGGTTTGGCAGAAGTGCCCTTTCCCAGAATTTCTTTTATCAATACTGAATTTTGCAATGTGAATCTGGCCAGAGCCCTGGAAAGCAGCAGTCTTCCCCTGAGCATCCTTCCCAAGGGAGTGGAGGCCGAGAAGGTCTTCAGTCTCGAGAGCAGACACCACAGCGAGCTCATGGGAGAACTGAGGGTGAAGGACACCCAGTCTGGGGATCAGTCCAGCATCACACTGCCTTTCTCCTCTGTCAAGGAGACAGAATATTCTTCTGGGAATGGGCAGTGATGGCCTTCAGTGTCCTGGAGAGCCACAGGCTGGGAGAGTCTCCAATAAATGCCCAAAGTTGAACATGAAAATTAGCCCCATCTCATTCCCAGCACCTGATGGCCTGAGGGCTCTGCATGTCCAAAGGGATCTTCCCAGCTTGCTCATCTCTTCCCCAGCACCATGGGCACTCAGTAATTGCCCCCTGCCATGATTTTTAAGGCAAAAATAACACTGTTTTGGTGTTTGAGACTGTGCAGACATCCCGACTGTCCCTCAATCAGGAAGGGATTTGGCCCCACTGGAACGGGAACTTGGAAACAGGCAGGACAGCACACTTCTAAAATCTAATTCTTACCACAATCGATAAAATAAAATCAAATACTCGCTCCCAACACCATATTAGGGAAGTGAACACTAGCCTACAGGAAATTCTTCCTTGTAATTTCCAGGAAAGCCTTACTAAGAACACTTAGCATCAACATCGCCAAGCCATTTTCTTGATTTACTGAAGCCATAAAGTTGTCGACGGGCAGTTCAAAGGGGTTTCGCTGCCTACAACCCCTCCCTAAGCCACACAGTAAAATAATCACTTGTTAGTAGGTCTTTATGGAGTAGACTTATGGAGTAGAGCTTTTAACAGGTTTATGAATTAAAATTCAGCTTTCTGTTAGAGGCTTTAAATTTTCACCTCTTCTTGGAGCTCCTGGACAGAATAATCCACAATGAGTTCAACAAACACTGGAAAAAGAGAGTACATGAGAGAGGGAAGGGATGAGGAAAGAAGAGAAGAGGGGTTCATATCATTCCATCCTCTCAGTGCATTAACTAAGTTAAATATTTATCGGTGTATGAGGAGCAAAATTACACCGTGCTCGTGTTTTGAGCAAAAAGGCAAACTCTTTTCTGTGCTCATTTAGATAGTGGCTTCAAGGAAGCACTGTTTTAAAGAATGAAGCTCCTGAACTTAATTTTACAGAGCAAAAAGAGACAGGTGGAACAAGAAAGAAAAGCTCAGAAAAAAATGCTACAGGCACAGAATATTTCATTAAGTCTCCACTAGCTGTTTAGGCAGCATTCAGCTGCTTTTTATAATAAAAATAATGCCAAAAAAGAACCTCAAAATGTAAAAGAAGATCGAACCTGCCTCTCTGAAAGCGAGACGTCCTTGCGGGATGCCTCCAGACGGCGGAAAGGCAAGTTCTGCAGCGAGGAAACACAGACGCTCTTTCATGGGCAGCAAAGAACACGCTTTGTGGCTCACAGGTGCACAAATAAATGGGCTAAATACATGTTAAATTCCGGTGCCGACCAACTGTGCAGTGCGGAGTAACAGCAGATGGGCTGCGAGCGTCTTGTCACACCAAGGGATCAGTGTCCTCCTCGTAGAGACCCGTCCGGGGCGCGGGCTCTGCCTGCGATGCCACTGGCCCCTCAGGATGCTCAGCTGAGGGGGCTCTCGCTACCCCTCGACTTTGCTAATGCCAGGGATTAACCAAGCTGAGCACATCCAACAAACGACCCCAGGAAGAAAGCTGGAAGCTATCTCTAAAGCCTCACTGCTCCTGCTGTTTCCTTTCATCTAGCTCCTTCCTACCAGCAAAGGCTTTTCCAAATTCATTCCAATAAAATTTTCAAGATCTTGATTCAATTGATTTTTTTTTTTTAAAGTCTGGATGGCTGAGATTCACCCCACGGCATGAACAGTCACGTTGAGATGCATTTTAACGTGGTGGGAGGCTTATGCCGCTGCCCACCAAGCGCCCAGAGCGGGTGCCAGGCCAGGCCAACCCAAGCTGCGGTACCTTCAAATCGGGTCGTACTGCCAAGGCACCTTCCCGTTTCACACTTAAGGCCCTTAAACAGTGGCCAAGACTTTCCATGTTCTGTAAGTGAGCAATGGGCAGAACTCCTGACTATGATTGCTCTTTCTGGTAGGACTCATATCCCTCCCCTCACTTAGGGCTTTACGTTTGCACATCCACAATAAGTGGCCACAGCCGAATGGCAAGTTGGATGTTTTAGCACCAATTACCCTCAAGTAGCAATAACAGAACAAAATCATGTGCTTAGCTACACGGTGACAAAGTTCTTCATGAGCTGAACAAGACTCAATTCAAGCAGAACTTAAGTTGTGTGTGAGGTGTGAAATCCTCTGTAACTGTATCTTGAAAGAGGAAAATGAATTTATGGATATACGCAGGGGAGACGAATCATGGAGATAAGTATCACATATAAATCCTGGCTACACAATCACTGCACCAGAGATCCATGATTAATCTTACTGTCCCATTCAGGACAGAAATACTGCGGTATCGAGGGTGTCTCGGCAAGAGTCAGACGTGCCCTTCGCAAGTGACTGCCCTCCTCGTCCCCGCAGGACACGCTGCTTTGCACCGCGGCGCGATCTGGGAGCCTGAAACCTGCATGAGACGTAACCACGACCTCCGGGTTGAGCATGGGGGTATCGGAGTTACGAGGATGCTCCAACACCCCCAAAGCAAGTGCCAAGACAGAGGTGATCCCCGAGCAGCCCCACAGGGCACCAGCACCCTGGCAGGCGCCGCGCTCGGCGCCAGCAGCACCGGTGGGTCACGGTGACGCTCACTGCACAGCTGGGGCAGAGCGGCACCGGCCAGGCCGCCCCTCAGCCGCATCGTCCCCTGGTCCGGCTGCCCTTGTGAGCCCTCTAGAGGGCACTGAACAAAACAAAACAGAGCAACAGAAATGGACATAAATACGGTTTAAAATCCGGGATCTCCTCTAATTATTTCTCCCCCTTGAAAGCCTTCAAGCTAATTCTACAGATTAATGCGAGGGGGTTTTTCCTCTCCCAAAGCCCACGCTCCCTTGTGGATGCTTTTTATTAGACATCAGGAATGCGTTAGCAGGCTTTCCTAGCCCGTGGCCAATGGAAAATGCAAAGCCCACGCTAAGGCTTCTATTAGGCAAAACAACCAGGGAGCCAGAAGATAAAAATATTATGCTGGATACAGCATAAACCTGCTTACGTTTTAAGCAGCTATAAAAGCAAGAGCTGCTTTTTCGATTCCTATGCTTGAAGCTTCAGACTCACCTGAACTCCTGAGGCTTTCTTCATGCTCCAGGAGAGCTTGTCCCAACGCCACGAAGGGACCTCCTAGGGAACAGAAAATTGGGGACATGTTACTCATGCTTGTGCAACACAGCACAACTGAATGATATTTTGTTCCTCATTCCTTCCCTGCTGTCCTGTTCTGAAAGCCATCACATATATTTACACAGCCAAATATATCTACGCATCGAATCACATCGGGTTTTGAAGACTGGGGCCTTTTGTCTTCCTTACCTTCCTTCAATAATGTCAGGCATGAAAACAAGCAGCAACCTGGGCTATTTTGTCTTGTCACAGAGCTTCTTTGCACATAAGCAGCTCAGCTACGTAAGACGCTATCTGATGTGTATAATCAAGATGCTCTTTCAGAAACATCACCGAGTTAGTGGTAAAAAACAGACAACAAAAGGGAAATATTTTGCACTGAAGAACTGCCATGCGAGCGAGGGGACTGTATTGGTGGACATGGTTCACTTCAAAACTTCAGGTGTTCAGGTCAAAGATCTGCTTAAAAAGCAGAGAAAATTGGATTTCACCATATTAATTTCAAAACCATCTAAATTATGCTTTTTTTTCCCTCCAGCTTCCTACTAATAAAACCAGCACACATGCCCCAAAGCAGGCAGGTACGTGTAAGCTGAATACTAGTTTAAGGTAATGGAGAGAGTATGTAGAAAATAATATATTATGCAACCCTAGAGCAGCAATTAAGCATATTCTAACTAAAGAAACAAGAGTCCTGCAGAGTGCAACTTCCCCATTAAGTGCATTGAGACACAAGTTTATTCTCACAGCCAAGGGCCCTACAGCCCAAAAGCCAAGCCTCTGCATGTGACAATATTATTCATGCATCAGATGAGACTCTGAGAAGTATCTCGCGCGTGAACGTCTAGCAACTACCACTGCATATCACGTGTGGCAGGTACGACGTCCACTTGCCGTTACTGAATGGTACACAGCATTTGTAGCTTGTTTTTTTCCCTTCTTCCCTTCCGTGGGGCAGATCTAAACCTGCAATATTGGATAAGGTGCCAGGGCAGCACCCGGCACCGCGTGTGTGAACGCAACGTTACTGCAAAAGGAAACTGTTCAGGGACCCAGCAGGGGCGCAATGAGGAGCGCTGCTGCCGGTGCATAATCCAGATTACCTCCTTGCATGCAAAAATCCCCTCTGCAACTGCTTCCCCAGGGCTTTTTGGTTGCAGCAAACTCCACGAGAGCCCTGGGCAGCCTTGCAGCACCCGACCTTCTCCCGCAGCGAGGGAGAGCGGCTCTCTGGGGCTGAATACAAAGGAAGGGAAGGTGAAACCTCTCCAGAGCCGCTCTGCTTTGGGCGGGCTCCTCTGGGACTGAGCCGAGCGCGGCGCTGAGATCCGCTGCGCAATCAACACCCCTGAGACTCGCGCTGCACCCAAGCCAGCAAATATAAAAGGCCGTGACTCGAACAAAAACGTGATTCTGCACAAAAACCCCACAAACACGCTAAATGATGGCTCACTACCACGCGTTATTAGGCTAAGTGCATGCTGCTGAAAGCACTGGGAGCTCAAAGGTTTTGCTTCAGCTGCTCCCTCCCAGCCATCCTTCTTATATCACTTATCCTGGGATTTGCAACGGAGAAAAACAGACACATCTTTACAGAGCTGATGGGGCTTCAGCAAGGCTGGGGGGTATTTAAAGCACTGCTGCTCGAGATGGTGCGTCTTTTTAGGACGAGTTTTTGCTTTCTTTACTTCTTCCTCAACAAGAAAATAGAGGATAATCAAAAGAAAACATTATTGTAAAGCAGCCGGAAGGAAGAGAACAGAGTTGGCACCCGAACGAAGGCATTTTGCAACTTGAAGCTACAATTCAGCTTTCTGTCCTTCCTTTGTCCTGATTTTTGTACCAGGAAGCATGTGGCAGAGCCGGCAAGCCAGCTGGTAAGCGGGGAGGAGCGAGCCCAACGCTGAAGCTCGCCTTGGTAGCTGGATTCCTCTATTCCTAGCATGACCGTTTTCCTCCTTTTTGATCGAGATGCCTTCACGTACTGCAACCCTACGTGGATACAGATCCTCTTGTTTCCGCAGCCGTATTGCTGACGACTCTGGAAAACCAAACAGCACAGGGATGCCCCATTTGACGCAGCACCCCATCAAGAAGCCAACTAGTGCCCTCCCCAAGCTGGCACTTGACTTGGCCCTTATGTAAAGCGCACGAAAGTCAGGGAGCTGTTTCACTCCGCTGACTTGCAGGTCTCGGACTGAGAGCATTTTGGCTTTGCCTTGGTATTTAGCATGGAGACTTGCCAACTGTTTTAAAACAGATGAATATTTATGTACTTGGTAGGCTCTTTTCTAGTTATTTAGTAAAAAGTTTTGATGAGGGGGACAGTGTAATCTGCCCTGAATGGAAAATAAGATCTGATCATGGCAAGATGGGCAGAGAGGTGGTAGGCAGCTTCTTCAGTAGGGTCATGCAGCCGCAAAGGCACACGGGCTGTTCGCAGGGAGCCCTGGGGCTCGAGGCTCTGGGGTGACAGCGAAGACCTAAGTGCAGTTCTTGCACACGGACACTGCCTGTAGGGATGCCTCTGTCTGTGCCTCCATGGAAACGCTGGAGCTGGTCAAATGTCGGGGGAGCAGCCGTGCCAGGAAGGCCGGGGTCTCATCTTTCTCTCACCCTCGTGTCACTCCATGCTCTGAAACCTCCTGCAGGGTTTCTGCTGCACCTGCCTGCTCACAGCAATAGAGGGGTCCTCATGGGCTTCTCCTTCTGATGTGCTACTGCTTCTCCATTAAAACCACCATTAGGTGGAAGCTGCGTGTGCACAAGGGCGCTCTGGGAGCCTGGTTATGCCAACGATCAAACCGTGAGGACCGGTGGCGGATTGGAAAGAAGGTTACGCTAAACTGGGAACAAGGAGGGCAGGCAGCTGGCTTGCTGCTGCAGCTGGCAGAGGGATCTGCTTGTCCTTCTGGCTCCCAGAAGAGGGTATGGGAAGACAGCAGGTCTTCAAAGACACTGCTAATAAAGGAAAAAACAAGATACCTTCATTTTCCTCAATTTTATACATCAAATGCTGGTGCATCTTCATTAGAATTCATCACGGCTCACGTTCAAAGAGCTGCTCCTAGGCCCTGCAAGACTATCGATGCAGAGAGTTGGTTGCAAAGATGTTTGAAATCACAGTTGGCAAACTCACTGCCAGACCTTCTTCTCTCTTTATTAAACAGAGCAGATTTTTCAATATTTTAACAATCTCTTCCTTTTCACACCTCCACTCTGCGACTTAATAGCACCCATTATTTAAATGATCCATTGCCGTGCTTTTGCGTGGTGTAATATCACTTGAACAGAAAATAGGTGGTGACTGGGGCGATGACATTTTCCTTCCGCGTTGCCGAACGACTTGCTAACTCTCCGTGAAAATAACCGCTCGGGGAGGGATTCGGCTGCAGGAGGCAGTGCCCCCCACTAAAGCAGAAATAGTCAAGGGAATTATTCTGCTGAAATGCATCCATCTGTATAGAGCAAACAGGCTCAGCAGCACTGCTAAGTGATGCGAACTACTATCCTGTCTCACATGGGGGTGTCAGCAGCGCGTCATGGGACCACGAGAGGGAGGTTGGGTTGACCTGGCTGCACAGATGCGGGAAGGAGGGATGAGGCCAGTGCTCAGGGGATGCTGCCAAGGAGGTGAGGTCTCACCTTGACACTTCCAACTTGGCCTGCAGTTTAACAGCTGAGAGCGGCTGAGTTCCAAAAAACCATCCTGCTTCGGATATGCCATTATCACGCAGGCAAACTGTCAGGAGGCAGCAAACAAGAGGACACGACCTCTTTCTTCACACCGAGTTAGTCTAATTATGCACGCTATTTCTATTCCCAGTGATATGGAAACCTGTTTAAAAACAGCTCCTTCAAACACACTGAGGAGGCACCAAGCTGCACGTTTTCTAAAACCGTTCCCTCGTTTCACACCAGTTCTTCGCTCGTGCGCTGACACCCTGATCGCACACAGAGACAAATCTGCCTTTGCAAAAGCCCGATGGAGACGCCAAGTCTGCTCCCTGCTCATCTCATTCCTTGGTTTATCGCATCCTCCTGCCAGCAACTTCCCTCTTACATCAGAGACGTACCCAAGTGCTAACCAGCACACATTTACTTAATAACATGGCTTTCTGAACTCCATTTTTTAACACCAGCCCTTTACTCTTGGAATAATATGAGCTGAAATTTAACAAATAGGGATATCCTTGCATTAATATAACTGCTCAGCTGTGGGGCAAGAAGCTAACTGGGTATTAAGGGAGGGTAGCCCAGAAACACTGTAGCACTACCTCAAAAATCCCTTGGGTGGCTTCCTGCAGCAACGCTGTTCAGAATAACCAGACTCCGATGGGGAAGAGATCTCCAAACAAAGTAGTCTTCCCCACCAGCAAGGATGAGATGTCACCGAGCTAAACGGCAATTACTGCTGCACGGCTTCGTTAAGCCCCTTTTGAAGAACTTGGTAGGGTTCAACTTTATAAATACTCAAAAGGAGAGAGGTTTGGGGCTGCTGTAGGGCTGCTGCTTGGGAGCTTCATGATGCGGAAGGCCGGAGCTGGGGTGTGGGTTGAATTCAATCCAGACAGGGAAAGGAAATTAGATTTATTAGTGAACCTGAAAGCTGCTGCTAGGGCAGGGGTAAGCTGATTAATTCTGGGATTACGAGGTTTTGCCGATGGGGAACGCTGCTGGTTTGGGATGAGCTGAGGATTTCACGCCACCGCAGCACTAGATTTTCAGCTAGGGGTAGCAGCAGGGACATCCCCGGCCTAAGACTGAGACACTCTCTTTTTGCTATTGAAATATTTTATAATTTCACCATGAAAAACATGTTCTCCCTTTTGTGGGAAAATGCCCATGTTGCACTCACACTGCAATATGAATTCATATTTCTTGGGAAAAACATCCTTTTTTCAGCGCTCACAAAGGCTCCCAGTCCCTGGTGTCCAACGCGCAATTGTTTCGCTTCATAAAGCCGAGCAGCAGACACAGTTTTGATACCCTGAACCCCTGCTAATGAGCTTACGGTTTTCTATCTCATCACCAGCCCAATTAAATCAACGCCGGTCACCAGCATGCGCTTCCTTTCTAAGGGAAAACCAAATCAGATGGTAAAATGTGCATTTGAGGATAATTCTGTACAAAATTCCGTGCTATTCCTTCGCTGAGGCTGCTTCTGGACAAGTCATGTTTCTTTTACCCTTCTCTCACCACCCAAGCCCTCCTACATGCAGATGTCCTTCCCCATCCTCTCTCTCCCTGCTGTATTCATCTTCAAAACTAGCTGAAGGTTTCATCTAGGATGAAACATCTCCAAATTAGTCCATGCTACTCAAGAATAAAGTGTCATTCAGAAAAAAGTCCATGGGCAAACTCAAGTCCCTCCTCTTTCCTGACGTTATTTCGGCCAAAGCCCAGGAGGGCGCCTTGCAAAATCCCTCCGTCAGCTGCAACCTGTTCGTAACGCAGAGCCACCTGGGCCCAACAGCCACCACCCGCTTACGTGGTCCCTTCAATATTTACAGTGGTTGCTCACAAGTTGATTTTTATTTATTTATTTAAAGTTTCCATCTGTGGGTTCTGGCTGCATTTCAAGCTCTCCCCCTTCAATCATGTTCTAATGGATATCCCTTCTCCCAGAACATCTGTCCTTTAGGGTCCTATCATGACAGGCAAGCACGCGGTGCCAGCAGATTTGCTGTACATCCATCTCGCCCAATTTCTCATCTCCTGTGAACAGCTTTTGCTTGTTTTAGTTTTTTAAATTCCCCAAATCAATTCACAGTACTAGAGCTTTCTGTTACCATAACCAGCACACATGAGTTTCTATCACTCCGACTTTTCAGCCCTGACAAAAATGCAACGCTGCATTTGCACTGATACGCCACAGGATCCAAAAGTATTTTCCAGCCTTTTAAATCTTGTAAAAAGGAAAACCAAAGCCTAGGAAACCACGTTTGTTCAGATGACTAGGTCTCTCATTCATAAGTCTCTTTTTAACTTACCTTTCCATTCCTTTACTTCACACTCCTACTCAATCTCCACGAAATTTTACTCTCCATGGTTGCAATTGGTGTAGACCGCAACATCCCTAATACCATTGGTCATCGGGCTGAATTAATGATAAAGTCTTGCTTTATCAGAATGTTCCAATTAAACTGATGCTAACCGTAGGCTGGAAATCCAGCCGACGAATTTAGCATGTGTAGCACAACTTGGGCCTGCAGAGGACCAGCTGGGTCACCCATTGCCATGAGCTGCAAGTGGCCACGTAAAAAACAGGAGGAGCAAAAGGGCCATGGGAAGGTCACAGGCTGCCCTCCTCATTCACTGTGTGCCACATAAATACATTAAATAAATACCTTTCAGCAAATGATAATCATTAGCAGGTGAACTCAAATGTCTCAAAAATCACAGTATGCCGGCTGTGCCGCCAGTTATTTATTCGTGTTTTCCTTTCATGGGAGGAAAGCCCACTTTCTTCCACACTCAAATATAAAGCAGAGCTTTCTCACCCTTTTGGCTTTAATCTCGTCTTCTCCGGGAAGGGCCCGTTCCTTGGTGCCTTTCCCCTTTCATCAGCACGGTATCATTTTGGTATCATGAAAGCAGGGAAGCTAATTTGCAGGCAACATCACTCCAAGAGGCCCTTCTTTAACTGCAATTTTAGGGTTATTCAGCTGGAGGTAGGATTTTTTGGAGAGGACCCTGAACCTCAGGGAATCTTTCTGCTTTCCTCCAAAAAGCTGCACTCCTTCCCTGGGGACTATGACCTCTTGCTCTGCTTCCTGTTTTGTAGTTGCAGCTGCGTCGAAGTGTGGTGCCTGGGGTCTGCGCTGGCTCCTCTCCTCCTTTCAGGGCTCTCTGTAGGTTATTGCAAGGAAAGCGGCAGATAGGTCACAAACATCAAGGCTCATGGCCATAGGGACCTGCCTCTTGTAGCCTCCTGCTCAACCATCATGACGCAAGGCCAGTGACAGCACACTTATTAATACTAAATTTCACCCTGTCTTCATTCTACTCAGCCACAAAGTCCTAATAACTCCGTCTTCCACAATACTAGGGTAGTTTTAAAAACAGTACAAAAGACCTTGTACCAAGGATGCTGCAGGAAATACTCAACAGACCTTGTCCCAAGACCTATCCCCAGCGAATACCTTGGCTAACTCGTGCAGCTTGGTAACTCACCTCTTGGTACATCCTGTCCTAGTCTCCTCTTTACCCAGCTCCTTATCTGCCCTAGCCAGCTCTTTATAATTCCTGGATTAATCTACACCATCTCCACTTTAAATAAATCTCCTTCGGGAACTGCACTTAAATGCTTCCTTTAAAGCTAGGGAGCTTAAGCCCATCGCAGAGCTGTGGACCATGATGTTCTCAGCAAAAAGACACTTTAGGTTGGTAGGACAATATCTACAGATGAAACTTCTCTGTATTTTAACCTGTTTCTGGGTTATGCTGATGCTCTCTATTACATTTTTGTTCAACATCCATGTTTCTCAGTATTGTTTTGCTCCTGCTGCATGCATGTTAGTAGCTGTCCGTCACAGGGCATTACCCCCACATCGAAATACCCACTAAGCAAGTGGCAGTTTCAAGACTGGCAGTGATCAGAGGCAAAAAAAAAAGGCATGCAGATCCTACAAAAGAATTAACTAACAAAAATGAGAGTTCTCACTCATTCCCCAATGACTTATGCAGCCCCAACAGTTCTGTTTGTTGGATGCAGCTATTCATTTTAGAAAACAAACAAGCATTGAATATTATTCTGGAGCTTTTCTAATTTGGTGGCACTGTGCTACTTGGTGTATTCTGTCTCTCTCTCTCTCCATTTTCCACAGGAAAGCAAATGATGTTTTCACTGAGGCTCAAAGTGCCATTCAAGTGCAGCACAAGTAGCCAGGGAAGCAGAACCTGATAAGAAAGTACACACTCTCCTGTCTGGCTATTCTTTGCCTGAAATCCCAGCTAGAAATCTGCAAGAGAGGAGATGGGGGTCATTATATGGTGCTTCCGACATCAGTCACCACCTTTTCCCTGCGGGATAGCTGCATCGCTGGGCCCTTTTCCACCTTGCGATTCAAATGAACACCTAAATTCTTGGGGCTATGGAGCATGCAGCAGACGTCACGCCAAAAGCCTCCCGTGGAGAGGTTTTGTAGCCCTTCTCCACAGCATTTTCTGAGATTCATCTTTAAAGGACGTGACCTTCAGGCACAAGGATGTCACGTGCACATTATTCCTACCCTACAACTCTACATACACGTCTTAGGAAATTCTTTCTAAAACTGAAAGATAAGGGATGGCTACAGAATATATTGAATAGAGACAAGACAAACGTGTTTACCCTGCCGGAGTTAAAGCTAGTGAAAGGAAAAAGACTAAGTAGCTTTCAGAAGAGGCAGCACACCAAGCAGTAAATAAATAAATCAACCATGCAATCCAGATGCAAACCGAGCTGCAAGGAAGGCAGGTTATTAAATGGATCATCAAAGCGCATGTGCCAAAAGCACTCTCATATTAAAGGAGAAGTTACAGTACCTTAATTGCACTTCTCAGTCAGAGCCGTTGAGGTCATGGGTTGATCACCTGAAAAACAACAAACAGGAGGTTAATATGTTTGTATATTAATTAGTAATTAGTAAGAGCAGCTAGTATCGGGTGCTTCTGCTTCATTAAAATGGAAGTTTTCAGCCTTCAAAAGCTTAAAGAAAAGCAGAATATATAGCTTCTGATATTTTTACTTTTCATAAGGCTTCAAATAGAAAAATAACAAGAAAAAAATATCCAAGGATTTCATGCAAATGGGAAGGAAACAGTTTACATGTTTTCCAAAAGTCTGGCCACTCAGAAGCTAAGCAAAAATCTGCAATAACCTTAATTCTTTTAGAAACTCCCCTCAAAACACATCCATGGGGCACCTCTCCTCTCCCCGCTCAGTACCTCTGCAGAGCCTGCCTTGTCTCAGCAGGTTCTGCCCAACCCCTGCACGTGCTTATTAGCTACCAGCATATCAACGTGTATTACAAGGAACAAGCCTCTGGAGAGTTCATGGAATTATACAGGAAGCATGTCCATTAGCCATTTTTGACAGATTTAAGCCTAAAGTGAGCCTGTGGTGAACACCTCTGAATTTTCTGCCGACTTAGAGGGTAATGCAGAGCTCCAGCCTGCGGCATCGGGCACAAGAGGAGCCACGAGGAGATGCCAACCGGCAGCCGCTTCATGGCAGGCCCTTTGGTCCTTCCTTCAAGGCCCTCGGCTGTTTGGGCAGCTGAGCTTCACGCTCACAGTGACACTCGGCAAGGCAAAGGAAAACCCCACGCAAAGCTGGGAAACGTTTCACGCTTCTGCCTAAGGAGCGCGCTGCAGTGAAAACTTCTCAGCAGGAAACAAGACAAAACACAAAACTGTGTGCAATCACATCCTCTACAAGTAATAGAACTGATCCACTCCAAGTGTGTAAATTATGTGCAAGTCCTGCGATGCCAAACTCACAGATGAGTCTGTGTCCTGCAAGCTTTGAAGAGCTGCCACCTTCGGAAGGTCCAATCCTATGTCAAGTGCCGGTCCCTAGCGCGCATCGGGGAGATGCAAAACTCCCCGCTGCAGCTGCTCCCAAGCCATAAAACCACGTGGAATTTGTATCCAGGACAGAAAAGCGTTAAAAACAGAGGCAGATGCCAGAAGACCTTAAGTTCACTTTTTAGATTTGCCCCTGAAAATTTTATGTTTGTAAGTTTTGAGTATAAGGTTGTTTCGATGCTCAATTCAAACTACCTGGCCAAGTATTTCCCTTTCTTATCAAAGGAGTCAAAGGAAAAATACATAAGAAATGTTGTTCTTGCCCCATTTCCACTTTTACATTCAGTTTGCTTAGCAAAATCTTTCTTAAAACACTTTACTTTTAACAACACGTCACAACCAGCATTTTATGCAATGCACTATCACTTTTTTTTTTTAAAGAAAAACATTTACATGGCTTGTTTGTGTGCCACTTTGTTAATTTTATTGTAATTTAGCATTAATTAATAGCTCCAGAGTTATAAACTGTTTAAGCTGCAACACTTAATCACGCTGTAGCATTGCTTAATAAAACAATACACTATTGGGATTAAATCACATTAATTATATTAGCCCGTTATCCTCTTTTATGGGTAATTTAGTGCATGGAAATAAGTGGTCATGAAATTATTTTCATGGCAAGTCGCCCAAAGAGCTACGCAACAACTCTGCATGCATTCTTATTTTAAATACATGGAAAAATGGACATTCATTTTGCCATCTGCACAGGTTAATACAAGGATTTGCAGAGACCCGAGTGGTGGGAGAGCCCAAACTGGCTTGGTTGCTCCTCACACTTCCATCCTGCGGCTCTTCTCTGGGCCTTTCTCCCTTCTATTCGTTACGTGTGGCCACAGATTTTCCGTTTGCTTTCGCCCAGCACTTGTCACGCCTCAATTAAATCTTAATTATTTCACATCATTACTGCATGTGTCAATATCATTTAAAATTACCATCCTGTCCTTGTCAAAGCGCTTTCCAAGCTCTCCAAAGGCGGTACCACCCACAGTTTTGCAGTCCTCCTCTTCAGGACGCTGCCTCGGCCGCCAAAATAAAAGGTTGAAGCTTTATCGCGGGCTCCTGGCAGGCTCGGCGGCGCTTCCCTGTCCGACAGCGCGCACAGGATGATGTTTTCCAACTTGGCCACCACCCATTCCGTTCAGAGCGATGATTAGACCACACATCAGCTCTCAAATTATTTTCCTAACTTGAGCACTCTTTGCATCTGATTACATCCCCAAAGCTTCTCATGGTAGGAAGAAACATTTAATTAAAACATTTAATTAAATATCTGTAGATACAATACTCAATACTTAGCTTTCTGAGAAAAAGTGGAATGCATTTTTTTTTCTTATCCAGGAAGAAACCCAAACCTAAAAATACCTTACAATAGATATTTAACTCTGTGGGGAGGTGAAATGTTCACACTCTAAATCCCGAAGGCTGGCTCAGCTCTAACTCAGATCTCCTTACGTGAGATGGATGGACATATCAGAGCCCTAGAGGCTCAAGACCACTCAGCAAGAACAAGGTTGTGACCGCCTTTACATACAAACATACATACTCTTTCAGGCCTCTTTCTTCTCCTAAGCCTGTTTCGGGGTAGTTTATGACTCCAGTGCTTCTTATTTAGCAGGCAGAACTAGGACAAGCAAAGGCAGGATAAACTCAAGGATAACTCGGCACAGAGCTACCCGGGGGCACCAGAAGAGCCCCGACATCCAAGGCCAAGGTGTCCGCAGAGAGCGCAGACTGATCTCCCTCTGTCACCTTTGAAGCTGCCTCCGGTGGAAGCCACGGAGCTCTTGCCCTCCAGGCAGCTTTTCACAGGCTCTCCCAGCTTCCCTTTGATTGCAGTTGTTGCCAAAATACACAGCTTTAGTACGAAGGGATTATCCCTCATCCTACCCTTTGGGAGGACCGCACGCCTCCATAAAGGCTTTTCTCTGCTTAATCCCTTAAATTTCACAGAACTAAGAGGGGTAGAGGATGCCCAGCGCTAACACTGCCTTTCTAGGGGCTCTCCAGCCCCTGTGGGACTGGGTGAGTGGTGAACGGTACCTGAAACCACCACATGCTT
Organism: Crypturellus tataupa; assembly: GCA_034781795.1. NCBI lineage: Eukaryota > Metazoa > Chordata > Aves > Tinamiformes > Tinamidae > Crypturellus > Crypturellus tataupa. The sequence goes on along the minus strand of JAWLRI010000376.1, from coordinate 236,881 downwards.
CTTCACTTGCTGATCCCCTGGAACTTGATGATGCTCTGGACGCGGGGCCTGAGTCACCTTGTGATTTTCTGTTTGCTCTTATTTCTAGCGGTTAGAAAGACCGAAGAGCAGCAGCGTCCTGCCAATGTCCCTGCTAGCCCAGCACACTGTTTAGCTGACACAGAACCTGCGAGTCCCGCGGCGGAGGGTGAAAGCGGCCGCTCGCTGCAGCTGCAGAGATCTCGCCAACCCAGGCGGCAGCAGCCGGCTATCCAGAGGACACCAGGAGCTGGAGCGCACCCGCGGCTCTCGGCGGTACAAGAGGGATGTGCAACTGTGCTGGAGCAGCCGGAGCTCACGGAGCCGCTGCCGAGTGGATGAGGAGCCCGTTCCATGGTGCTGCGACCCAGCGCGCAGCCCTGACCTCAGCAGAGCTGCCGCCGGCACCGCTCGCTCTCCTTGCAGCAGGTTCCCCTCGAGAGCAGGGGCAGCCCCAGGGCTGCGAGTCACCAGAGGCTCCACGTACGCAGGGAGGGCGCAGAGCCATTCCATGGCCTGGAGGAGAGGGACGCTTTGGGAAGGTAAAAAAGTGGAAAGAGGAGGATTTGAGACCTTCTCTGGGGTCCAGTTCCCAACACTACTCTGAGTCTTGGCGATGTGGAGAGGACTTTTTTTTTAAAGCATTTTTCTAATGCTTCCCAGCATTAGAATTCAGATGGGGATGGCGTCCAAGGGCTCTCACCTTCCCCATTATCAGAATGCTAAAAATGAAGATTTTTGCCTTCATGTTATGGAAAACCAAGGAGGAGAAATAGCTCAACTGCCCACTGGGCATCAAATTAATGGTGATGAATGTACGGTTTTATCCTTCTTGTAGATGCCAGTAACATTCTCAAGATCTTACAGGCCTTACAGTCACTGCAATCCACCTGCAGGGTGAGGAATGTGCTGCAATGAAGGGGTGAAGGACAAAAAGTCTACCAGAAAGTTGTCAGTTACATTTTCTCTCCCCTTCTTTTTCCCCAGCCACTGCAGGATTTCACTGCTACTAAGCCTGCTATTTTATTCTGCAAATAACAGAAGCCGGAAAACTTGCATGGAAGAAAACGGGACCTCCCAGTGGAGAAAGTGATGAACAAAGAGGAATTTTAATGAGAAACCTATATGAGAAAATTTGATTTTTTTAAAAAATCAGCGTGAATATAAATTTGAGGCGTAATAGAAAGTGAACGCGCGTTTGAGTACGAAGGGAAAACAATCACGGGAGGCAATCATGTAGAAAACGCCCGGCGCAGCGGGAATTGCGAGGCCGCGGCAGGCGCGCGGGCCGGGCGCGTCGCCCTCGGCCTGCCCGGTACCGCCTGTCC
>JAWLRI010000376.1:208616-235435 GCA_034781795.1 Crypturellus tataupa | reverse complement strand
CCTGCAAGCGGCACGGCCGGCGCTGCGGGCCACGGAGACGGAGCTACACGGCGCGCGAGGAGCCGCTTGGCGAGAACGCGGCTGGAGCAACCGCAGACACGCGTGAAAGAAGACAGAGACCGGGTATGGCGGCTGCGATTTTTCCCTTTGTAATCGGCATCTGCATCAGGGCCCGTATGTGGATTCAAAACAACCTGTGCGAACAGAAGGTTCTAGTTCTTTCTCTATGCAGGAGTCAGAGGGGCAGCACAGCACATTCTCCTACCAATTTCTTTCCTTTCAGGCTTCCTCCTTTAATTATCTCATTTGTTCCGAGCGCTGTGCCGCGTAACCTCTTTGGTATCCACAAGAAATGCAATTTCTTCTTGTGCCACAGTGGGGGAAACTGTTTTATGACCCAACTGTGCTAACTAATTTTCTCACAATGAATTCTCTCTCGTTAGCAAACATGATGCTGGCGGGATTCAAAAGATAAATAATGCCCCATTTGAATCGCACGGTTTTCATACTTATCTCAAAACAAAAGATCCTCTGCTGGCATCGCAATCTAAATTAGAAAGCGGAATACTGTGACCCTTGGGTAGACCTTCTTCCCCTGCTCAAGCCTAAAGAAAAATTAATAATTGAATTAAATGCAGAAAAATACACTTCATTGGGTGCACCAGAGATTCTTTCCTGAAAAAGACCAGATGTTGGCAGTACAAATGCGAAGTTTCCCCTTGTTAAAAATCATTAAGTTTGTGAGCAGCCTTTTAAAACTCATTATCCTTTGTGAGATGAGTAGCAGGAGCAAGATAAAATACTACCCGCCTTGTGCTAGCCACACACGTCTGCCCACTTGCCCACCTCAGCCTCCACCACCAAAACTAACACCCACAGCCTCTGGCATGGACAGGAGATTTTCAAGGATGCCCAATTAAACTGCCTGACCTCAAAATGTTTCTGTTAATGTCTTTCTCTTTCTTCCTTATTCCAGTACTGAACACCACTCTTCAGCCGGTAAAAACACAGTAATTTAAGGACATTCTCTATCAGGTAAAAAAATCACAGCTCTGATCAATGCAACAAAAAGTAGCACGGCCACCAAGGAGGACTGTTCTCCTGTGAAGTTTCTTTTTTAACCTAATCACAGTCTGACTCTAAGCCCTTGCTACCGGCAAAGAATAATTAACTTAGAGCTGCTGAGGGTCTGTAGCGGTGTTAATTTTCATGGACACTTGAGTGTCATGTAGACGCATTTAATTAAAAAATTAAAACTGAAATTGCTTGAAACTTTCGACGCTTTCGGGGTTCTCATTCTAGTTAAATTTACTTATTCACTGCAGAGCGCAGAAATGTGTTTTTTTCCCTTCTCTTGCTAATTCTGGCCCAAAAATCTCCTGCCTCAAGCGCTGCCCAGCCGCTCTCAGCCGCTTCTCCTGCAGCTCACGGGGCCCAGACGGAGAGGCGGGCGCCGGGGCCACGGCACAGAGCAGCGCGGCGGAGATTAATTATTCACCGGTGGAGCCCGGCCATGCTGCCCTACCTGCGCCAAGGACGAAGCGTCTCACCTACCTACCTCAGCAGGGAAACCGAGCACTTCAAGCCTGCGCGCTCGCGAGCCGGACGGGTTAAAGCCTGCCAGCTTCAGGGCGCGTATTGCTCCTGTTTTATCGTTTCAATTGGAAAACTAGTTAGCTATTTACCGAGTTGTCTGCTATGCTCACCGCTGAGTGATTCTCACGACCTCTCTCCGCAGGCTGCTCAAACAGGCAATTTGAAATCATGTTAATTAATAGTTTTAATTAAGCCACGCAAAAATACAACATTAGAGTGTTGATCTACCAAAGCTGGAAACAGAGGCAGAGTCCTATGAAAGTAAAATGCTGCAAGGTTTGACTAGGTACTATGATTACTAAAGCTTACAACTATAAAGCCACCCCTGAGCATCATTACTAACTCTGGATTTCAAGCTTAAACCAAACATGTCCCTTCATTTGCCCATCATGAAAGCTCTTGTATTAACCTATGCTTTTTATTACTCAAGAAGCTAATGAAAGAAATTACCCGGCCTGAAATCTTTAAGAGGACATTTTTTTGTAAGCACAAATCTAACAGGACCTCCGTGTACCTTGAACAGCAGTGACCCTTCAGACAAGCAGTCACAGTGCCTAGAAAACGTGCAACTGTGAGAATCCCTGAACACCACAAACGCCCAGGACAAACTATGGAAATCCCACACGAGTGAACACTGGAAAAATATTATTCCTACCAGTGTCTCACAGACAGAAACACAACCTGTTCCCTTTGCTATCGCAATCACGAGTGTTGAATCCTGTATCAGTCCTTTCAGGTGGAGATGGGCAAAAGCCCACAAACCCCAGTCACCTCCGCGGAGCTACCGCTCTTGAGCACATTCACACCTCTGCAGCACGAGCTCCGAAAGGGAAAAATTGCCCCACAAATTATCCCAGCTGGCAGGCTGTGCTCTTTACACAGGTGTAACACTGATACATGAACATTCTGGCTTTTTTTGCTGAGAAAAAAACAAAAAAAAAGTCATTATTCTACAGCAGCATGAGCTTGATAATTCAAATTAGATTTCAGCTCTAAAACATTTGACATGGGTACAACACAAACAGCAGTGCCATTATAAATTTGCAGACACAATTTCATACTCCTCTTCCTCTGCACAATCAGCCAGTATTGCATTTAATATCACTAACTTGTATCAATGCAGGGGCATCTGGCGTGGGAGAACATCACAGAGAGGAAGAATAAAGTACTACTAATAAATGCGTGATTTCAACTTAAATAATTCCTATGCATTGAAAAAGAAGATATTTGCATTGCGTAGCTAGAGAAAATAATCATTTGCCCAAAGAAGTGATAAAAAACAGGCAACTATTTTACAAAAGCGCACTTGTCAAACACCAGTTTGCAGGGGTGCTGGGCAGTGGGAGTGCTTTGTGATTCATTTTTAAAAAAGAAAGAGAGAAGTTAGTTTGGCGTGTTTTTTTGTCTATTTGTTTACTGGCTACCCATTATCATTAAATAGCTTAATATTAATTATTAATTACTGGCTACACCTACTCAGAAACTGTGCATTCATACTGAAAGCAGCTATCGAGAATAAGGGCAAAAGGTACCTCTGTTGTAAGAGTCTCTTTAGTCCAGCCCTGAATATAGCTGCTCACAAAAAAAATTCCCAGACTTTTTTTATTTTACTTTACACAGCAGCAAATGAGTATAAAGCAGGAATGATGCCATCTAGCCTGGAAATCAAAGAGCTAATCGCTTAGGGCTCCGTCTCTAGGTATCAGAGAGGAGGATTTCAGGGAAGAACCTCACCAGGAGTCGAGGGCAAAACCAAAGAGCCTACAGCACAAACCACAACCATTTTATGACGGGCAGAGCCCAGCGGAGCGCTCCTGCCCTGTTTGCAATTTGCAGGCACCCTTTGACACTGTTTTTCTGCACTTCAGCTGCTGGAGCAGGAGAGCTGCGTTTGCTGCTGAACCTGCAAAGATCCTGCTGTCTGCTTCGCTGCGTGCGAGCAGCCCGAGGTCAGACATATGCTGTAGATAGTCCAAAAACTCCAGCGTCATCCATATGACCAACAGGAGCATCCTTATGGCCGGTGCTGACTCGAGCCCCGTTCACAGCAGCCTGGAGGGAAACAAGTAACATCAGCACCTACCTAAGCCCAGGGCGCCTACATCTCCTCCACAGATGACGCTTCTGTGCTCAGCGCCCCTGGGGCAAGCAAGAGCCCTGCACAGATTTGAGCTGAAAAGAGCTGGGGCAGCAGCAGGAAGAGAAAGGGTGAGGACACCCTGATGCAGCATGAGTAGTTCTTGCCGTGTCAGGGGGAGAGACACATTTACAGATGTTTGTTTTCACAAAGGGAGATTATGAAACGCACTTTTTCTCATCTGCTTCAAAGGTTTGTACAGAAGGAACTTCAAAAAGATAAGGACACATCATCATTCTGAAAATGAAGCCGCTACCCAAAGCCATATTAATGCTGCTCATTCTCCTGGGCAGAAATGAGCAGTAACTCTCCCGCAGCGCCTGACTCTTTGGAGAGGAAACACTATAAAATTTTCGACATCCTCCAGGGCTCCCGGGCAAACGTCGGCATGGGCAGGACAGTGAAGAACTACGCTCTCCGTGAACCTCAGCACCCTTCCCTTGGTGGTATTTAATAGCTGCCACACAACTCGGGCAGCGCCAGCACAAAAATTCCCTGATGCAGTGAACTCCACGCGGGCGGGGGTCACTTATGATCTTCAGTGCTTCGGACAGGAAATGTTGGAGAGCCAGCAAAATTCTAAATATATAACTTTTACAAGCGCGTAGTGAGGAGTTTTCAGGCCGTTAGTACGTTCCAGGGTTCCTTTTGTAACGGACAGCTATATTTATGAGATTTCATGAAGATGAATGCATGGGGACAAAAACTTTAACATGAAAAACAGGATTTCACAGCTGACTCCTCATTCGGTAATCAGGAGACGGTTACTTTGAAGCGACGACATCTTTGATAGTATTTGCTCGCTCCTTTTCAGCCCCACTGCTTTATTTTCTTCCAGCCCAGGAAGGATGCGAGGCGGATGAAAGGCAGGGCAGGTGCTGAGCCCCCTCGCCCCTCGGCCTTCCTCGGACGCAGATCTGAGGGCGGCTGAAGAGGCGATCGCTGTGCGCCGGAGCCCTGTGCACTGCACGCGGCTGTGCAGACAGAGCTCTCCAATCCTCCGGGGATCTTTACTGCACTTGTAAATCCATCAGTTGATTTACCCACAAAGGAAAGGAGGAATTGCTGCAATTACCATCTGCGGCATCGTTCCCGTCAAACGCAGGAGAAGGCGGCCGGCAGAGATGATTAAGTGAGCGGCTGCTGCATCAGTGGGGAGGAATCTCTACCTCCGATTGCAAAGGAAAAGAGAAAAGTCAGTGTTAAGGTCAGAGGCCCATCCTTAGCCAACTGCACTGCGCTGGATTGCTACCACTGTGGCAGGAGAAATCATCCAACAGGGATTATTAAAGGAAACAGAAAAATGCAAGTTTTGCCTAGGATGAAGAAATACTAAGAAAGAAGGAGACGATTGCAGGGCCCTGAAGCACATATTCTGCAGATTCTGCTCCCCCAAGGGACCGACTTCTTGCTGTGTGGTTCAAAAGCCAGCAGTAAACTGCTGCTTCTCACATCGCATTTGCCCAGGATTACACTTCTTAAGAGAAGCACGGAAGAAATTTGGCCCTGTTTTTTCCACAGCAGGACTGGCCAGTAATCTGCCCTGTGCATCTGGAGTGAGTCTGAAATCTTAACGTGTCCTTGGGGAGCCTCGAGTCACCTTGCTGCTCTTCTTTGCTCGCCAGCTCCTTTTCCATCCACAAGCTCCTTGAACTTGGATTTCCATGGTCAGTCCGCCCAGGCCACAGGGCTTTGTGGGGGCAGCAGCAGTAGGGAACCTGGCTGACAACCCCACTGGTTCCCTAAGCCCAAGGCGTCCGTCTTGGCTTTCTCTAGCACATATAGTTGATGATGCCCCTGGATACTCTTCAATCATCTTTTTTTTTTTTTTTTTTTTTTAATCTTAACTCAGCTCATCTTAAATATAGAGAAAGCCTCATTGCCAAATGGAAGTACTTAAGTCTTTGGCCGACATTAATCTTAGCCTTATTTGAGGGTATTAATACAGCACATTAAAATGATTGACTGGGCTCTGTCGAAAGAAAAGGCAAATGGGCACTAACGCTCCCAGCTGACCCGCGACGTCGCCGGGGCGCAGCTCCAGCGTAATTGAACACGGAGCCGCACTGCCTATTTAAATGCAGAAGCTACAACTGCTACGAAAGCAGGATCAATTCTACAAAGTATTAATTTCTAATGACGGAGCAGAGCATTCGCGAGGTAATTCTCACAAAATTACTGCGTTGTCTCCCAAATTAAAACCGTATTTAAAGATCATATTTTTGCCATGTGTAATAACACAGAGATCAAGCCAATGACTGCCAGTACTTTGGGGGCAGTCACAGAAACCTCTAACTCTCCATATTTTATTAAAAAAAATACCTGGCATAGAGCTTTTCACTGAAGGTTGTAGCAGAAGTGGTACAATAATAAGTAAAAGCGCTTACATAAAAGGACTATGTGATTTATTTTTATTGAGGTCCGCTTGTCCAGAAGTGGTTCTCTGGCTCTGCTTCCGAAGAACCAGCAGATACCATGGACACTCTTTGCAGCTGCAAAAACCACCGAATTTCTCATGGTACCAGAGTAAACCAGCAGCTCCCTAAACCTCGGGTGACACTTCCCCAATGTCCATTCGCGGCCCATACCCTGACCACAGCTTGTTTATTTGATAGCCCTGCTCCGTAACAGTCTTCTCTTTGGAGATGGACATATGCCCTGGAGAAGGGATGCTTCTTCTGGTCCCAAGCACAAACCACCAATAGAAGCTCCTTCTTGAAGCTAAAACACTCACAGTTTCTTACTGAACCAGTTATAGCAACATCTCTTCCATAAAGGATCATGTAGAAGACACTTACTGCAAAATATATCTCTCATGACAAGATCTGTAAGTATTCCAAGTTGAATTTTCACATTTTCACTGCCATACTCATGCTCTTCAGCCAGTGGCTTCTCCACAACGTATTCCGCTGGTGGCTTTGGAGTCTGTGAATCTCTCTCTTGCCATTCCCTTCTGTGGCTCTGGGTATCTTCTCTTCTCTGTACATCGGTCCTTATATAATCCTTGGAAAATCACGGCATCCTTGAGGCTGGGTGATACCTCTGGAGAGCCGGAGGGCGTCACCAGCTCTCGGCGAGCGAAGAGCACGGGCACCCTCTCTGCTCCTCTCCTGTTGCGCACAGACCCCCTTGGCAACCACGGGAGCTGCAGCTCCTCAACCCTGTCAACATCACGGCCTCCTGCGCACTTATCCGTACAGCTCCGCGCGTCAAATCCCACCTTCCACCTCAGCGACACTTCAGCAGGTGCCATTCTCCACTCTGAAAGATGGTCCCTCATTCAGCGGTGCCCAAGAGCTTTCTCAGTTTGACTGCTTGGCTTTCTGCAACACGTGTTTAACAGAGCTGACATTTTCCACACAGCCATTAGACTGCAAATATCCTGGCTGCTATATAATGTGTATAAAATTACACGCTTCAGCAAAACACATCCCAAACTGTCTTATTATGTGCCATTACCATAGTCAGCATGTCATCTCTAGCTGTACAGATGTTACCTCAGAGATCACATGTAAATTGGTCCCATTCCTCAGTCTCGTTATTTCTGGATAGCTGAAATAATAACCGAGAAACAAAATTCAGGCTGTTGTAGTGTACACAAACCTCCACCAAGCAACGTAAACTTCAACAACTCAAAACCGGGGGTGGATGCACAAAACACAGATCCATTAAGTGACGCAAGTGAGTCTGCATTCTCCCTTCAACTTTTCTGCACGCAAGACTATGCCCAACTCTTACAAATCCTCACTGGTTCAGCAGGACAGAAAAACAACCATTGTTGTTTAGAAACAAATACTTGGCTTAGCAGAGATATATGTGAGGAAGTAAATTATAACAACCTTTCTGAAACTGTAATTTTTACTCTTGTCTGAGTACACTGCAGCAAGAAATAATTACATTGACCGCATGACCCTTATTTAGCTTTTAAAAAACAATTATAGCAGAGCAGAGAAACCCACGAGTTTGGTTCAGAGTCAGCCATTCTCACTTCTACTCAGCAGCAGCTCTTCCAAACAAAGAGCAAGTAATAACTGAATTTAGCAAGCAAAGAAGAAATGCTTTGGCAATGCCCATTTCAGCTTGAAGGTGGCAAAAAAAAATAAAAAAAATCAATAAACAAATTCACCAGAGTAGGTTACAGCCATTGGGGCCTCACTGCTCGTTTAGGGAATATTCACCTGCAGCCGTGCCAGACACATGTGGTTTTCCACTGCTGGAATTTCCGTTTCTCGGCATTTCTGGTGCCAGTGTCTCTATGAAGCACTAATCCCACAGGAGCAAAGGTGCAGGGAGAGGGAGGCCCCTCTGCCGTAGGCTGGCTGGGAGCTGCGTCTGCCACTGGCACATCTGCCTCTATGGAGAGCCAAGCACCGGACGAGGCGCCTAGCTGGGAATGGGCAGCGCTTTCCATGCGTGTCGCTTTCGTGGGACATGGCGATAGCACAAGCTATGACCTGCACACAACTTCAGATATCCAGTCCCTGGACATCAGGGATAAACACTGCACAATAAACAACTCAGTCTAAAATGGGGAACCAGACCCTTGTCTAAGCACATTCCAAAATCAAGCGACAGTGGAAAAACCTTGTTGGGGCCAGTGGGAGGAGACGGACAAGGTCTAACTGCACCTGTAAACCCAGGTTCCTGGCCGACCTCGCAGCAGTCTCATTAGCCACGGGATGAGATCAAGTTGCTAACGCAGCTCCCAGCAGCAGCAGCACATCTGCCAGTGACACATCCTTTCCTCTGCATGAAATTATTGCCAGGGCAACATCCCCATAGCAGCTAAGGAGAACAGGTTGAACCAAATTCTGCCACTTTTACAGCTCTAAAATGCCTACACCAGAAAGCACCGGCTAGTTCTGCACATGGTTGTGGATCCCTTATAAAAAAGACAGCATTTTTAAACCGTCCTCCTAACTTCTTTTCAAACACACAGGACATTTCTATTATAAGGAAGCTTCAACCAAGGCTGCTGCTTCTAATACAAACGACAGCAATCTCACCTTTGTTGGTGCTTCTATAAACATAGTCAGTGCATGAAAAGATCATAAAGGCGACACCTCCCAGAACATTAACCTTCATCAGGAGGCTGCTGTTGGGAGGCATGTAGGTAACTTTGCGGAAACATACAATATCATCTGTTTAGCATGAGTGTGGGGAGGGCAGAGGAGCAGAGGAAAATAAATATGTAGAACTGTATTTTTATTTTTTAGAACCATGCAATTTTAGAATCATAGAATTTTACCTCTACAAGCTTCTCCCTTGCCCCAAGCATCTCAATATAACCAAGATAATATGTGCATAGGGTAAACTCTGTCAAAGGTGGAAAGTAAATGTCCGAGTGGCAGCTCCGTGGCGCTCCCTAGAGCAGCTGTGGTATTGAGGTAGTTCAGTGGTCCTCAATACACACATTAGGAGAGTTTAATAGTGGGGTCTGGTACCTTAGTTTTTTCAAACGCATTGCAAAGAAATTGGCTATAGCAAGCTTTATCTCCAAATAATTTACAGGTTAAGAGAGCAGAAAGTAACAGATATACCTTACATTGTAAGCAAGGTCAGAGCAACTTTTTCTCTCAGCACAGCATGGATGTGGGGACCTGCAGGCTTCACATTGAGAAATCCTAGAATCAGATTATCCTTCTGCTCGTGCCCATACCAAAGCCTCTCTTACAGGTTTCAAGTCACGCGCCCTGGATAGCACCTGCTTCTGCTGTAAGTTTTTGCATCCCAGGGAAAAACTACAGGGAGCTCTGTGCCCTGGGCAATATTCTGCATCTACAAACTCTCCATTTGGTCCAAGGTCTCCATCTGGGAGCCACCACCGAGCTGGCTAGAAGCAAGAGGAGACTTGCCACGTCTTGACCAGTTTATACCTGAAGCCTTGCGGGGGTACCTGATCTGCTAATGAAATAAGTGGTAATTAAACCCACGTATAAGACATTAAACACATGTATAATTCTAATGGTGACACATTCCCAATAAAACCAGGGAACATCATAAATAAAATGACACAAACGCCTACATCTATTCTACCTCCCTCTGCCAAGTGATTGATGTTATTGCTCTGTGGACAACAGAGTACCATGCGACTTTACTTAGTCACATGGGAATTACCTAACAGAAAACGGTGCAATTCAGGGAATTGTTTCTGTTCGTGCCTGCCTTAAAGCAGTTTATGGGAGTCCACTGTCGTACTCTCCTATCTTGTCACCAGCTTTGGCAGAGACAGCTCCCAGTCTCCTGCTATACTGCATGACCTTCTTTGGGAGATGCAAGATTCTAGGATTCTCTAGGATTTTACAAGAGAAAAGCAGTACTTTTATTAGCCTCGAGGCATTTATACTCCCTTCTTTAAGATGAATATGCATTATAGATAGAAATAAAAATATGTGTTGATGAACACAGGACAACTAATTTGTTTTCTGCAGAGTTCTACCACAAGCCCAAGAATTCAAAGAGAAACAGGGAGGATGTAATTAATTATACATGCAAAACCATTTCACTACAGAAATATAAAATATATATATGTTCTCATTAAAATGATAAACCCTTACCCTTAGCTAACCACTAAACATTCTCTGAAACCAGTGAGTCAGCATTTACTTCCAGCAAAATTCTCCACATCTAATGAGGTGGGAACTTGAAATACAATTAAATTCCCCTTATTTTCACAAAGGCTCTTAGCTCAGCAGACCGCCCTTCTGAAGCTCTCGAATTCACACTCTGTTGAAATCCAGAACTGGGGTCCCTGGGCTAAGTGCCCTCACCCAGCAGTGAAAGGTGGAACAAGTATCATCTTGTCAGTAACCCAAAAATGCTTCAAATTTAATTTCATTATCAGAAAATCAACTTCTAGCTTTAAAACCTAGCGTGAGGAAGATCACGTGTGTGAAGGAGAGTAAATGGCACGTAGAAAAAATGGCAAGAAAACTGCATTGTTTCTGACCCCCTGTAATTCCAATTCTTCTTCCAGCAGTTTTTATCTTCAAGCCTCGCCACTTTTTTACAGCCAACTTAATAAATCACTGACTCGGCGGCTGTTTTGTACCTTGTATGATTAGCAAGATTGCGACTGCAGGCGCTGTGCAAGATATCTCCAAGCAGGGAGTTTTCAAGTGAAGCCGCTTCTGTCATTACAAAGGCTGTCAGAGCGCTCGCCTCCCCCAGATGACCCGCGCGCAGCACGTGCCTCGCTGTGCGCTTCGGGCATCCTCTGCAGCGCCGGGCTGTGCTCCACGAGGCGCTCCGCAGTGTCCCTGCCGCGTCCCTTGCTATCGAGCAGCTCACCCTCCATGCCGAACCAGGAGGTCTGGGCCTCTGAGGAGATCATGGAAAGGAAGGAAAACCCAAGGACTTGATGTTTCCACATCACACGAGGCCGCTCGGTGCCAAGTTGGCTGTTGCGTTACGCCGTGGGTCCCTTTGCTGAGGCCTCTGTGGGAAACATGCTGGTTTTGCTGCCGCTGTTGGGAGAGAGCAGCTTCACTCGGAGGTTTTGCCGAATAAAGCGGCATGATTTATTTCTGCCGAGATGCAAACACGGAGAGCACTAGCTGCTGGAGATGAATATCGGCTCGGAGAAGCAGAAAGTTATTCCCCGAGCTGTCTTGCTGCCTAACACGGACTATAAGTCAAATTACAGCAACTAAAGATCTTTATCGTAGTGCGTGTGAAGTATTAATACTGACTTAACGCTACCAAAGTCAAACCGACCATTTTAAAGGGAGTCGGACTCCAGGAGAGCGCCTCGCTACCAAACCGCAGAGCTAAGAGCCCTCTTCAGCTGCAAAATACACTCACATGGACTATTTGGCAACATAAGCTTGTTGCATAGGCTCTGAGAGGGTGTTTTGAACCCCAAAAGCTGAAACCACAGTATTTTTAATTGTACAGAGCAGTTATCAACACTAAGAACTTCTGAAATTGAATGTGTCCCTATGTGACGTAAGGAGACAGTGATTCTGTAACCAAAACCATCACTGCTCAATTTTTACTGACCCTGATTGAGTCTGCAAACTCCCGATACGACCAAGGGACACGTCACCTCGTCTCCCACCTGCCTCCGGTACGGCGCCGGACGTCTTGCTAACTCCATTTGGGGTTGCTCGTTTGATAGCAGGGGCTTCTCTTATTCCTCTTGTCTTGGCCAGGAGCTATCTTATTTGCTGCTTCTGCAGAGGAAATTTGCTCCAGCTCTATCTGTGCTCTGTTTTTTAACTCCACTCTACAGAGGCCTCTGAGTCACACGCTGCCTTTGCTCCCTGCTCGCTCTGCGCCTTGTTGATTTGGCCTATCTAGAATTTTCTTCCCCAAAACAGTCTCTGAGAGTTCTAGCCCTCGTACGCTCGCATTTCCTCCAAGTCTTAGGACAACAGATTATCTTCCCGTTTCCTTAATGAACCCTGCGGCACACGAGCTGTGCCAAGACATAAAGCTGGGTTCAGACTCAACCGCGAGCCCCGTTTGCTCGCGTGCTCCTGCATCTCAGCCGAGACGAGTATGCGAGATCTCATGGAGGCAACTCAGGACTGTGACTCAGGCCTTATCTCTTCAGCCAGACAGATCGTTCATTTTCCTAGGTGTTTATTACCCGTATGAAGCCTCCTATTCCTCTCGTATCAAGTGTTTTATATCTGTGGCTTTGCCTGCGTGAAATCAGGAAGATGACCAAAGACCTTGATATTATCCCTGTGTTGTTATTCAATATGACATCTCTATGCCTTGGTCTCCTGAGCATGGAGAGTTTTACAGCCAATTTTGTTGCCAAATAAATCAAGCCTTAATTCTTTTGCCCCTCCAAAATCCACTTTTTTTTTTTTCCTCCCAGGGAAGTGTGGGTACCAAAAGACATACTATACGACTACCTACTAAACTCCAGGCTTCTGAGGTAGATGATGAATAGCTGCAGTTTATTAGATAACTCCACTTACTATATATGCCTGATCACATAAAATCTTGAGATTTTATTCTTAGATGGTCTGCAATTTGTGAGAGTATGCTCTTTGTCTAAAACCATGCTTCTAATGCTAAAAGCCAAGGATGACAGCTCTATCCCTTAACCAAGATGTGAATTTTCAGCCAAGTGGCAGGGGGCTGTATGTCATGTTAAATTGGAGGCAAGTCTGGCTTTTTTGCCTGGTGCACTCTGCGAGCTTTGTGAGAGAGATCTAAGTTGGAATATAGCAAAGCAGCAGAATTTACTTCACCTATACAACAGGCATTTCTTTTTCCTTTTCCAACACATCCTCCTAAGCACCCGTCAGGCTCTGCAAGCTGTCACTGCACATTCCCAGCCTTCACTACAGCTTCATTTCGCCCTCTTCCTTCACGTTACTCCCAGCACAAGGACCTGCCTTTGTCAGCATCTTGCTGCTAGCCCTCGCAGTGATTTCAAGGACAATTAGGGCTTTTAGGACAAACAAGAAATTCCCATTCCCCTTCTTCCCCCTCCATCTTTTATTTGCAGTATCTCTAATGATAGCTTTCCATTTGGAGGATCTGTTCAAAGACAAGTAAATTAAAGCGTCCGAGTGGTTTTGGAGCAAACCTTTGCACTTCTCTGTGCTAATGACATTGCTCTTGCTATAAAAATACTTCCAAATACTTCCAAAAGGCAAGACAAACTTAGCAGATCCTCAAGTAATGCTGCCTCAAATGGAACTTGCCCAAAACAAGGAGAGCTGAGTGAAAGCAAAATGCAAATTGAGCCTTATCTCTGCACCCACATGCTTCGAGGCACACGCTCGCTTGCCTCCCTGCTATCTGCAAGTGCCCTCCAGGAAAGTGCTAGGTTGATGCCACACAATTAAAATCACAGCTCTTCAATCTCATAAACTCTCAGTCCTGATAATATCTTCACATCGTCACCCTTTCTGCACTTTTTCTTTCTTCCTTTTACCATTTTTAAGTCCACAGACCCAAGCTAGCTG
The DNA here is from genome assembly GCA_034781795.1 of Crypturellus tataupa. NCBI lineage: Eukaryota > Metazoa > Chordata > Aves > Tinamiformes > Tinamidae > Crypturellus > Crypturellus tataupa. Next base: position 221,770 of record JAWLRI010000376.1, on the reverse strand, counting down.
CTTCTTAGCCACCATCAGTCAGGAAAAGGGCCATATTCCCCCAAAACAGCCCGTGAAGAGCTTGAGAGGCATATTGGGTTTCTCTAAGCTTGGCTTCTGATCGCACAGATAGGAGGCAGGCAGAGAAGGACTTATCCGATATCTCCAAATATAAGAGCTCTAACTCTGTCCAGATATCATAGCTAATCCCGGGGTAATGCCACGTACCTAATGCTGTGAGTGCAGCTGGGAGAGCCAAGGATTAGACAGTTCTCAGTGTCCAGGCAGCAGCATAAAGAACCGCAGTTACAGTCTTTCACCGAGAAGAAATTGAGGTAAATATTTAAGTATAAATTAAAAAGAACTGCAATAGAGATGAACGCAGCTGCGCGCGATAAGAGCAAGACGACAGCCAGGCGGGCTCACAAATCCCATACTGATGGGAGTTAATTGAAAGTATCATATATTCTACACGTCATCTAAAAATGACTATTTCCGAAGATGTATTGCAAAACAGTAGGGCTGATTATTTTTAAATCTTGTATCTTGCAGCAGAGAGATAAATTTCTTACATAAAAATATGTAGGAAAGAAATGCTGATTAGGAATAGAAATTACAGAGGGACTTCATTTGATGTCATCGCTGCTGAAGTGCACAGCAAAAAAGCTTTCTCCATGGAGGGCTCGCTTTTTGTAAGGAAAGCGCTTTCCTGAAATCAAATTTAATGTTATTTATTTGCTTTGATTTATTATATATCTTTACGTAATTAGGAACACACAAGAGCCTTCAGTAAGGATCCAGAAGCTTCCAACGTCTACTGCCGTAAGTGCTTTCACGCATCTTAGAGTTATCCTGAAGAGCCAGTTCCACCAACTTTCCCAAAATACATCTCCTATCAGTTGGGTTTCTCTCTTCTACGGCATACGGATACTGTGATACTGTAAAGTGCCTGCTTAACTGCCTCTTCCTAACAAGAGGAACACCTGACTTACCTTAGCCCTGTTCCACAGGGAAACACTCACTCTGGAAAGGGGAAGACAAGGGCTCTGCCTTGGGTCTAGTCATCCTGCAGCAGCATCCTGGGAGGGACTGGTCCCAGCAGGCATGGAGCGACCGTGCGGGCACAGCTTCCAGCCACACGTGTGCCACCAAATCAGCCCCAAGGTGACGTGGTGAAGACACCAGTCTTCAGTTATATTCACCCCCTGCAGCTGCAGTAACCTGGGCAGGGGGTACTAACACCCGAGTGTCCTGGGAGCCTGGCCATCAGGCACAAGGACACGGGTCCGCACTGTCCATTCCTGGTTTAATTGTATGTGTTTAACAGGAACAACACAACGTAACTCCCGCGGAGGAGGAGAGCAAGGCGAGCGCCTTGGAGTTACCTCCAAGGACGCTAATTCTGGAAAGCAATTCTCACCTCTTGCCAGAGCATGTGATTAATGCAGACACAATCATAAAAAAGAAATTCAAGGGGAGTTCTGTTAACTCCCCCGATCTCTGTCATAAATAAAAAGCATACCAAATAACCAGACGCACAAACTTTATAAATTGACCCAAATCTTGACCAAATATTTCTTTCTCAAGGTAAAAGACTGCCATTGCTCATGTAAATAATGAAGAAATAAAAGGTACAATCCAACACATTAAATCTTTTCCCTTCAGAGAAAATCACCTTTGCATTGCAGTGCTTCCCCAACTCCTATAAATCCAGGAAGGGATGACTTTTTAATGTATGAACGGAAGTATAATTAGACATACTCTTTATATATATTATTTTAAATTATGAAATGTGAAAGCCAGCTAACAGAGCAGGCCGAGCCTCAGTTCACGCTCTGCATAGGGAACCTACGAATACACATCCTTCAGAAACGAAATGAGGAATCATCTGAAGGCCTAGGGTCACAGCACAAGATCTGCAGAAGTTTAAACGCACATGAAGGCAGATTACGTCACGTAATGGTGACTAGCAAAAGTGATTCCTCATGAGAAAACCTTCTGGGGGGCAAAAGCACCTGACCCTTGAAGCCCAGCAAGGAGCAGTCCTGTATGACCGCCAACAAGACCTACACAAATGAGACCTGGGCAAGAATCCCAGCGACAGTAAAAGGGGGACAAGAGATCTTTGCAGACAGGAGGGTAATGACCATCCCAAAGGACAAACACAAGACCCAGCCTGGAAAACCACAGCAGTGAAAACATAAAGGCATGAAGAAGAGCAGCTGTGCAAGGGAAACTGCCTCCTAAATCGTCTCAGAGCTGTTAGCGCATGGAAGGCTAAAGAAAATCCTGGTCCTATTTAACTTTACAGCAGAGAAGCTGGAGGAGCAGAAGCCAAATCTCCATTATAAATTTAGTGTCAAGTAGCAAAGGAAAACAAAGGAAAAACACTCTTTCACTGTGTATTCCTTATTGGATTCAGCCACCGGCTTACCCAAACAAGCAGCACATTTGACTTCTCCCAGCAGGAGCGTCCGCGACAACAACATCCTACTCCAGGCTGCTCAAAGCCCTGGTGCACAGAAGAGCATCGCAAAGACTTTAGAAGCGCAACAAGGCGCGTTCGGGGGCTTGCAGACAGAGTCATAGAACAGAAGATTAGGAGAGGGCTGCTCGCAAGGCAAAAATAAGAAGATCAAGGGGAAATCTGATCGGTGTGAGCTAAATCCTGAAGCAGAGGGGGCAGATTAATGTTCAAGCTTTCAGAAAGAGCCACTGTCTGCAAAACAAGAGGTCAGACCTTGAGCTTTTGAGAGCAACCGGCCTACAAGCAATTACAAATTTTGCACCAGACGGACGGCTGAAACCTGGACAGCTTTTCCCGACTGCTGAGAGAAGTCATGTCCAGCCCTGCTGCGAATGGATGTGCACCCTTATGGAGAGTGTAATCGAGAAGGGGCAGACTATAGCTCCCTGCTTTCTACTTGGGGAAACAGAAAAAGACAAAGCTGGACTCCCTCGTGCACCTCTGCACATGAAAAAGGCTCTTTTGTATGAGGAGATACTGGCACGCAGTCAATGCTGACTGAAAATGCTACCCTAGGAAAACAGACACTCTCTAACATCACATATCCCACGTGCAAGCAGCACGATCCCTACAACAAACCCGAAGCGGCCACGAGGACGCTTATCTTGGCCGACACAATCATCTGTGCAGCGGCATGGTTGAGTCACGCTGCTTTATCTTATCATTTCTACTTTTATTTAGGACCTGAAGAACCGTTCCTAGAATTTTTTCCATTAATTTCCATGGAAATTGAGTTGAGGTCTATGTCGCCTTCGTGGATTTGGAAGCTGTGTTTTCTTTGAATTGAATTATCCCCAATGTGAATGAAAGCCCATTTGGATACAGGGAACGCTGTATTGTGAACATAATGGCCTTTTATTTTTCCCTCCTCAATCCTTCCTAGAAGGCAGCTTGCAAAATGTGATCTCTGTGATTACCAGAAACATGCACCAAGTTTTCACCCTAAATGAACTATTTTCTCCCAATAACTCTCATGCCAGCCTTGCTCATATCAAATTTTGGTTATATCAAATTTTCTCTTTGGTCCCTTAAGTTTGCTCTCCAGTACGCCCACCACTGGCACTGCTTCCACCAGTTTCCCCCTCACTCTTGAGTTCATCATTTTTAGTTTTATTAGCAATTCCCCATATGAGAACATATCAAATACTTTATGGAAGTCTAGACGGATTAGACCTACAGATATCTAGAGAGAGACAGCTTGTTCTCAAGTCCTTCACACTGCTGAAGTCAAAACAAAGCATCTGGTGTCTAAATTGCTTTATTTGCTATCCCAAAATAAACGTACCAAATTTGTACTCCTCCAGTCTGATGAAATCAATTCTGACTTCAGAGATATTAATTTTTTTTTAACTATTGGAAAGCAAAAAGCTGCAGTCTTCCCCAAGCCTGAGATCGAAGCACAAAAGCCGATTTTCCTTTATTTTGCCCCAGTCCAACAGAAGCAACTGAAGAGCAATTACGTTATTTCCAGTATTTCCTTGTACTCATGCAGTGTGGCTAAGAACATACACTGACAGAGAAATTTGTTCAAAATAATCATCTCAGCATTAAAAAGGGGAAAGCTACCATCAATGACCCTTTGAAGAAAAAATACAAATCGAAAGTATGCTCATAGCAGACACAGAGCTGAAGAGCAAATCATTTACATCAGGAATTTTAGAGATCTTGCTGGCAAACTAGATGGTCGCTTCGTTCAGAATCAAAACCTTAGATCTGAGGGATCAAAGTCTGGAGATTGGTGGGGGAAAAAAAAAAAAAAAAGAGAGAGAGAATGGTGGGAAAAAAACAACCCACCTTTGCTCAGGTTTTTTGGACCGAAAGACAGTTGGCTCTCAAATGCAGTGGAGAGGATTCAAACATGTTTACTGAGGAGAATTCAAGATCCTACAAGGAGAAAGACCCAAAGAAGTTCAGTAGGTAGAGAGCAAAATGGGACTTCTTAAGAACCCCAAGCACCCGAAGAGCTACATCCAGCAAAGAAAGCATCGTCAACACACTTGGTGCCTCGTGTGTGCCCAGACACATGCAAGGTGTGTGGCTTCAGTTATAGAAAACCACTTTTCAAAGAAACTTCTCACACACCTTTTACTGCCACTGGCTCATCCCAACCTTGGGAATACAAATATTGCTTTCCTCCTTTACAGCTAATGCAAACTCAAGAAATAATAGAGGTTCTACGTTTACACTTCAAACTATAACGCTCAAGTACAAAGCATGGCACACAATACATTGGATGTACAAAACAACACTTAGGGGATGCAAAAAGGGTAGTGAGAGCCAGGAACTGCACCACGCAGGACCCTCAAGGCAACCGTGGGGATTTCGCAGAATACAGAAAGTAAAAAGTCCAAATGAGAGAAAGAGTAGCACCAATTCAGGCAACTCAACGCCCAGGGTGTGAGGCAGGGATGAGCCCCAGCTAAGCCCCAGTGAGGGGATGAACCAGGTCTGGGGCTCTCCAGTGAGCCCAACCAGGAGCAAGAAGGACAGGGTGAAGCCCGGACTGGAGGGTAGCCACCACGTAGGCCCGCAAGCTCCATCCTTTAACCACTACTGGCATCTCTTGGAAAAAACAAGTTGGTGTTTGAGAAGAAAAGGGCTAAGTCCATCAGGTACTGCCACCCAGGGTCCTAGCAGTGCTGGATGCAGCCCTGTAAAACACAGGGTGAAAATGGAGTTGTGCGATGGAGGCTCTAGGCTCAAGTTGCTTTCAATAAACACTTACAGAGAAGCACAGTTCATTATGACAATTATTATTGTGCACAGTATGAACACTGATTCATTTCTCTCTGCAATTTTTTCTTGAAATTATTTCAATGTATTCTTTCCTGATTTCCAGCTTGGGTTGCCCATTCATTCCCTTTATATCTTTTTTTTTTCAATATACATATTCACAGTCTATTCATATGAGATCAAGGTTCTGAAGTTACTCAAAACTGTTTATTGGACATTTTTATTGGAAAAATATATCTGGCCTGGAACACAGGCAGAAGATTTATGAGTTTTGCTAACCGTAAATGAAATACTGAAAAAAAGGAAGAAATAAAGCTCCTTGCTGAATTCCAAATATTTATATGCATTCACACAAAAATCTGTGCTATCTTTAATCTCAATAGCTTGTGTATCCTAAAGAGCAACTTTTGACTTCTTATCACTTAAGTACAATTATTGCAAATATTAGCTGTGCAAAAGTGCTACATGATGACTTGCATGTAAAATGAGTAGGATCTGAAATAATAAATTGGCTCCCCCAGGTTGAAGTCTGCCTTCTTTCATTTTGAACAAGGAGATTTCCAGATATTTTTAATCTACTTTGCATGGAAGAGAAAGGACCAAATGCAGCTTCTCTTTTACTAAAGGCATTTCTGGATGTAAACTTTCAACAGTTTCCTCTCTTGAGATTCTCACATCTAAAATTAAATAAAACTCTCTCTAAAATGCTTAATTACTAGTAGTATTACTGTAACACACATCTTTGTGTTATTCCAAACCAGTTTTTATCATTCTCTGCACTTCACTTAAAACACAGATTGCTTAATATAACTGATAGGTGCTCTCCTTGCAACTGGGGATGCTGTTCTTTCTTGCCCAATCCTCACTTTCCCAAACTATTTCCTCTGACCTAATAATATGCCCAGGAATTCATGGTATTTTAGTTAAAACTGAGTATTGTTTGCTGCAGCAGCTGCTTACAACCATTTTTGTCTTTGCATGTCTGCAAGGCCAATCTGGGTTACAGGCTATGCACGTAAACAGCAATTCTATAGCAGAGCTATAAATAAGTGCATTTAAACAAAAAATAAGTCTTAGAATTAGACTGAAAATTACAGTATTGTTAAAAGATTTTTCTTCCTCCCTCTGCATACTAGATTATAAAAGCTTCTAGTAGATGAAAGAAGGCCCTGGAAGCAGTTTCCTTTTAAAATATGCAACTGCACAACAACAATTGAAATTAAGTATTTCCTTCTTTCTGTATTTCAAAAACACACAAGTGGAACAGAAGTTTTGAGATGATACATGGGAGGGAGTGCTCTAGTGCATGAGACTCACTTTGTTAGAGCTAAAGAAAAAACAGGAAGGGATCTGCACTGGTGGTGCAGCCTCTTCAGCGCCCCAAAGAAGGGGGTAAATATCAAGGTGTCTCCCTCCGCCGGGACTCGATCACTATTAATGTCCCCTAGTGTTTAACTTACGAGTCGAGCGCGCGGTGGCAGCTGGGGGCTCCACCTTGGCCCACCCGCACGGAGGGCAGCCCGGCCAAGCTCCCGCCTGCGCAACAGGCCGGTCGGGAAACCCTGCAAGAGACAAGTTGGGAAGTACTCGAGCTTTTCCAGCGGCTCTCGCCCTGCATCGCCTCCCCAGCCGGCAGCAGACCCACATCTCCCCTTTCCAATCGCCCAGCATCTTTGGAGGCTAAAACTTTGTGAACGTGTCTTTTTTTTTTCGGAAGGCAGTGAAAGAGGAAAATTAGTTCCTTTAGCAAAAAAAAAAAAAAAAAAAGTGAATTTAGGAATAAGAATCAATTACTCCCCTCCCTCGCTCTGCTGACAACGCTCCTCCTGATGCAGTCAGGATCCCACTGGCCTTCTTGGCCACGTTGCTGTCTTCAGTATGACTTATACAGATAGCTGCCAGTGCAGGAAGCTACACTTGCAAAAATGTTTTATTTGGTGGCTTATTTGTCCTTAACAGAACTAACAAAAGAGCAACATCTGCAGTTCTCCCCCAGGGACACTGCAGGTACTTCAAGCTATCCAAGATGAGCTGCGTTAGAAGAAAGTTTCACACGCCAGGCCAGCAAGCAGCAGGCTCCGGGTGTCACGTGCCAAACGCAGCAGCTGCCGCGACGCAGCCGCCACGTTTCCTCCTGGGAAGCAGCTGGCCAAGTCCCTCCTTGTACTCCGCCATGGGAAAAGCATCCTTCAACAAGCAGCGCAGAAATGCATTGAAAGCTCCTTATGTTGCAAGTGTTAATTGTTCACCTAGCACATTAAAGGCCTTCAAAGCGATGAGCAGATTTGAAGGAGCAATAATCAGAAAGGAAGGCTTAGTGCTATCACTTAAAAGCCTCTCTCCATTTCAGAGCAAGCCAAATCAAGGCACGCTCTCGCAGCGGCCTTGCAAATCACGAGGGCAAATGATATTGTCAAGCGCTCGCCTTGCAGGTGAAGAGGCGGCACGAGGAGGAAACGAAGAGTCTGGCTGCTATGATGGGAAACGAAGGCCAGGGAGCAGACTCGGGCAGAGATGGTTTCCAAGGGGCGCGTTGTGAGCGCACAGCCAGCATGACCGAGGCTTCAGCAAGGAGGAGGAACACCCGCGTAGCCACAAACCCACCCAAGTTACACAAGTCAACGTCCTCCTCCTTCAGTGGCAGAGGAGAGCTCCCTGGGAGGACAAAGTGCTCATGTGTACGTGCCAGTATTCACTAAATGACAGCATTTCCAAAGCGCTGTAAGCTCTTGGCCAGGTAACCAGGTTTGCAGTAGATTTTTAATGAGATCAGTAACAATTCCTAGGCGCATCTAACCGTATTTAGGAACACTGGAAATGCTTGTTCTTATGTAGGATTTGCTCTATTTTGCAATGAGAAAACCAAACTTCCTCAAAGTCAATGCTAGACAGGCCAATTAAAAGGGCGCATAGTTAAAGAAACGACTACACAACTGGGCTGGAAAAACAAGGTACCAGGCTCCTAGCCGTGGCAGGCTGAGGCATGTAGCTGGCTCTACGCCAGCACATCCGCATGAGCGTGGACACGTGCCATGTTTCACAGGCACATTATTTTCAACTTGCCTCAAGCTCCTTCCTGCAGACGCCTGGGACACGCCAGTTGTCCCCAAGCTGGACAGCTGGGCGCTCGACTCATGCCTAAAGCCTGGCAGGAGCAAAAAGGGAGATACGTGGAGAAACTCTTCGCCAGCGTGATTACTGTGCAACCGTCAAACCCAGTCTGCAGAAAATGCGCTAGCCCCTCCGCAGTACACTTGGACGGCACAACTCCATCCCCTTTGCTTGCGATCAGCCTCTTTACCAGGTTTTGCAATGGACTGCGATATGGCAGCTGCCACCTGAAAAGTGATTTTTTCTGCTCTCTATAGGTGCAATCCCACTGGGAAATAGCTAAGTGCTCTGTCTTAAGAAAAAAAAAAGAGCAGAGCTGTTGAGACAGTCATCTATTTTGCAGAAGGAAAGAAAGAAAACACCACAGAAATACCAAATATTTAGGAGGAGCTATTATGGCAATGTCCCAGCTACCTACTTTAATACTTTTTCCTGGTTGCATTCTTTAAACTAAGATCCCTCTTAACAGCAACCCAGTTCAGAGAAAGAATTGCCTGATAACAGATAACTTGATAAAAAGATTTGAGTATTATATTGTGGGTACTGGTGCAAGTCGGTACAGTGGAATTCCTCCTAAACACACCTTGCTTCTCCTCATGAGTCTCCCACACATTCCCATTTAATTTTTAATTTTTAAGACATAGACATTCATCCAAAAGCAGCAATCTTGCACTGAAAAGATTTAGCTGTGTCTGAAATATCACGCCGCTGTTTTAAATGATAATTGCAAGCCTGAAAACCACACGATTTTATCAAACATAATATTCTGGGAGGGGAAAAAGACCCCCTAATATTCAACACATTGAAAACAACAGAGGTTAAACATGAAATAGCCACCAGACTTCAGACTTACTGCTGCAGTGAAGGGAAGCTCCTAGGGTTGTGGTGACTGATTGCAGGTGTACGAAGGGCCAACCTCCCCCTTCCTGGGGACATTCATAAAAGTGCGTTCAGGACCTCCCTTAAGTGCCCTTATGTTGTACAAGGCAGCTACTTAGTTCTCTCTCTTATCTATGGAATAATCAATAAAGGTTTCCTTCAGGGAAAAGCTGCCAGGAAAAGGCGCGTGTTTTATCAACCGTTGTTAGAGCTCCTGCGGTTCTGTAAGAAATTTCTTATGAACAAAACGGGTTATTTCTCCCTGTCTGAGAAGGCAAAATGGCCTTGCACGTCCTGCTTTGAACCCTTCGACGCAGACATTGATAACCATGTGGCTCTAAACCATAAACATTTTTTTAAGTAAAATGGAAGATACCACGGTGGTGAGAGTTGCATCATCACGCAGACAGGGAAATGCCCTCTCCAACACAAACGGGTACGTATGCACAGGCCAAGAAAGGAGGAAGTTTATCCTCTGCTTACTCCCACTGACCATTTCTGATAAAAAAGGTAATTTTCCCAGGCTCCAGCTGGCTCCTGCTATACTGTCCCTTAGGGTAAGTACTAGCCCTTTTTTCTTCATTTTCTCCTTCGCTTACCAAGTCTCCCTTCTGATCTGTTGGGGATACAGCTCCACTGCAACATCTGGCAGCTCAAGGACTGCCAAGACAAATGTATTTTTTAAGACAGCGCTGCTCTATTGGCCACTGCTGAAAGGTCAAGCGCCCAAAACATACCCGCATGCAGCTTTTGATGGGACCCCAGCTTCTTGAACAGCAACATTACTGCCTCAAAAACCTGTGATTGCTGCATCCTTCAAAACCCGAACTGAAAGATATGTTTTCCAAGCCTTGGCTATGAAACCACCACCTTTTTGCATCACATCCTGATGAACCCATGCCCTCCTCGTGTTGCATCCCGAGAGGTGCCAGGACTAAGACACGGATGGTGTTGGGCCCTTCAGACCCAACCCGCTGTTTGTCTTCACCCTACTGAGCTCCTTCACTAGGGCAATGTCTAATGGACACACTCAGCTAAACGTATATAAAGGTATAGCCCCACGGTACCCTTGATGTGGCCTCTTTAATATGAAATATTCACTGTGCTTCACATGGAAATCCAGCTCATGAGCAAACTGGATTTCTGTAAATCTCTCTAATTGTAAGCATTTCTGTATTTCCTGGGAATTAGGGATTCCCTACCAACTCAGCTGGGCTCGTCAGGCCCATTCAAACAAAATGTATGAGAATATATAATTATTGTAACTATTAATGTCTATAATTATCTGCTATAGGCACTTTAGCAACGCAGCTCTGATGCAGCAATCGCAGTCTTTAAAAGGTTACGGGAAAAAAAAGCAATTCCCCAAACCTGAAAACCTGCTGTGAATCTGGATCTTACTTTCCTACAAGGAGCAAAGGAGGGAAGCAATTCAGAGAGACAAGCATAAATAGATTATCAAATTGAATGTGATGTATTTCAAGGATCAGTCAAATCTCTTTTCACTTAGGCATAAAAAACAACATAGAGAAACTCTTATAATCTCAAAATGAGAAAGTCGGAGTTATCATGTTCTAGATCATTCATGACATTCACAAATTCTGCATATTCGGGATTCCATCAGAAGCTTCCTCAGGCCTCATTGTTTTGATAGCGTCTTGCAGCATTTAGTGACAACTTTACCTAGCCAAAGGGTTTCCCTCTTTTACTAAACAAGTCGTTTTGAACTGTAAATTCTACACGCAGTTAGGGAATAATTTCAAATATAGATAATGAGCTTTATTTTAGCAAGTGAATCTTATTTATTTTTCCCCTCAGGAAACTGTAACTGAGTAAAGTCTGTATTGTCTATGGTGTAAAACGAACACCTCACTCAAAGCAGCCCTAGGAACCACTGCCACTCAGTGCTGGCTCCCCGCTCACCTACCACCCAAAAGCTTGGCGGCTCCTTGGCACGGATTTTCCCAGGATTCACCGCTGCCGAGCCCTGGGGCAGACTCATCTTTCCATGGAAACAGGAATGCCAGGGAATGCCGAAGCAAACAAGTATTTCACAGCTGGATTTCACCTGAATATGAGAGGCTAAAACCCATGCTACTTGTTTGCTTGGCAGCTTTTTGAGCTTTTCTACACAAAGGTCAGGCCCAATAAACCCATTTTATTTTGCTAGCACAGAATGGGCCTCTGTTATTCAACTTTTTAGTTTTTTTGCTAGGAAATGACCCTCGTTACATTTGAAAGTTTCAAAAAATAAAACAAAGCAAAAACACTTTCTCAAGGAGAGAAAAGGTAAAGAAAATGCCAAGCTGCAGCATTTCCAACTTAATTGCCCTTGTTATTTAGCAAGGCACACAGAAAAATACTTTATTTCAAAATATATGTATTATTCTCATTGAGAAGATGCCAGACAATTTAAAGAAACTGAAAGAAATTCACCTAGAGATACAGCGATATTCAGTAACGTCTGTGCAAGAAATGCACACAAAGGCTCTTATTGATGTAATTTTAACCTGAAATAAAGGAGCTCCCAGTGCCCTGACAGACAGTAGGGGGTTTCAGAAGGGGTGGTCAGCACGTTCAAGCGACAGCCTCGGCTTCAGCACAGTGTATAGGAGTGAGACAAATCCAACCGTGTCTCCTGTAAAACCCCTGTATCTTGCCATGAATGCAAGGATATACTGGACTACTGAGAATAACTTAATGAAAGGGCTGTTAAGGAGAAAAGGAGGCTGAGAAGCAGAGATAGAGGATATATCCTCAGTCTCAGCATATATCCTGGGTCTTGCAGAGGAGGTTTCTGCATTTTATCACTGCTTTAAGCAGCAGTGCTCAATTTTCTTGGCCAAGAAAAACCCTATCAGTTTCCAGCAGTAAATACACTGCAGCTTTAATGGTGTTTGTGGAAGTTCATCCAAGTGAGATCTCCAGGAATAAAAGGCTTCAGCTAAAGTTAAGCAACTCGAAGAGAGCACTGCCGCTAGGCACAAGGTGTTGCTCTTGTGCACAGGCATCTATCCCCAAACCTTACCTCACTGAATACCTTCTGCAAAGGCAAGTTAGCGAGTTGCACCTGCGCTTCACTCAGTCCTAAGCCAAAGGTATCCTCAGGAAACAGCCAAATATCCAATTCCTCCACAGGACTCCACTGCACTTCATTAGGAAAATAATTGAAACAAGCGATTTTTAAGCAATTCTGTTTTTTAAAATCTAATTAGTGTCACAACAGTGTGCATTTCTGATTATACTGCTAGGCCCCCACATTTTTCTTCAACACTGTGAGACTGCTGTCCCCATTTGCAGTCAATTTTACAACTCCCATTGACTTCAGCAAGAATGAAATCAGATCCCACCGTATTTGCATGTCAAATCTTTTTTCTTGCAGTTACAAGGCTTCCAGCCATGACATCTGCAATTTAATAGTATAATTTCTATGAAAAAGCAATGCTACAATTCTTGGAAAAGCAGCAGCAACATAATAACATCGGTCAAAACAGAGGAGATTAATAGTCAATAAACTGCTCGCAATATTGGAACTCTTTAAGGCCCTCACTGATGATTCAAGAGAGAATAATCTCCACACCAGGGTTTCTTTCACAATTGCATTCACAATAAATAAGAGGCTCCAAAATCCACTGGAAAAAAAAAGATTTGGAATAGGATATAGGCAAAAAGAAGTGTTCACCAGGGCAAACTGTGAGTGCTTACAGCAGCCACTGGGTTCAATGGTATTACCAACATGGAAATACTGAAATGTTACATGCAAACATGAAGTTGATCAGGTCACCTCACCTGCAGACTGGGAGGGGCAAAAACCACCACAAAAATACTAAAACACTCATGGAGACAGTCAGGAAAATGGCAGCAGGTTTCCTTGCGCACGGAGCAATCCGGACACTTGGTACCAGGCAGGACCTCACAGCATCCC